>JAUPFT010000008.1:55987929-56327929 GCA_036936625.1 Parnassius smintheus behrii | reverse complement strand
CTAACCTAACCTAACCTAACCTAACCTAACCTAACCTAACCTAACCTAACCTAACCTAACCTAACCTAACCTAACCTAACCTAACCTAACCTAACCTAACCTAACCTAACCTAACCTAACCTAACCTAACCTAACCTAACCTAACCTAACCTAACCTAACCTAACCTAACCTAACCTAACCTAACCTAACCTAACCTAACCTAACCTAACCTAACCTAACCTAACCTAACCTAACCTAACCTAACCTAACCTAACCTAACCTAACCTAACCTAACCTAACCTAACCTAACCTAACCTAACCTAACCTAACCTAACCTAACCTAACCTAACCTAACCTAACCTAACCTAACCTAACCTAACCTAACCTAACCTAACCTAACCTAACCTAACCTAACCTAACCTAACCTAACCTAACCTAACCTAACCTAACCTAACCTAACCTAACCTAACCTAACCTAACCTAACCTAACCTAACCTAACCTAACCTAACCTAACCTAACCTAACCTAACCTAACCTAACCTAACCTAACCTAACCTAACCTAACCTAACCTAACCTAACCTAACCTAACCTAACCTAACCTAACCTAACCTAACCTAACCTAACCTAACCTAACCTAACCTAACCTAACCTAACCTAACCTAACCTAACCTAACCTAACCTAACCTAACCTAACCTAACCTAACCTAACCTAACCTAACCTAACCTAACCTAACCTAACCTAACCTAACCTAACCTAACCTAACCTAACCTAACCTAACCTAACCTAACCTAACCTAACCTAACCTAACCTAACCTAACCTAACCTAACCTAACCTAACCTAACCTAACCTAACCTAACCTAACCTAACCTAACCTAACCTAACCTAACCTAACCTAACCTAACCTAACCTAACCTAACCTAACCAAATACATCTCTGCTTATAACTTTGCTAAAAATAGGTCTTTTTCGCTCAAATCTTTTCTAAATAATAGAACTAATTACTCCTCGTATTCCCCCGTAGTTTTCATAGTACATTTTTACCGCAATATAATTAATTTTCACATTTTCCATCCATTTTATAGGTAAATTCACTGAACTGAAAATTGCCCCTTTCCGTTTAAATTTTCTATTTAGATAGTGTAACTAACTGTTCCCCGTATTACTATATACTTTTTGTGGTAAATTCTTAACGTTTTATATATAATTTTCATATTTTCAGTCCCTTATTTATGTAAATTTATTAATAAAAACAATAATTAATCTATAATCCGGCTGAAAATTACCCTTTTCCGTTTGAATATTCTTTTTAATTGGTGTAATTAACTGCCCCACGTATTTATATATAGTTTTCTTCGTTGATTTTCGCCGATAAATTACTGATTTTAGCATAATTCGTTTTCCAATAGTCCTATTTTCATAAAATTTTTAAAAATTTTCAAATCTCTGTTTCTTCCGCTCTTTTTGCTTCTGTTAGGTCCGTCCCGTGTAGAAATAGCCATCTGCACTCAAATTTTATAAGTAAAACATACCGAATTGGAAAAAATCGACCTCCCACCCTCCCTATTGCTCTTACTTAAGTAGACTTGTAGGGAATTTGTATCGATTTTAATTTGTATCGATTTTTTTTCTTATTTTATTTATATCGATTTTTTTTATTTAATTTTTTAAACCTGCAAATAAAAACACCTGGTTTAGGCAAAAGTCGCCCTCCCACCCTTCCGGTTTTCATTAATTAATTAGATTCGTGTCACACAAATGTCAGTTCTCAGTAATTCGTGTACTGAAGCCATACCCAGTCAAAATTTAAGTCAAGAAATTGTTAGGACTGAAGATCCTGCAAATATAACTGACGAAGAATTTGAAGAAGCTCGATCTGAATCCAGCCCTAACTTTAACGACGAGTACCTTTTAAAAATTAATGAACACACTGATTTAATACAAAAAACCCTAGACGGTAGTAGAAGTGTCACTCGCATAAACAAGGAAAGTATTAAAAAGTCTCTGGAAGAAATTAAGCGGAGCACGCAGCAGTTACACGACCAAGTTCAAAATATTTTACGACAGTCAACACTATATACCGAAAATAAAACCACTTCTATAATCAGAAATACGATTAAAGAAGAATTCGAAAAGATTGCGTTAAAGTCTCAGCAGTTCTCCGCTCCGCCACTGCCAAAGCCACTTCATTCAGATATTACCCCGAAGCCAATTCCAAGTTACGCCGCAGCTGTTAAGACTACAAAAGTTACTGAGAAACCCCCAATTCCGATTACCAAACCATCTTTAATAATTACTTCCAAACAACCAGTATCCTCGTCACAAGAGACCATCCACGCGTGGAGGAAAAGTGTTCACTTCAAAGAGCTTACATTCACTCCTGCTGAGGTGAAACCTGTCTCTAATCATAAACTTCGCGTAGAGTTCGACAAACAAGAGCAAAGGGACAAGATTTTAGAAACAATAAATCGGCCAGACAGCCTGGTCAGCGCAGAAATAGCGAAAAAACTCAAGCCTATGGTCATACTTAAGGGAATTTACAAAGACACACCCGTAACTGAGCTTGTCGATATCATCACCAATCAAAACACTAAAATAAAAGACCTTACTACATCACCTGAAGACATCATATTTAAATTTGTGCGCAATAACAAAAACCAGAAACTCTATAACGCTGTATTTATGGTTGCTCCTCATATTTGGAGAGTGATCATAGAAATACAAAGAGTTAATATAGACCATCAACGAGTGCACGTAGAAGACTTTCCGGCATTCCTTCAGTGTTATAAGTGCATGCAATTTGGACACACCAAAAAGCACTGCACTGAAGACAATACAATCTGTTCCCACTGCTCCTCAAATACACACACATACAAAGACTGTCCAGTAAAAAAAGATATAAACAAAATAAACTGCCACAACTGTACAATACACGCTAAAAAATACAACTTAAATTTAAACACTAAGCACAGCGCCACGTCATTATTCTGCCCTCGTGTTCTTAAACAAATTGAAACCTGCAAAAATAAAACCGATTATGGATACTAAAAGAAAAAATAGGAAAACTGCAACAAATAGTTACAACCCGCTTAAATGTTTACAAATAAATCTAGATAGAGGATACGCAGCGACTAACGAATTGTATAAGTATGTGACGGATAATCAGATTGACATAGTGTTTGTTAACGAGCCTTATGTTGGAAGTGGCACTTATATGAGACATTGCCCCGGCTACCATATTCACCAGTTTTCAACTAAACATCATGTCAAAGCATGCATACTCATCAAACAAAATATTGGGAGTTCGTTGGGCATCTCAGAAGACTCCACTTCCAACATTTGTATAGTACAAATAACTACAAACGGCAAAAAAATATTTCTTATCAGTGTATACGTTGAACCAAATAATGATGAAATTAACACAATTAATACATTAGAGCTCTTTCTACAAAAGACAAAAAATTACAGCCATATCATTTGTGGTGACTTCAATGGCTGGCACCCTTTATGGAACTCATCCAGGGCAAATCGGCGAGGAAATATTATAGCAGACTTACTAACCACTAACGATCTTAACCTTTGTAATTCTGGAAATGTACCAACATTTGAGACTGTTACTCACAACATCCATCGAGAATCCATAATTGACCTTACTTTAACCTCTAATCTGTCATCAAATCAAATCAGTAACTGGAAAGTTGATATAGAAGTCTGCCCATCCTCCGGTCATAACGCAATAACTTTTGAATTATTAATAAATAAAAACAGTATACCCAAACTAAAGAAACTATCCACTTTTAAATATCATACTCAAAATGTAAAATGGGAACAAGTGCACACAACTTTCAAAGAAGAAATTAGAAAAAATATAGATTTAAATGTAAACATAGAACAATTCAATAGTTTTGAACTAGAAGAATTCATAGGCAATTTAACATCAGCTATACAAAAATCTTGTGATTATCTGTTTCCACAAAAAGGAGGAGCACGCAATAGAGCAATATGGTGGAATGACGAGCTAGAGCAGCTGAAACAAAAAGTTATCAAGAATCATCATAGGATCCAGCAATTGAAACGACGGAAAAAACCATTAACTGAAGTGATAGAAGAAAAGACAAAACTAAAGACAGAATATGCGCAGGCAATCAAAACTGTATCAACCAACCATTTCAGAGAGTTTTGCAATAAACAGGGGAAGGAAGATGTTTGGAGTGTCACTAATAGGCTTCTTAAAACTACTCCTCTAGCTCAACCACCAATGACACTAAAAACTAAAGCAGGCAACTACACCTCAACCACCAAGGATACCGCAGAAACATTGTTAAACGAGTATTTTCCTGAAGACGAACCTGACATAAGCTCTAGACACAAGGAAATACGTAGTCTCTCTAAAATAGTACCAGACACACCGTCAGACCCTCCATTTACTACTGAAGAAGTTTTAAACGCTCTTAAAACAATGAACTCTAAAAAATCACCAGGACTAGATCACTTAACTGCAGACATATGCTTTAATTTTACTAAATTGTATCCCTCAGTTATTACCGCTATAATGAATAGATGCTTTGAACTCAGTTATTTCCCAAAAATCTGGAAAACTGCATACATAAAAATAATTCCAAAATCTCATAAAACTGAATTTAACACTTCCTCTTATAGACCTATAGGACTTATCAATGTTTTTGGGAAAACTTTAGAAAAACTCATTACTAAGAGACTAACCTATCATTTACATAAAACTAATGCAATGAGCGAGGTACAATATGGCTTTAGAGAGCAAACTTCGACCACGTGTGCAATACAAAAAGTCCTAGACGTTATTAGAAATGCCAAAAGCAACAATATGCAAGTCCTAGCAGTATCGTTAGATATACAAGCTGCGTTTGATAGCGCATGGTGGCCGGCTCTTTACCAAAGATTAAAATCAATTCAATGTCCTAGGAATATATTTATGTTACTCCAACATTATACAAGAGATCGCGAAGTAAAACTTGATTTCGCCGATAGTTCGGCTACCAAACAAATGCACCGAGGGTGTATTCAGGGATCAGTTTGTGGTCCTATGTTCTGGAATTTAATCCTCGATGAGCTTTTAACGTCAACTCTACCTGATGGATGCCATTTGCAAGCATTCGCGGATGACCTCTTTCTAATTACATACGCAAAAAATCTCGCTACTCTAGAAACTACAACACAGGCTGCACTTAAACAGATATTGGAGTGGGGTAGTTCAATTAAGCTTAAATTCAACCCGAATAAAACGCAAATGATTGCGTTCACCAATAAAGCTAAAAAATGCAAAATAATAATGGAAAACCAATACATCAATTTTTCACGACAGATTAAATACTTAGGAGTTATCATCGATCATAAATTAAATTTTATAAAACATGCAGACTACATAATAAACAAATCCCTTAATCTACTACATAAACTAGTAAAGTATATAAAACCGACCTGGGGAATTAATCCAGAAAATGTCCGTACCATCTACTCAAATGTAATAGAACCTATATTGTGTTATGGTGCAAGTGTTTGGAACCCAGCCCTTAAATATAAATATGTCAATAAGCGCCTTCTTTCCTTACAACGAACAATAGCCATAAAAATCATAAGGGGTTTCCGTACAATCAGTACGGCAACTGCAATCAGCTTAGCACAACTACACCCCCTTCCAGACAAAATTAATACAGTAGCAGATCTAGAAAAGACTAAGCAACAACGTACATCAAAATACTTACCTACAGACATAGAGCTTGAATCACCTTCCAAACCTATGGAGCTACTTCATCCTTCAAAACGAAAAATAATAGAATTTACTGAAGCAACATGTCAGCAAGAAGTAGAGCTAAATCAAACATCGTCTTCATCCTGTATCTTCACAGATGGAAGCAAAAATGAAAATGGAGTAGGGGCAGCTTATGTTGTGTTTTCTCATGAAGGTCAAAAATTAATAAGGAAATACAAACTACATAGCACGTGCTCAATTTTTCAAGCTGAAATATATGCTATTCAAAAAGCAATACACTGGATACTCAGCAGTAAACTACATAAATTCACAATTTTTCCCGACAGTAAATCAAGCTTACAAGAAATCCAAAACCCAGAGAGTACAAACCCATTAACCGTAGAAATCCACCATAATATAATCAAAGCTCAAACACTAAATAAAACTATTAAGTTTGTTTGGATTAAAGCGCATAATGGAGTTCTTGGTAATGAGCTTGCAGATGCAGCAGCAAAATCAGCGTCAAATTTGAACAAAACACCGGACTATTGTAATTTCCCAATTTCTTATGTAAAGCAAAAACACAAAATAGAACTCAAGACCGTTGCTGAAAATTATTATAACACTCCAAACAATTGCAAATATCTTAAAACATGGTGTCCCACGTATGAAATTCTTGTCAGTGTATTGGAAAAATTCAAATTGTCTTTCAGTGTAACGCAAGTTTTATCCAATCATGGCTTCCACAAAAAATACCTATACCGTTTTAAAATAACAGAAAATGACAAATGTCCTTGTGATAGTAATACACAACAAACGGTTGATCATTTAATAAAAGAATGTCCAAAATTTAGTCAAACCCGAATTGATCATGAGATCCACTGCAGCAATCTTAATATAAGCCCATACAAACTAATTGAAGTTATACAAAAGGAATCTTGCATAGAAAGTTTCACAAGACACGTAGAAAAAATCGTAAAGTCACTTAAAAAATTTAATAAAGACTGATAAAAAAAAAAAAAAGAAAAAAAAAACTATATAACATAAAGTAAACAAAGTAAGAAAAGCACAAATTAATAAACACAAAAGAGAAAATCACTCTGTATAGTGCAAATTGTATCCCGAAAGCATATTGCATTATACGCTGAGAACCTCAATTTAATTTAAAAAAAAAAAAAAAAAAAAACCTAACCTAACCTAACCTAACCTAACCTAACCTAACCTAACCTAACCTAACCTAACCTAACCTAACCTAACCTAACCTAACCTAACCTAACCTAACCTAACCTAACCTAACCTAACCTAACCTAACCTAACCTAACCTAACCTAACCTAACCTAACCTAACCTAACCTAACCTAACCTAACCTAACCTAACCTAACCTAACCTAACCTAACCTAACCTAACCTAACCTAACCTAACCTAACCTAACCTAACCTAACCTAACCTAACCTAACCTAACCTAACCTAACCTAACCTAACCTAACCTAACCTAACCTAACCTAACCTAACCTAACCTAACCTAACCTAACCTAACCTAACCTAACCTAACCTAACCTAACCTAACCTAACCTAACCTAACCTAACCTAACCTAGTCCGGTGTCAACTGCCGTTCCGAACGCCACGTTTTTAAAGTGCTCCGCGATTAAAAATTCTATAAAATAGGTTTTTTAGATCCGATTTTGGTGTGTGATACATCAAAAGACGCGTCTTGACTCGCGCCTTATATCTGAGAAAACAGTGTTAAAGTCAAAGTGAAAGTGAAAAAGATATCGTGAAAAAAGTGAAATTTGAAAAATTTAAAATCTTTGAATTGAAACGCTGCGTGATTAATCGCCTTAACCATTACTTTTTAAAGTGTGGCCTTAAAGCCATTGCTGGCTCCTACATTTATGCAAAATTTGGGATTTTTCTGAGCTATAGTCTCAGAATAAAAGGCAAAAAAACAAGTCCCACGTGGGCACGTGTTTTGTGAAGGAGGATCGTGCGGCTTCTTTTGGAGTCGAATTCTGGTGGCCAGTGTGGAGAGGAGCCGGGAGCAGTTTTAGGAACTTTCATAAGTTAAGTGGCTAAAAAGATATTGAACTTTTAAATTTTTTCAAAATTTTGTAATTTAATTTCTCAAAAACTAAAGTGAAGACCTGTAGTTTTTATAATAAAATGATATAAAGATTAATAATAGAAATGTCTACAAAAAATTTGAGATTTTTCTTGTAAGTAGTTTGTAAATTGGGATTTTTTTAAATTATTTAGTTGAACACGTGGTACCTTTTGTTACCTGTAAATAAGTTGAAAAATATATAAACATATTAAGGACAATGTAAATAACGTATCAAAATTTTTGTAGATTTTTAAAACGAAACTTGGCCATAAAAATCTAAAAATTTTAAAAAATTATACAATTTTCGTTAAAAATTTAATTAAGGGGGGCTTAAAACGCCAAGATATCTGTTTATTTTAAAGCTTGACACTGAGACCTTTTAGATGAGTCCAAAGACGGGCCGAATCGGATAAAGGACGCCCAAAATAGCCCATGCTTTCTGGACCGGCGGCCATTTTGAAAAATTTAAAAAGCCCATAACTCCCGAACTAGAAGTCTCAGAAGACTGGGATTTTGACTTAAGATATCTGCAACGACTTTTAGAATAAGCCAAAAGTTTTTTAGGAGGTTCAGATTCCAAAAATTTGGTACCCTGAAAGCTATATCACATGGTAAACCTAGTTGAGCCCAACAAAATGAGCCCAAGCACGGATCTGTAAGCCTATTCGTTCGGAAGTTACAGCGCTTTAACCATACTTTTGGCAGCCATCTTGTTTTGGAACCAGAACTTCAAAGCGCGGTAACTTTGGAACCTCTTTAGCTAGTTATATCGAGTTTGGGGTCTTTGAAAAGGGCTCAAAAAGCGCTTTTAGTTGGTTATGTAAAATATACTCTACGTAGAGCCGAAAACTAGTTAGCCAAAAACTCGGGAAAAAAACGGTCCTAAAGAGAAAAAATTTTGCTCATCTGCACATACTTTTGTGCGTCATTGACCAAGACTCTACATAGAGTAACATTGTACTCCCTTTATATGTGTGATATATAGATTATTTTATTATATTTTTACATTTTACTTTATAAATTAAGTTTTATAGTTAAGTTTATATTTTGACTTTACTCTAGTCTTACCTTGTATTGTAACATTGCATTTTTAATAGTTTTATTTGACTTTAGAAAGAAATTATTTTCTTTCTTTTACTTTCTAGTATTAAAAATTTAACAATTTGTTAAAAATTGTTTAACGAAATCCGTGACCTCCCCGTGAAATTTTTCTCTTAATTTACTGTTTGCTGATTTAATTACATACCCCTTTACTTACATTCTTTTTGACGGACACATAACTCCAAAATGTTTGGAATTAGAACACCAACCAAATCGACACAGACTGAAAAGTCACCTCCTAAAACAGGAAGTGAAACTTCAAAAGTAAGACGTAGCATAGATGACTGGGAAGCTAACATTGATTCCACCCCATCCATGACTAGCACGACGATGCAGGCGGGTACTGCTAAAACAAAACAAACGGTATCGGCGTCACAAAACAGTAAAATTACGCATAAAACTCCGCCAAAGCAGCATTATGAAAATCGAACAATGGAAGCAAAGGCTTGTTTAACAAAAGGCAAGCTCCATTTGAATGCCTCTCGAAATACAAAAACAGAGATAAAAAATAGCATTGTAGAAGTACTAGATCGGTTATATCAGCTTGTTAAAGAAGCTGAAATAGAGCTAAAGGCGAAAAAGTCAAAAGGAGAAAAGGAAAAGAGTGAAAAGGTGGAGCTGGAAACTGCAATCATTGACTCTACCTTCTCAGTCGTGGATTCAGACCTAAAAACAAGGATTGAAGAGCACGCAATATTGCTGTTAGAAACAAATAAAAAGATGGAAGAGTTGAAAGAATCGATGGAAAAGCAAAGAGAAACCCTAGAACGAGTGACAGTGCCAACATACGCGAATGTTACTGCAGACAAAATTATAAAAACTTTGCCAAAACGTAGTACCCTACATTCCGTAGTAGTTTCATCAAAAGATGAAACTGAAACCGGGGAAGAGGTGATGGATAAGGTCAGAAAAGCAGCTGATGCAAAAGAAGGGTGGATAAAAGTTGGAAGGGTAAGGAAAGCAAGGGATAGAAAAATCATTATGGGCTTTGAAACAAAAGAGGATAGGAACAAAATGAAAAACCGGCTTGAAAAAGAAGGAATAAATCTCACCATCGAAGAAGTCAAAAACAAAGACCCACTTTTGATCCTCAGAAATGTACTTCTTGTTAACACAGACGAAGACGTCATGAAGGCTCTGAGGAATCAAAACCGCGGTGTCTTTCACGGTCTCGAAGAAGGTGAGATCAGAATGGAAATAAAATATAGGAGAAAAACAAGAAATCCCCACACCAGCCATATTGTCGTCAGTGTTTCGCCTATCATTTGGCAAAGAGTTATTGAAATTGGGAGTGTCCATATTGATTTACAACGTGTTAGAGCAGAAGACCAATCCCCACTGGTGCAATGCACCCGCTGCTTAGGATATGGACACGGTAAGAGGTTCTGTAAAGATTTATCGGACCTGTGCAGCCACTGTGGTGGCCCCCACTTAAGATCCGAGTGTAGTGACTGGCTTGCTGGTGAACCACCCAAGTGTCGAAACTGCTCAAAAGCAAAACTGTACCAGACAGAACACAATGCTTTTAGCTCAAATTGCCCAACACGTCGGAAGTGGGATGAACTAGCCCGATCAACTATAGCGTATTGCTAAAGGTGCACAAGTTCAACAAACCCACTATAAAATAATTCAAGCGAACCTCCAGCGCAAAAAGTTAGCAACTCACGAATTTTTTATTGAAGCTCAGAAGCGTGGAGCTGATATAGCACTACTTCAAGAACCGTATGTGGGTGGTGCTAGCACCATGAAAGGCCAAAGAGGCGTGAGGGTTTTCCAAAACTCTAGCCCAGGAGAAGGGACTGTTAAGGCAGCGGTAGCCGTTTTCAACATTGACTTAAACGTAAAACAGTACCCAAAACTCACCACAAACAACATTATTGTGGTGGGAATTCAAACTAGAGCTTGGGAAATAACACTCGTCTCGTATTACTTCGAACCAGATCAGCCCATAGAGCCCTACATTGATCACCTCAAAAAGATAGAACAAGAAATTGGATCTACAAAATGGATTGCTGGAGGTGACGCAAACTCAAAAAGTACATGGTGGGGAAGTCCGACCGTTGACCACAGAGGAGAAGAATTGGCAGGAGCCCTCGAGGAGCTGGGCCTGAATATACTGAACAGTGGGAAAATTCCGACCTTTGACACCATCCGAGGAGGAAAACGATATTTCAGCTACGTCGACATAACAGCCTGCTCGACAGACATCTTGGACTTGGTAGAGGACTGGACAGTTGATGAGGGTCTCACAAGCTCAGACCACAACGGAATTGTTTTTAACATTCGGCTTCAAAAATCAATAGGTTTAAGAGTAAATAGAACGACGAGATTATTTAATACCAAGAAGGCAAATTGGCCTAAGTTTCATGAGAAACTTAAGCAATTGCTGTCAGAAATTAAATTCACCAAACCAGAAATAGAAAAAATTGAAACCATAGAACAAATAGATATAGCAACAGATAAATTAACTAAATCAATAACAGAAACTTGCAAGCAAACAATGCCAACCAAAAAAGCTACAGAAGAGCTTAACTTGCCGTGGTGGTCTGAGAAGCTCGCCGAGATGAAAAAGGAAGTCACTACCAAGAAACGTAGGATTAAATGCGCAGCCCCAGTCCGTAGACAGAAGGTCGTAAAAGAGTACCTGGAACAAAAAGAGAGGTATGAGTCAGAAGCGGTCAAAGCTCAGATCGAGAGCTGGAAAGACTTTTGCTGCAAACAGGATAAAGAGGGGGTCTGGGAGGGTATCTATAGGGTAATTGGGAGAACAATGCGCAGGGACGAGGACGTGCCACTGGAAATGAACAATGTGGTGTTGAACGCACAAGGATCAGTGAAGTTACTGGCGGAAACTTTCTTTCCGGAAGACCAAACAGAAGGCGAAACCACTTACCATCGCATCATAAGAACAAAAGCTGACGAAGTAAATTCCATCGAGCAAGATGACCTGTGTGATCCTTTGTTCACAATGTCAGAATTGAAACAGGCGTATCAATCATTCAACCCCAAAAAGGCTCCAGGAGCGGACGGTTTCACGGCCGATATATGCCTACATGCTATTGAAAGCAACCCTGAGCTTTTTCTGGCCTTCCTCAATAAATGCTTTATGCTACAGCACTTTCCAGAAACCTGGAAAAAAGCTACTGTTATAGTGCTTAAAAAACCAGGGAAAGTAGACTACACCATTCCAAAAGCGTACAGGCCTATTGGACTGCTACCTATATTGGGAAAGATTTTCGAGAAAATGCTGGTGGCCCGCCTCAAATTCCACCTATTGCCAAGGATGAGTACTCGCCAGTACGGGTTCATGCCACAGAAGAGCACTGAAGACTCCCTCTATATATTAATGCAGTTCATCCACATGAAGCTAGATCAAAAGAAAATCATAGCACTTGTATCATTGGACATAGAGGGGGCTTTTGATAGCGCCTGGTGGCCAGCCATACGAGTTCGACTGGCTGAGGAAAGGTGTCCGCTAAATTTGAGGAGGGTTATGGATAGTTATGTCAGGGACAGGAAAGTCGTAGTCAAATACGCTGGAGAGGAATACACCAAGGGCACAAGCAAAGGTTGTGTCCAAGGATCCATAGGAGGCCCAATCCTATGGAATCTCTTATTGGACCCTCTCTTGAAAAATTTGGAATGCAGGGGAGATTATTGTCAGGCATTTGCGGATGACGTCGTTTTAGTCTTCGACGGCGATACGGCACACGAGGTGGAGAGACGTGCCAATGCCACTCTCGAACATGTCCGGGCGTGGGGTGTTGAAAATAAACTGAAATTTGCTCCACATAAAACAAATGTGATGATTTTAACTAGGAAACTGAAATACGTCACACCACGCCTAAGCATGGGAGGTACTGACATTGGCACGTCAAAAGAAATAAAACTACTGGGTGTAACTTTTGACGATAAACTCACTTTTAATACCCATGTAGCCAATGTGTGTAGAAAAGCAATCGGCATCTACAAACAACTTTGCAAATCGGCGAAGGTTAGTTGGGGACTTCATCCGGAAGTAATAAGAATAATATATCTTGCCACCGTAGAGCCAATTATTCTTTACGCTGCTAGCGTCTGGGCACAAGCTGCAAAAAAGCTGGGGGTAATTAAACAACTTTCCGTAGTCCAACGCGGTATTGCGCAAAAAATATGCAAAGCCTACCGAGCGGTCTCTCTGAATTCGGCGCTAGTACTGGCTGGAATACTCCCCCTGGACCTCCGAGTCCACGAGGCGGCTTCATTATATGAAGCCAAGAGAGGGGTGCCCCAGCCAGTGTTGGCGGGAAGGGAAGTCGAGAGAATGGCTTCAGCTGTTGAGGGCGCACACCCTGCTGAGCGTCTGGAATTAGAAGTCAAAAGTTTGGTAAATGAGGAACAGGTGAACAGATACAGCAAACTAGACGTCCACATATTTACGGACGGGAGCAAAATTGAGGGCAAGGTTGGCGCTGCCCTTTCCGAATGGAGAAACAAAACCGAAAATAAAGCCCTCAAATTTGCTCTACCAACATACTGTACAGTATATCAAGCCGAGCTTTTGGCCATTTGCAGGGCGACTAGGCGAATCCTCAAACACAGCGCGTCTTCCTTTGGAATTTACAGTGACTCAATGGCGGCCCTTCAAACGATCAAAAACCCAAACTGCCTGCACCCGTTAGCCGTGGAATGCAGAGATAACTTAAGATCAATATCTCTCCAAGACAAAGTAGTAACTTTGTTTTGGATTAAAGCCCACGCGGGCTTAGAGGGGAATGAGCGAGCAGATGGTCTAGCAAAAGAGGCTGCCAAAAATTCCAAAGTGAGACCGGATTACGATCTTTGCCCGGTTTCGTTCGTCAAGCGAAGCATTCGAGTAGCAACGCTGGACGAATGGAATCGAAGATATCAGATTGGCGAGACAGCAAACATTACAAAGTTGTTTTTCCCAGACGTGAAAATGGCCTACCGAATTGTAAGAAAATTCGAAGCAAGCAGCGTGACGACTCAAATCATGACGGGGCACGGTGGATTTTCGGAATACTTACACCGTTTTAAGTGTGGAGAGAATCCATCGTGCATCTGCGACTACGGAGTTGAGGAAACTGTGCCACACATTTTGCTGGAGTGTCCCGTATATGCCGCAGAGCGCCTGAAAATAGAAAATGAAATTAAATTAAAGTTAATAAAAGAGAATATAAGTATTATAATGATTAGTAAATATAGAGAAAAATTTATGAGTTATTGTTTAAAAATCGCAAAAAGAGTAATAACTAGGAATAAAACTGTTTAAGAAAGGATGCTGTCATAATATATTGTATTATATTACAGATCAGCATTATAAATAAGTTGTAATATGTATAATAATAAATTATATAGAATATAAGCAATAACTAAGAAAAATATTAGTCAAGTAAGTAATAAATAAGTTGTCACTGCCCCTAGCATTAAGTATTCGAATATGTTGTTTGCATGCATTAGATTAAGAGTAGCAGGACTCCCGAACGAAAACCCGGAGTCCTCTACACCCTTCATTATATCAAGGACAAAGGAAATAAAAAACAAGAATTTAAAGTCCGTGTCGAGCTGACAATGTCTCTGACCTTTATGTCAGAGGGAAACAGCAAAGCATACATTAAAAAAAAAAAAAAAAAAAAAAAACCTAACCTAACCTAACCTAACCTAACCTAACCTAACCTAACCTAACCTAACCTAACCTAACCTAACCTAACCTAACCTAACCTAACCTAACCTAACCTAACCTAACCTAACCTAACCTAACCTAACCTAACCTAACCTAACCTTTTTTTTTTTTTTTTTTTTTTTTTTTTTAACATGGGGAAATGCCTACGCATACCCGCCTCGCGGGGGCAATGACGGGTTATGTCGGACTCGCACCGACTAAAACCCCATGGTGTTCCACCTTCGTCGCATATTGGCAGGGCCACGGGAACGCTTTCGCACACTTCCGCGGCCCTACCAGCGCCTGCCGCCCCATCGCAGCACCTCCTCGGGAGAGGAATATTTCTCCCCGTTCTCCATCCCAGGTAAGGCGCACCAGAACACATGGCGCGCCTTCCTCCACGGCCTCCAATTAAATATGCGCATCAGACGCCCCCGCGTTCGATGCGCGAAGGCCATGGGGCCAGGAAAAACGAGCACTTAGAAGTACTAGCCTTCCCGACCCCAACGGCGGATCTGGTCTATGGCTCCGCCGCCAACCAAGTTTCGGCTGCGGAGGATAGGGAGAGCGGCGCCTCGCAATACCGACAATCCTCTTCCCCCGCAGCCCCACCACCACCGCATCAACGGTGCGGCCCCGTTTGAGTCGCGGAGGATAGGGCGAGTGGCGCATCGCCATACCAACACTCCTCTTCCTCCGCGACTCCACCTCGGCTGCAGCGGTAGAGGGTGCAGACTCCCCTCTCGCTGCAGTCCACCAGCACACATCCGAAGTGGGCTTCCCAAGCCCACTCGGAGTGGCCACCTCGGGCCGGCCCTTCCCCTCGGGCCAGCCAAGTGGGTTCCTCTTTGTTCACCGCGGGAGACCAAGCCACGGCTACTAAGCCCCCCCGCCACGACAAGGCGGGAACCCGTTCGGGGGGGAACCTAACCTAACCTAACCTAACCTAACCTAACCTAACCGGATCTCGAGTTTTGCATTAACACCAATCTTGACAAGTCTGACCTACACAGAATCATCGAAGACGAAGACAAAAGGCCCAAATTTCTGGCATTCGTAGAGTCCATCTTTCGCGCTGCTGCAAAGCGTAACGCCACAAACTATCCATTCCCCAGGCAGCAGCAAACCGAATTCGCAGAGGTCTCCGTAAAAGAGAAGAGCATCCCAGCCAATAAAGCAGAACATCAGCTATTAGCATGCGCTGAAAGAGGTAACCCAGGCCTGAGAATTCGAGGAGTAGCTCTCTTCATGGATAACAACACAGAGCGTTTCGGCTTAAGTTTTTGCTTAACAACTGGCCGAAACTATGTCAAAATATCTCCCGGTCTCGCAAGCTTACTAAACGGCAGTACTCTCAAAACGAGCATGAAGCGCAAAACATATGAGGCGCTAGTTGAAATAGAGGTTGCAAAGCAACGATGTCGAATAGTAAGATCGAAAAACAAAACGATCTTGCTGTTCACATGGAGCGAAGAAAAAACCCCATTCGCCCAGGCATGCTCACTGCTAACGAGACTCGGTGAGGAGGAGACAGCTGTCATACCCCGCATCATAAGTGTGGATGCCATGGTGGTCCTATATGAGAAAGGTGAAGTCATGGACCACATTGGTTGCATAAAAGCCTCAAACAAACATGAAATAGTCGTGTATGAGGATAGGGGTGAAAACCTGAGCTTCCTCAAACATCATGACTCGACAAAGGCAACCCAACATCTTGTAGCAAATTCAGAGACACTTAGTGGCTCAGAACGCCTGCAACTGAAAACGGCCAAAGAAAAGGCCGCAGCCAGGGAAAAACTTAGCAAAAGTTCTGAGTCACAAAGCGGGGTAAGTGCACTAATTAAAACCATCGGTGCAGCGGCCCAGAGTATTCCAGGAAGAGCAATGCGAAAGTTGAGTAAGTTAAGACAAGCCGATAACTTAATAAGAGAGCCTCCAAGAGTACTCAAGAAATCCAAACCCACCCACACTAGACCCTGCTCGGGACGTGTCAGCCCTCCAAGACTTCTACCGGCGGTCGAGCCTAAAGACCACATAATCAACGCTTTCCTAGAGTTTAAGGCCCTCATAAAAGCAACTCTTGAGGTGAACCAAACTACTTGCAAGAATATCTTACAAAGTTTCCACCTCGGTAGTCATGAGTTCCTTGGAGTGCAGCTCGAGGAAGCAGAGGCCGCAATTTATGACAACAAAACATCTACTGTCATAAAAGGTAAAATGGGTCATCACATGGCGGCTTATAGCGGGTCGGCGGGCTTCGTAGCCTTGGATGAGGAGGAGACAGAACGACAGGGAAGATTAGTATTCAAAACCCCACCCAACGACCCTATTGTGGTCACCGCCCGTTGTACCAGGGTGATGCTAGAGGACAGGATCCTGAAAATGGCGGAAACCATCTCGGGAGCCTGTGCATTGGGAGATCCTTGGGAAAACTGGACGGTGCCGACGATAAATTGGGTCAATGGAGTCCCGGGATGTGGCAAAACAACTTGGGTTATAAACCAATTCGATGCGGAAGATGATTTTATTGTCACAACAACAACAGAAGCAGCTAAAGATCTTAGAGAAAAGTTAGCCAACCGCATAGCCACTGACGCAAAAACAAAAGTGCGCACTATGGCCTCAGTTTTAGTAAATGGTATGAGAAGGCAAAAGGGAAGATGTACTCGACTTTTAGTCGACGAAGCTCTCATGAACCATTTCGGGGCCATAGTAATGGCAATGCGGCTAAGTGGAGCCGAAAAAATACTGCTTTTTGGTGACATCAATCAACTCCCTTATATCGACAGGGAAAACCTCTTTGCGATGCAATATACTCGCCCAAGCCTCGTAACCACTATCAGCCAAGAGCTCCTGTGTACGCACCGGAATCCGATGGATGTGGCATATGCCCTGAATGAAATCTACAGTGGCATTTATTCATCCAGATCTCAGGTGCACTCACTAGAAAGGAAGAGGTACACGGGAGCCGTCATACCAGGTACCGTGCCCGACACCTTATATCTTGTATTTACGCAAGCAGAAAAGGAGTCCCTTACCAGCCAGGGATATGGTTCGGGTCCCGGGTCGCGAATTTTAACCGTACATGAGGCCCAAGGTCTCACATACGGGAGAGTGGTCATAATGAGGACAACAACAGAGAAGCTCAAAATTTATGAAAGCGTCCAACATGCAGTAGTGGCAGTGTCCAGGCACACAGAAAGCTGTGTTTATTACACGGACGATTGCGACGATGCAACTGGAAGGCTGGTTGAGAGCGCAATGGCTGCGACAACGAAAAGAATCAAAGAATATAATCTGAAAATGGCAATTAGAAACAGAGACGAAGCGATTGTGGAAGCCCTGTCAACAGATATCACAAACAGTTAAAGATGGAGCACTCTCCACGATATTAAGTACAAGGAAAAGGAAAAAAAAAAATCTGGTAATATAAAAATTTACATAGCATGTAAGGCCATGTACATTAAGCACGTAGATTATGTTGATGATTACATAAGGGAAAAAAAAAAAAAAAAAGAAAAAAAAAACATAAAACACAAAGTGGGTCGACAATTATTATGTTTAAACATCAAAAAAAAGATAAGTAACAACGATGCCCACAAAAAAAAAAAAAAAAAAAAAAAGAAAAAAAAAAAAAAAAAAAAAAAACAAAACAAAAATAATAATGAAAAAAAATATTATAAAAAAAAAATATAGCGATTAAGTGCATGTCGCATGTAAGCATATTAGTTTGCAGACCTTAAGTATGTAAGATAATAGAAATATAAAAAAAAAAAATACAAAAAAATACAAAAAAAATCCAAAAAAAAAAAATAAATATATGTGAACTCACTGCTTAGGCTTAAATATTTAAGTAATGTAAGTAGTGTAAGGAGTATATTTATAACAGTATTTTAAAAGTTAATAAAATAAAGTAAAGCAAAAAAAGGTACGGACTTCGAGTCTGTAGAGTAAAATTATTGTAATAAAAAAAAAAAAAAAAAAAAACCTAACCTAACCTAACCTAACCTAACCTAACCTAACCTAACCTAACCTAACCTAACCTAACCTAACCTAACCTAACCTAACCTAACCTAACCTAACCTAACCTAACCTAACCTAACCTAACCTAACCTAACCTAACTTAACCTAACCTAACCTAACCTAACCTAACCTAACCTAACCTAACCTAACCTAACCTAACCTAACCTAACCTAACCTAACCTAACCTAACCTAACCTAACCTAACCTAACCTAACCTAACCTAACCTAACCTAACCTAACCTAACCTAACCTAACCTAACCTAACCTAACCTAACCTAACCTAACCTAACCTAACCTAACCTAACCTAACCTAACCTAACCTAACCTAACCTAACCTAACCTAACCTAACCTAACCTAACCTAACCTAACCTAACCTAACCTAACCTAACCTAACCTAACCTAACCTAACCTAACCTAACCTAACCTAACCTAACCTAACCTAACCTAACCTAACCTAACCTAACCTAACCTAACCTAACCTAACCTAACCTAACCTAACCTAACCTAACCTAACCTAACCTAACCTAACCTAACCTAACCTAACCTAACCTAACCTAACCTAACCTAACCTAACCTAACCTAACCTAACCACAGTACACATCGGAACGTGACATATTCAACATAAGCTCCAGGGAGAAATTGCTTAAAAAATAGCAATTTTTGAGCTACGCGAGTGGAAGTGCTGTGAAAAAGTTTTTGAGTGTGCAGTTCATCAGTGTAATTGGGGAGAACTCTGTGCATTGGCTGGTTTAGGAGCAGTAGCCCCTTAACTTTGGGAAGAAATAGTGTCGAAACCATCAGCAAAATTGCCAAGTACACATCAGTATTTGAGAGTCGCTATAAAGATCAGTAAAACGGCGAAAAAATCAAGGAAATCGGCCCACAAACGCAGAAGTTATTGACTCCTTAAAATTAACAACTTAACCTCAAACCACGTGGTTGCAACGTGCTTTCAGACGTTGAGGTTAAAGCGAGTCAGTGAACACGAGGCGTCCGGCGACGTTGCAGACTTCAGTGGAGCCTTCGAAGACGGACCGAGGAATCTTTCAAGCATACAATCGCCGCAGCTGGAGACACTTTCAACGGCCATCAGGTAAACCCCGAGGGAACTCCTAGACCCCTTAGTCCTGACTACCCGAGCTTGGACTCATTTGAGTCAGTTTCTCAAGACCCCACCACACATATCATCTCCCCCCCCCCTTATAACAACCCCTATCCTTGACCCCCCCCCACCTTTAACACCCTCTTTCACCCTTCCTACCCTCCTAATCCCTACAATCTTTAATTTTACACCAGATATACGCTCCTTACGAATTCCCCCCCAACCCCCCCCCCCCCACCCCCACCCCCCAACTACCAACGCCCCTCATTTTTTATTATACTATATATAAGCTTCCCGTGAATTTACCCCCCCCCTCCCCCCTCGAGGCTTACCTCTCCCCCGCGAGCCATAACTTGTTTACCAGAGGAGCTAGACCCCCCGTGTAAGGGCTCATTTGAATCAGGAAAAAGAGCTCTACCTTCTGGCCCTTACAGAACTTTGATTTTCCACCATAGTCCGATACCAACCCGGACAATAACACCTCAAGCATTCTCCAGGACTCACAGCATACCAACCGGAGATCCCACAACGGGCTCTTTCTTCGCGTCCATCGTACTCCTCACTGCAATTCAACCATCGAAGAACACCAGCAGTGAGTTCACAAAAAAAAAATATATAATAAATATCATTAAATATTAAAAAAATATATATATATATATAATACTGTATAATATCTTATAAGGCATTACTTATATTTATAGCTACTAAGGCAACTTACAATTAGAGAATCCTTAAATTTTTGTAATTATGTCAGGAAATAAAGTAATCTTGTCGGATGTGGAGACTGCTTCTTCAAACAAGTCTTCCCAAAACCTTTCTGTTGCTCCACCTAGACCTCCACGATCGCTGCGGGAAAAAGTACTGACAAAATCCAGTTTAACAAAAGCAACACCTAGCGAGAAGTTGTCGCAGCCATCATCTCATCTTGCAACAGAAAAACGTCCAGCGGACTCTGCTCCGACAGACGCATCTAAAACAAGCAAAAATGCCTCTTCGCACACCCCCACTCTACGAACTAAAATGTCGCAAACTTCAATTAAAAGCGACAGCTCGATTCGATCCTCCGTTTGTGACCCGGTAGATGCGGCTATCGACAAAGTAGCCAACTGGAAGCAGGAAGAAATTCATCCACTTCCAGTTTTATCCGACGAAGAACTTTCAATCACATCTGCGCCGGAATCACCATTATCGGAGGCACCGGAAAAAGGAAGACCCAGCCTGCTTTTTAACTCCAACAGGCGCTTGGGGGTGGAAATGGATATGGCAACAAAAGAAGCGAACGAAATGCTTCTGAGAGGGAAGGAAGCGCTAGAAATGGCAGGGAATATGAAGAGGGAGTGTAAGTTAACAGCTTTAGAGAGTCTGCAGTCCCTCTACGAGATGGTCCTGGCGCTGTCAGATTCCAGATCTAGACATAAGCATAATCTAGAAAGGGAACGCTCACGCAACGCTCAAGAACTAATGCGAGTGGAGCGAGCCCATAACAAGATCATCACCCAGCTTATGAAGGAAATGGCTTCCGAGCTAGGCCATGCCAGGACAGATATAAAAAATACCCTCCAGGAATCCAAGGCGATACGGGGTTGGTTGAACTTTGAAACCCAAGAGCCCTTCCGTAAAACGAGTGACCTACTCAAAGCTGTGACGGACTTAGACAAGCGCATAGGTGTGATTCAGTCGAACTTGAGTCAGCAGAAGCAAGAAGGTGCAGACAACATCTTATCTCACCTAAGAGTGGACCTTACTGGAGTAAAATCTAGTGTGGAAACACTCAAACTTCAATTGGACGAAATGCGCAGAGTCATCGAAAAGTCCGAAAACAACACCAAGAAGGTTCTGGAGACAGGTCAAAAAACCCTGTTACGCCTGGAGTCACCACCATCCCACCCCTCAGAGGAAATAAATAAAACGTTAGAAAATGAGCTGAACGGAATGAAGAGTTCGCTGAAGGAGATAGATACAAGTATCAGATCCGGACTTTCAATCTTACCTTCAGCGGACTCCAGTAAAATATTCCAAACCAGCATAAGGGAACATCTTCAACCTATAGAAGAACACTTAGGTGCGATGTCATCCGAGCTGAGGACGATGAGAGAGCAGAAGCAACGGGCCTCATCACCTACAGCCCCAAGTCTAGCAACAGAGCTTGCACAAACTGGCGAAGCGGCAACAAAGCCAAAAAAGACATACGCCAGAGTGGCTGCAAGCCCTCCCCTTCCTAAACCCAATCACACGCTCATTATTACATCAACTGATTCCAAAAACACAGCCGAAAACATTATTGAGAGAATCAGGGAGGCTCTAGACACAAAAAAGACTGGAGCCAAAGTAGACAGGGTAAGGAAGGCGAAAAACCAAAAAGTCGTCCTCAGTTGCAACACCAAGGAGGATCTTAACCTTGTCCAAAACAGAGTTAAGACAAATAAAAGTTTAAAAGTAGAGGTTGCCAGAACAAACAATCCCTTGGCGATAATCAGGGACGTGCTATCGTATCACACAGACGTCGAAATCGTAGAAAATATACTGGCGCAGAACAAACACCTTCTGCATGACGTCGATGAGAAAGAGCGAACAGTCAGAGTTCGATACAGGAAAAAGGCGAGGAATCCACAAGAGTGCCATCCTGTACTTGAGCTCTCTCCAAAAGTGCACAGGCGCTTCATTGATGCGGGTAAAGTTTACATCGGCCTCCAAAGAAGACCAATAATGGATCACTCTCCCCTTGTGCAATGCACAAAATGCCTCGGTTTTGGCCACACAAAAGCAGTGTGCCATGAAAAGGAGGAACTCTGCAGTCACTGCGGAGATACTCACTCATGGGACAAATGCCCGATCAGACTGGAGGGGAGACCCCCCCGATGTAAAAATTGCCTCAAAGCGCACGGCGCCGATACGGACCTGGCACACAATGCTTTTAGCTTTGATTGCCGGGAAAAGCAGAAGTGGGATGCAATAGCACGGTCCCGCATATCTTACTGCTAAGGGCAACCATAATAATATTAACTCCAACATTAGTAGGTCAGACCTCAAAATCATTCAGGTGAACTTGCAACGCTCCAGGGTAGCAACGGCGGAACTACTTCAGGTTGCATCGGATAAAGGAGTGTCGATTGCCATAGTACAGGAACCCTATGTGGGAAAAAATGGCGTTATTAAAGAACATCCCGGCACGCGAGTAGTTCAATGCAGCCTGAATAGACAAAAACCAGTAAAAGCCGCAGTGCTGATTTTCGGAGACCAGCTGGAGATCATCCATGATCCACAGCTGGTTACCGAAACAGAAGCGACAGTACTTCTCGTTGCAGGAAATTTAAAACTGGGAGTCGTGTCAGTTTACCTCGAGGGAGAGCAAGATATAAATCCCTACCTTAGGCGAATCCAAGCAGCTTGCGCAAAACTACACACAAACAACATCATAGTGGCTGGAGACATAAATGCTTGGAGCCAATGGTGGGGAAGTAATTCCGAAGATGAAAGAGGCGCGGCATATAACACCTTCCTCAATGAAATGGATCTCCATATTCTGAACACGGGTGACACGCCTACCTTCGAAACATACAGAAGGGGGAGAATTTGTTCGAGCATAGTAGACGTCACTGCTTGCAGTTCGTCACTTCTGGGCAATGTGGAGGACTGGAGAGTGGAGAGAAGCCTAATTACATCAGACCACAACGCGATTATGTTTACACTGCGCACCAAAGCAGTCTTGACACAATTACGGCCCTGTACAACGCGCAAATACAACACCAGAAAGGCAAACTGGTCGGACTTCTCAACACGCTTTAGATCCCTTCTAAAAGAAAGAGCCATAACTCCCACACTAATTGAGGAGGCGGAAATCCATGAGGATCTGGAATCCATCACAATAGCCTACACAAAAGCAATCCAGGAATCTTGTGATGAGACTATTCCGAAAATGGGCATGAGGGGGGTGAATGCAACGCCCCCATGGTGGTCAAAATCCCTCAACCAACTCAAAAAAGAAGTCCATAGGAAAAAAAGACGTATTAGAAATGCGGCACCAAGCAGAAGACAACACGTAATAGACGAATACATAAGTTTTAAACAACAATACATCATAAAAGTTGAGGAGGCGCAAACCGAAAGCTGGAAGGAATTCTGCACGACACAGGAAAGGGAGAGCATGTGGGATAAAATTTACAGAGTTATCCGGAAATCCTCAAGAAGATATGAGGACATGCTCCTAAGAAACATCCAAGGGGAAACTCTGACACCAGAAGAGTCGGCAGAACTCTTGGCCCAAACATTTTACCCTGACGACTGTGTGGAAACAGATCAGCCATACCACACCAAAATACGAGAGCTGACGGAAATCAACAAAGACCTAGGTTTGTCAGAAGATGACCCACGTTTTGCAGAAGCGGAGCTTGAATCAGTGTTACAAACACTAAACCCCAAAAAAGCCCCTGGACCAGACGGGCTAACAGCTGACATCTGCTCCGCTGCAATAAACTGCAACAGGAAGGTATTCTTAGCGATAGCCAACAAGTGCTTGAAATTGGCGTACTTTCCCAAGCAGTGGAAAACTGCACACGTGGTCATCATCCGTAAGCCAGGAAAGGATGACTATACACATCCAAAGTCATACCGACCAATAGGTCTTCTGTCAGTACTCGGAAAAATAGTCGAGAAGTTGATGGTGGGCCGACTCCAGTGGTACATCCTCCCAACTCTTAATAAAAACCAGTATGGGTTCATGCCTCAACGTGGTACTGAGGACGCCCTCTATGATCTATTGAAATATATCAATAACGAAGTGAGGAATAAGAAGATCGTCCTTGTTGTTTCATTAGATATAGAGGGAGCCTTTGACAACGCATGGTGGCCAGCATTAAAACTGCAACTAGCCAAAAAGAAATGTCCCAAAAACCTCTACGATATGGTTGGCTCTTACCTTCAAGATCGAAAAATCGTAATTAACTATGCCAGAACAACGAGTGAGAGGGGAACTACAAAGGGCTGTGTTCAAGGATCTATCGGTGGACCAACCTTTTGGAATGTTATCCTAGACTCACTGCTGCACCAACTTACGAACGAAGGGGTGTATTGTCAGGCATTTGCAGATGACGTTGTCTTGGTGTTCTCGAGTCACTCAACGAGTGCCCTGGAGCAACAGGCCAATGACACTTTAAAAAGAGTAAAGAAGTGGGGAACCCAGAACAAGTTAAAGTTTGCAGCGCATAAAACAAATGCAATGCTTGTCACTAAAAAACTTAAATTTGACCACCCCAACCTGCAAATGTCCGGCAGCAGAGTAAACCTCGTAGAGGAAATTAAAGTACTCGGTCTCATCATTGACCGTGGACTCACCTTTAAGCCACATGTAGCAGCCGTATGCAAAAAAGCGGCTGACATATACAAACAGCTTGCATGCGCGGCCAAGGTGACCTGGGGTCTCAATGGTGAGATTGTAAGGACAATATACGTTGCAGTCGTCGAACCCATAGTGATGTACGCTTCGAGCGCGTGGTCCTCAGTAACAGAACTTCAGATGATCAAAGACCAACTCAACACGTTGCAAAGGGGCTTCGCGCAGAAGATCTGTAAAGCGTACCGCACGGTATCGCTCACTTCCGCGCTTGCCATCTCGGGTCTGCTTCCGTTAGACCTGAGAATAAAAGAAGCGTCCAACTTGTACCAAACCAGGAAACAAGGCACACTGGACTATTTACCGCCAGGAAGAGAGCTTGAAAACCGTGTAAATCACTTGGATCAACCTCATCCCTCTAAACTCGTCAAATTGGAATATGAGCTACTGGAAACAATCGAAAACACAAACCTCCACCAACTAACCGGCCCTCACATATACACCGATGGAAGTAAGATAGAAGGGAGGGTCGGAGCAGCTTTAACGTGGTGGGAAGATGGCAGGGAGATCAGTAGTTCCACCTTTAGACTGGATCCATCCTGTACAGTTTTCCAATCGGAGCTCTATGCCTTGCTCAGGGCGACCAAACTAGCAGAATCGAGCACTGAACCTGTCGTAAACATCATGAGCGACTCGAGATCTTCGCTCGATCTGCTGGCGAACCCTAAAGCAAGCCATCCCCTATCAAAGGCCATCCAAGAAAGCATAGGGAAGATGAGAAAAGAGGGAAGAGTGATACGGCTGTTTTGGTTGAGGGCTCATGTAGGCACGTCTGGAAATGAGAGAGCTGATGAGCTCGCCAAGGCGGCGGCACTCCGGGAGACAGCCACTCTAGACTACGACAAAATCCCCATGTCCTACGTTAAAAAGAAAATCAGAGAGGAAACCGTTCGAATCTGGCAGGACAGATACGAGACCTCGACCACTGGGCAAGTCACCAAAATATTCCTACCGGATGTTGCAATTGCATACCGGATAGTGAGAAAAACGAAGTTGACACCCACACATGTACAAGTGTTAACAGGACATGGTGGAATTGCGGAGTACTTGCACCGCTTTAAGCTTAAGGATACACCAGGGTGCGAGTGCGATCCCAATGTCAGTGAGTCAGTGTGGCATGTGATTCTGGAGTGTCCCCGCTATCAGGCGGCACGTCTGGATCTCGAGTTTTGCATTAACACCAATCTTGACAAGTCTGACCTACACAGAATCATCGAAGACGAAGACAAAAGGCCCAAATTTCTGGCATTCGTAGAGTCCATCTTTCGCGCTGCTGCAAAGCGTAACGCCACAAACTATCCATTCCCCAGGCAGCAGCAAACCGAATTCGCAGAGGTCTCCGTAAAAGAGAAGAGCATCCCAGCCAATAAAGCAGAACATCAGCTATTAGCATGCGCTGAAAGAGGTAACCCAGGCCTGAGAATTCGAGGAGTAGCTCTCTTCATGGATAACAACACAGAGCGTTTCGGCTTAAGTTTTTGCTTAACAACTGGCCGAAACTATGTCAAAATATCTCCCGGTCTCGCAAGCTTACTAAACGGCAGTACTCTCAAAACGAGCATGAAGCGCAAAACATATGAGGCGCTAGTTGAAATAGAGGTTGCAAAGCAACGATGTCGAATAGTAAGATCGAAAAACAAAACGATCTTGCTGTTCACATGGAGCGAAGAAAAAACCCCATTCGCCCAGGCATGCTCACTGCTAACGAGACTCGGTGAGGAGGAGACAGCTGTCATACCCCGCATCATAAGTGTGGATGCCATGGTGGTCCTATATGAGAAAGGTGAAGTCATGGACCACATTGGTTGCATAAAAGCCTCAAACAAACATGAAATAGTCGTGTATGAGGATAGGGGTGAAAACCTGAGCTTCCTCAAACATCATGACTCGACAAAGGCAACCCAACATCTTGTAGCAAATTCAGAGACACTTAGTGGCTCAGAACGCCTGCAACTGAAAACGGCCAAAGAAAAGGCCGCAGCCAGGGAAAAACTTAGCAAAAGTTCTGAGTCACAAAGCGGGGTAAGTGCACTAATTAAAACCATCGGTGCAGCGGCCCAGAGTATTCCAGGAAGAGCAATGCGAAAGTTGAGTAAGTTAAGACAAGCCGATAACTTAATAAGAGAGCCTCCAAGAGTACTCAAGAAATCCAAACCCACCCACACTAGACCCTGCTCGGGACGTGTCAGCCCTCCAAGACTTCTACCGGCGGTCGAGCCTAAAGACCACATAATCAACGCTTTCCTAGAGTTTAAGGCCCTCATAAAAGCAACTCTTGAGGTGAACCAAACTACTTGCAAGAATATCTTACAAAGTTTCCACCTCGGTAGTCATGAGTTCCTTGGAGTGCAGCTCGAGGAAGCAGAGGCCGCAATTTATGACAACAAAACATCTACTGTCATAAAAGGTAAAATGGGTCATCACATGGCGGCTTATAGCGGGTCGGCGGGCTTCGTAGCCTTGGATGAGGAGGAGACAGAACGACAGGGAAGATTAGTATTCAAAACCCCACCCAACGACCCTATTGTGGTCACCGCCCGTTGTACCAGGGTGATGCTAGAGGACAGGATCCTGAAAATGGCGGAAACCATCTCGGGAGCCTGTGCATTGGGAGATCCTTGGGAAAACTGGACGGTGCCGACGATAAATTGGGTCAATGGAGTCCCGGGATGTGGCAAAACAACTTGGGTTATAAACCAATTCGATGCGGAAGATGATTTTATTGTCACAACAACAACAGAAGCAGCTAAAGATCTTAGAGAAAAGTTAGCCAACCGCATAGCCACTGACGCAAAAACAAAAGTGCGCACTATGGCCTCAGTTTTAGTAAATGGTATGAGAAGGCAAAAGGGAAGATGTACTCGACTTTTAGTCGACGAAGCTCTCATGAACCATTTCGGGGCCATAGTAATGGCAATGCGGCTAAGTGGAGCCGAAAAAATACTGCTTTTTGGTGACATCAATCAACTCCCTTATATCGACAGGGAAAACCTCTTTGCGATGCAATATACTCGCCCAAGCCTCGTAACCACTATCAGCCAAGAGCTCCTGTGTACGCACCGGAATCCGATGGATGTGGCATATGCCCTGAATGAAATCTACAGTGGCATTTATTCATCCAGATCTCAGGTGCACTCACTAGAAAGGAAGAGGTACACGGGAGCCGTCATACCAGGTACCGTGCCCGACACCTTATATCTTGTATTTACGCAAGCAGAAAAGGAGTCCCTTACCAGCCAGGGATATGGTTCGGGTCCCGGGTCGCGAATTTTAACCGTACATGAGGCCCAAGGTCTCACATACGGGAGAGTGGTCATAATGAGGACAACAACAGAGAAGCTCAAAATTTATGAAAGCGTCCAACATGCAGTAGTGGCAGTGTCCAGGCACACAGAAAGCTATGTTTATTACACGGACGATTGCGACGATGCAACTGGAAGGCTGGTTGAGAGCGCAATGGCTGCGACAACGAAAAGAATCAAAGAATATAATCTGAAAATGGCAATTAGAAACAGAGACGAAGCGATTGTGGAAGCCCTGTCAACAGATATCACAAACAGTTAAAGATGGAGCACTCTCCACGATATTAAGTACAAGGAAAAGGAAAAAAAAAAAAAAAAAATCTGGTAATATAAAAATTTACATAGCATGTAAGGCCATGTACATTAAGCACGTAGATTATGTTGATGACTACATAAGGGAAAAAAAAAAAAAAAAAAAAGAAAAAAAAACATAAAACACAAAGTGGGTCGACAATTATTATGTTTAAACATCAAAAAAAAGATAAGTAACAACGATGCCCACAAAAAAAAAAAAAAAAAAAAAACCAAAAAAAAAAAAAAACAAAACAAAAAATAATAATGAAAAAAAAATATTATAAAAAAAAAAATATAGCGATTAAGTGCATGTCGCATGTAAGCATATTAGTTTGCAGACCTTAAGTATGTAAGATAATAGAAATATAAAAAAAAAAATACAAAAAAATACAAAAAAAAATCCAAAAAAAAAATAAATATATGTGAACTCACTGCTTAGGCTTAAATATTTAAGTAATGTAAGTAGTGTAAGGAGTATATTTATAACAGTATTTTAAAAGTTAATAAAATAAAGTAAAGCAAAAAAAGGTACGGACTTCGAGTCTGTAGAGTAAAATTATTGTAATAAAAAAAAAAAAAAAAAAAAAAGAAAAAAAACCTAACCTAACCTAACCTAACCTAACCTAACCTAACCCCCTTCCGTCGCAGACGCACTCTGAGGTGGACGTGCTACATGTTGGTCGAGTGCCGCTCCGCCCGATTTTGTGTTTCAAAAATCGAAAAAAGTGGTTTTTTGTGCTCCGATTTTTACAATTTATGCACCAAAAGTTGCGGGAATAGTTGCCCCAGCTAGTGACAGTTTCTGTTTTTCGCGCCGCGCGCGTTAAGTGTGAAGAAAACCAGTGCAAAGTGCAAATTTTAAATTTTTAAAAACATTGAGCGCGAACGCTGCCTAAACGCGATCTGTGACCCCTGGATATTTTTATATCTGCAGACGGGGCTCGCTGAGCTCTTTCTTGTGACACCTTGACCGGATTTTTCCGGTAGAAACTCACGGAGTTATTAAAAAAAAACCGGGAACCACGTGGACACGTGGTCCTGGATCCAGTGGCCCGAGGACAGCGCGAGGAGGCTCATTCGACGCGGCACGACGCGGCGAGTTCAACGCCGTATCAAGCATAATTTTTAGGTTAGTGTTTGCGGAGTTATTAAAATTTTTAAATTTTTCAAAATTCAAAAATTTTTTTATCTCGAAATAAAGATCGACGACACCCCCATATTTTTTATCTTATTTGTAGGGTTCATTAAGCTCTACCAATTTTATAAATTTCAAAATTTTCGGCTGAATACTTTTGGAGTTACGATTTTTTAAAGTTTAAGGGTTGACACGTGGGGGTGTAAATAACAGTTTGATCACTTCGCAACCTATTGTAAAAATTAAATTACGTAGTGTATAAGTATAATCTTAGCTTTTTAGAATAAATTTTTATTTAAAATTTTCGAGTTTTTTCCAATTTTGTTGTAAATTTATATGTTTTTTGCACCCCAAAAATCGGGGTTGAAATATTTTTTGTAGATAATTATAGATTTAGATTGTAAATTAAAAGACGAATCAAACGAGCCCAAGCTCGATAGGATACGACAAATAGGAACGGATTTAGTAGAAATCCTTATAATTGGCAGCCATATTGGCGGCCATTTTGTTTTGATAAAAAGTTGTATAACTTTTGATCTAGACGTCTTAGAAAGACGCGGTTTCTTGTAAACGCTTAGTTGTGGTGAGCTCTACGATTTGTGATAGTTTGTGGCTCTGGATAGAGTCGACCTCCAGATTGCCAAAAATTTGGCAGGTTTGAAATAGAGGGCAAAACGCCCGTTACGGGAAGCCGTCGCTCGCGTTTCTGCGATCAGCGGTTCTCGAGATATAATTTTTTGAAATTCGGTCTAGACTGAAACCAGATAACCGGCCGCCATCTTGGAAATCTTTAAGGCGTGATATCTCGGAAACCGCTGGTCGTAGAGCTACGCGGTTTTTTCCGTTGACTTTCCCCTGGAAAGCGCTATCGATTGGTGTTAACTGGGCGACTCTATCTAGAGTCACTGTAGAGTTCCACCGTAGAGTCGCGGCGGAAGATATTTTAGATAGTTTTTAAGTAGTTTTAGGTTGAGTAAGGGCCGTAGTATTCTACGGCACTTGATTTTTGACGGAACACTCTCTATTTTTACCCTATACAACCCGCTATTGCGGTAATTTTATTATTGACATTTTTAGTATAAATTTTGACTATTTATTTTGACATTTTATTTTAATTTTATTTATTTTATTAATTGTTGACGCGACCTCCCTGAAAAATGGTTTTGGGACTCCGGACACCGGTCAAGCGGCCGGAAAAAGCGAACCCACCTTCAACTCCCCCCAAGATCGTGAAAAAGCTGCCAAGACAGAGTATGGAGAACTGGGAGGGGGCGGTTCCCGGGTCGGCTTGTACGGCTGAACCGGGCGCTCCCTCCACCCCTAAGCGCAAGACGTTAACCTCTGAGCGGGTAGAGAGTCCGAAGGGGGTGGGGGTGGCTCCCGAGTCGGCTTATACGGCTGGACCGGGCGCCCCCTCCACCTCTAAGGAAAAGACGCCGACCCCAAAGCGGGTTGAGAGTCCGAAGGGGGGGGTTGAAGTGCTGGCGAAGGAAGGGTCGGGCCTCAACGTCGAGGACGTCAAAAATAGAGACCCGCTTCTGATCCTTAGAGGTGTCCTAACAATCAACACCGATGGTGACATTTTAAAGGCCCTAAGGAACCAGAATCGGGACCTCTTTGACGGCCTCGGCCCTGGGGATGACCGACTCGAGGTAAGGTATCGCAGAGGGGCTAGGAACCCGCACGTGGCCAACGTGGTCCTGAGTGCGTCGCCCACCCTCTGGGCGAGGATAACCGGCGTGGGCTCGGTCCACATCGACCTCCAGAGGGTGCGAGCGGAGGACCAGTCGCCACTGGTCCAATGCACGCGATGCCTCGGCTATGGCCACGGGCGGAAGTACTGTAAAGACCCAGCAGACCTCTGTAGCCACTGTGGCGGGCCGCACTTGCGCGATAAATGCGCGGATTGGCTAGCGGGGTCCCCGCCTTCCTGCCGGAACTGTTGTCGCGCGAAGTTTGACAATGTTGAACATAACGCATTTAGCGACAGCTGTCCCGTCAGGAAGAGGTGGGATGACCTCGCCCGGCAATCCGTAGCGTATTGCTGAGGGCGTGCCGGTGAACGCAGTGGTTCTCAAAGTCCTCCAGACGAACCTCCAGCGCAGTAAGTTGGCACACTCCGAGCTGCTGATCGAAGCCTCTAACCAGCGTGCGCGGTTTGCTCTGGTGCAGGAGCCATACGTCGGCGGAACAGGGCGTGTGAAGAGTCAAAGTGGGATCAGAGTCTTCCAGTGTGCGGACCATGGAAGTGGGACTGTAAAGGCCGCGATCATAGTTTTTGACGCGGACCTTCACATAACACAGTACCCGAAACTTACCACGACCAACATCGCAGTGGTGGGGATCCGAGTCCGCAACTGGGAGATCATCCTGGTTTCATTTTACTTTGAGCCCGACCTGCCGATGGACTCGTACCTAGCACATCTGCGCCGGGTGCAGCGTGAGACAGGAGCTCGGAGTGTTATAATTGGGGGCGACTCCAATGCCAAGAGCGTCTGGTGGGGGAGTCCCGTGACAGATCGCCGCGGCGAGGAACTGCACGGCTCACTGGAGGACCTCGGGCTCTGCATCCTGAACCGAGGGGAAACCCCTACATTTGACACTATCCGGGGCGGCGTAAGGTACACCAGTTATGTTGATATAACTGCCGTATCGCCGGACCTGTATAGCTTGGTGGACGACTGGCGCGTGCGTGAGGACCTGACCAGCTCGGACCACAATGGCATATCCTACACATTAAGGAATAGGCACATCAACAAGAATTTCATCAAGCACACCACAAGAATATATTACACTAAACACGCAAATTGGGCCCAGTTTCGTGAGAAACTGGGTCAAATTATCAATAGAGAAAACTTTACATTAGATTATATTAAAAATTTAACACACGGTTCACAATTAGATAACACAATCACAAAATACAACACATTAATTGCCGAAGCATGTGCCTCGTCTATTCCGCCAATTAAGCGCAAGGATGTGTTGAATATGCCATGGTGGAACGAGGGGTTGGCAGCGCTTAAGCGTGAGGTGGCCACCAAGAGATGCAGGATTCGGTGTGCAGCGCCGGTTAGGCGTCAAAAGGTAGTTGGGGAGTACCTCGAGGCGAAGGAGCGTTACGAGACCGAGTTAAGGCAAGCGCAGACGCGCAGCTGGGTCTCCTTCTGCGAACGCCAAGACGGGGAATCGGTTTGGGGGGGTATCTACCGGGTCCTCGGCAGAACCTCCAGGAGAGACGAAGACCCACCGCTGGTGGTGGACAGTATGGAGCTAGACGCCAAGGGCTCGGTGAGGCATATGGCCGAAACCTTTTACCCGGAGGACTCCGAGGGGGATGACTCCGAGGAGCACCGAAGGGTGAGGGTACAAGCTGAGCTCTTTGACGTTGAAACTTCTCCGGAATTGACGGACCGGCCTTTCACTCCTTTGGAGTTGAAATTGGCCTGCCGGTCCTTCAATCCAAAGAAGGCTCCAGGCGCGGACGGTTTTACCGCCGATATATGTTTGCACGCGATAGAATTTGACCCCGAGCTCTCACTCGCTCTTTTCAACAGGTGCCTCGAACTCCGGCATTTTCCCGAGCCCTGGAAGGAGGCCACGGTAATCTTCCTCCGCAAGCCGGGGAAGATTACTTATACGACACCACGGTCGTATCGGCCGATCGGTCTCCTTCCGGTGCTGGGGAAGGTGCTGGAGAAAATGCTTGTCACCAGATTAAAATATCATATAGCACCCAGGCTCAGCACCCGCCAGTTTGGCTTTATGCCCCAGCGGAGTACCGAGGACGCCCTCTATACACCAGTTGAGCACATCAGATTAGGTTTAAAAAACAAAAAGTTGATGACGCTTGTGTCACTGGATATAGAGGGCGCCTTCGACAACGCTTGGTGGCCACGTATCAAAGTCAGACTGGCGGAGGAACGAGTGCCGTTTAACATCAGGAGGCTCCTGGGCAGCTACCTGAGCGGCAGGCATGTTCGCGCACGGTACTGCGGGGAAGAGTGCGTGAGGGAAACCGGGAAGGGTTGCGTGCAGGGGTCTATCGGTGGGCCGATTTTGTGGAACCTCTTGTTGGATCCACTGCTTCGCGAGTTGGAGGCTGGACATCACTATGTGCAGGCATTCGCTGACGATGTGGTGCTGGTCTTTGAAGGTGAGACGGCTCATGAGGTCGAAAGCCGTGCTAATGCCGCCCTCGAGCATGTGAGGGAGTGGGGAGTCCAGAACAAACTGAGGTTTGCGCCGCACAAGACCAGTGCCATGGTCATCACGCGCAGACTGAAGTATGACACCCCACGCCTCCACATGGGCGGGGTCGACATTGGCATGGTCGGAGAACTCAGGTTACTGGGAGTCGTCCTAGACCAGCGCCTGACCTTCAACACGCACGTCGCGAATAGTGTGTAAGAAGGCCGTAGCCTTCTACGCCCAGCTTTCGAGAGCCGCGAAGGCAAGCTGGGGCCTCCACCCCGAAGTAATCCGCGCTATCTACAGAGCGGTGGTTGAGCCCGTGATACTGTATGCGGCTGCCGTTTGGGCGCCGGCTGTTGATAAGCTCGGTGTTCGAAAGCAGCTGAACGTGGTCCAGCGGGGTTTTGCGCAGAAGCTGTGTAGGGCATACCGCACCACCTCCCTGAACTCAGCACTGTTGCTCGCTGGGATACTCCCCCTTGACCTGCGGGTCCGCGAAGCCGCGGCGCTGTATGGTGCGAGGAGGGGTATACCCCAGGACGCGATAGGAGATCGGGAGGTGGAACGGATGTCCTCGGCTCTGCGGTCTCCGCATCCCGCTCAGCATATCGACCTGGAGTTCAAGTGCCTGGCGGGCGAGGAACAACTCGCGGTAAATATTGACCACGAACTTAATATCTACACGGACGGCAGTAAGATTCAGGGCAAGGTGGGTGCGGCGTTATCCATATGGAGGGGCGCCGCCGAAACCAAAACCCTCAAGCTTGCTTTGCCGTCCTTTTGTACCGTCTACCAGGCGGAACTCCTGGCGATATGCAGGGCGGCGCGGACGGCCGCAGATAACTCGGCCAGATCAATCGGAATTTATTCTGACTCTCTGTCGGCACTGCAGACAACGATAAATCCAGTTGCCCTCCACCCCCTGGCCGTCGAGGCGCGGGGCCACCTGCACAGGGCTTCGATACAGGGCAAACTTGTCAATTTGTTCTGGATCAAAGCCCACGCGGGACTAGAGGGGAACGAGCGTGCCGACCATCTGGCCAAGGAAGCTGCGCTAAAGTCTAAACGCAGTTTTGACTATGACAGCTGCCCGGTTTCATTCATCAGGCGAAGCATTCGTATGCGATCGCTTGATGAGTGGAACCAACGATACCGGGCCGGTGAAACAGCCGGTATCACCCGGGTCTTTTTCCCGGACGCGATAGCCGCATACCGTGTCATCGGTAAAATGAAGGTGGACAGATTTGTCACTCAGGTATTGTCGGGGCATGGTGGATTCTCCGAGTACTTGCATCGTTTCAAGTGTAAGGAGAGTCCATCGTGCGTCTGCGATCCTGCGTGTTCGGAGTCTGTTCTCCACGTCCTCCTGGACTGCCCGGCCCATGACCGTGAGAGGCAGGAGCTGGAGTTCTTATTGGGCTGCAAACTAGAACTAAGTACGCTTCCGGATATTGTACTGGGTAAAAATAGAGACTTGTTCCTCAAATTTTGTAAAAAACTGTGCATTACTGTAAATAAAAGAAATAGAGTGTAAGTTATGCTAAGTAATTATATTGATATATAAATATTTTTAGCATAAATAAATTGTAATTAGGAACATAGTTTTAAGTTAGCATTAAGTTGGTTATTAGTCTTATATAGAATGTTGTTATTCATATGAGAAAAATTGTTAAAATAAAATGTAGTCAATACCTAATGTCCTGTTGCTTTACTCCTGCCTTATATAAAAATAGTTTTTAAGATACCCAAAGTATGTTATGGAATTGTTATGTTTAGACAGTAGTTTAAGGTATCTACCCTTGTTGTATAATAATTTGCTATCTTATTATCAGTTTATAAAAGTTGTAAAAATTAGTTTACTATGTATATTAGTTTAGATACTGCAAAGTATTGAATGTAATTAAAGTTTTATTGTTCCCCCCTTCACTGTCCCCGCCCCCTTTGTGTTTCAATTAGAATGTAAGTACACTATGGCCTTCAGCCCATGATTGAAAGATGATGTAAGCGAGATGAAAATGGGATGCTGAATGGCTGACGAGCAGAGTATAAGATATGATGTATGAATGAGTTTTTGAAGACAAATAAACCAGATAATAAAGACAAATTGTAAAAACAGTCTCCCAAAGTCTCAGGGAGGTCTATAAAAAAAAAATAAAAAATAAAAAAAAAAAAAAAAAACCTAACCTAACCTAACCTAACCTAACCTAGCCTAACCTAACCTAACCTAACCTAACCTAACCTAACCTAACCGCTTGAAGACAAAAAGATAGTGTTATTAATATCCTTGGACATAGAGGGAGCCTTCGATAACGCATGGTGGCCTGCAATCCGATGCAGATTGGCAGAAACTGGTTGCCCAATTAACTTACGACGTCTCATTGACAGTTACTTCGAGGATAGAACCGTTTGCATTAGGTACGCGGGAGCAGAACACACGAAAGCCACTGCTAAGGGGTGCGTGCAGGGCTCAATAGGGGGTCCTATATTTTGGAACCTGTTGATTGACCCTCTTTTACATGAACTGAGCGAAAAAGGAGAATATTGCCAGGCTTTCGCGGACGACGTGGTCCTCATTTTCTCCGGGGACAGGGCATTTGAAGTGCAGGATCGGGCCAACGCTGTCCTCGCGCATGTTCAGACGTGGGGAGTCAAAAATAAGCTCAAATTCGCACCAAATAAGACCAAAGCGATGGTAATAACAAAAAAGATAAAATATGACTCACCACTTCTGAAGATGGGCGGGGAAAATATTACGTTGTCCACAGAAATAAAAATATTAGGACTAACCATAGACGCCAAATTGACCTTCAACACACACGTAAAAAATGTGTGTTGCAAGGTACAACGTTTGTATTCTCAACTAACAAGAGCTGCCAAGATTGGTTGGGGCCTGAACCCGGAGATCGTTAGGACCATCTACGTAGCGGTAACGGAGCCGATCATATTATACGCCGCTAGTGTATGGGCAGCGGCCACATACAAACAGAGTGTTAAAAAGCAGCTCGACATGGTACAACGCGGGTTTATTCAAAAGATCGTAAAATCATATAAAACCGTATCCCTCCACTCGGCCCTACTACTCGCTGGGTTGCTTCCTTTGGACCTCAGGGTTCGGGAAGCAGGCTTACTTTATGAAGTGAAGAAAGGTTACTCCCAGCGAGTAGTGGGAGACCGGGAAGTGGAACGGAAACTAGAATACGCGAAGACACCTCACCCCGCGAATCAGGTTGGGCTGCAGTTTGTGTGCCTGGAGGATAGTGCACAAGTCGACGAACACAATAATAAGGGTCTAAAAATCTACACAGATGGGAGTAGAATTGAGGGGAAAGTCGGCGCTGCGTTATCCATTTGGAATGACGCGGCGGAGATAAGTAGCCAAAAATTCAAACTGGAAGACTTCTGCACTGTCTACCAGGCGGAGTTGCTGGCCATATATGAGGCAACAAATTATGCCCTAAAAAGTCTGGCACCGAGCTGCAATATCTATAGCGACTCAAGATCGGCTCTCCAGACAGTTATCCAGAGCGTTTCCCTCCATCCCCTAGCGGCAAAAATTAGAAGAAATATTTCGGAAATAAATAAAAAAGGAAAATTGTTAAAATTGTTTTGGGTAAAGGCACACGCAGGGCTGGAGGGAAACGAGAGAGCAGATGAGTTAGCAAAGGAAGCCGCCCTAAAATTAAAACGAAAACCGGACTATGATAGGTGCCCGGTTTCATTCGTCAAGCGAGAAATCCGTCTTAATTCGCTTGACGAATGGAACCGACGTTACGTGGAAGGCGAAACCGCCTCCGTAACAAAAGTGTTTTTCCCAGACGCCTTAAGTGCCTATCCTATAATAAGAAAAATATACATGGACTCGCTAACGGTGCAAGTGATGACAGGACATGGCGGGTTCTCAGAATATTTGCATCGATTCAAATGTAAAGAGAGCCCGGCATGTGTCTGTGATCCGATGAAGGAAGAAAATGTAATACACATTATTACAGAATGTCCTGTCTTTAGCAAACATAGAAATGATATAGAAATAGAATTAGATATAAAAATTAGTAAAGAAAATATATGTAAAATAATAAGAAATAAATATGTTAGAAGTAGGTTCCTAAAGTACTGTAAAACTATAGCTAATAAGGTGATACAAAAGAATAAATAAGAGCATAAAAAGGGAAACTGTAAATTATATATAGGTATATAATGTAAACAGCCCCGTAAAAATAGTAAAAATAAAATTAGATTAAGTTATAGTAACAAATATAAAAAGTAATATTTAAATAACAATGTAAGATATATTAAAATAGAAATAAGAACTGCATCAGAAACTAAGAGCTAAAGAAAAAATCTAAGTATAAAAGTAGATTAAGATATAGTAATAAAGATGAATGTAGTAATTTAATACACGTGTAACCTAAATTTAAGAACTGTAATAGAATGTAAGTCAAAAAGAAGTAAAAAAGAAAAAAGCAAAAAGATAAAAGAAAAAATTAGAAAAGATATAAATAAAGAAATAAAAATAAAAAGATGGAAAAAGTCCCTGATCTCCATGTTAGGGGGAACTAGATTTACAAAAAAAAATATAAAAAACCTAACCTAACCTAACCTAACCTAAGCTAACCTAACCTTTTTTTTTTTTTTACATGGGGAAATGCCTACGCATACCCGCCTCGCGGGGGCAATGACGGGTTATGTCGGACTCGTACCGACTAAAACCCCATGGTGTTCCACCTTCGTCGCATATTGGCAGGGCCACGGGAACGCTTTCGCACACTTCCGCGGCCCTACCAGCGCCTGCCGCCCCATCGCAGCACCTCCTCGGGAGAGGAATATTTCTCCCCGTTCTCCATCCCAGGTAAGGCGCACCAGAACACATGGCGCGCCTTCCTCCACGGCCTCCAATTAAATATGCGCATCAGACGCCCCCGCGTTCGATGCGCGAAGGCCATGGGGCCAGGAAAAACGAGCACTTAGAAGTACTAGCCTTCCCGACCCCAGCGGCGGATCTGGTCTATGGCTCCGCCGCCAACCAAGTTTCGGCTGCGGAGGATAGGGAGAGCGGCGCCTCGCAATACCGACAATCCTCTTCCCCCGCAGCCCCACCACCACCGCATCAACGGTGCGGCCCCGTTTGAGTCGCGGAGGATAGGGCGAGTGGCGCATCGCCATACCAACACTCCTCTTCCTCCGCGACTCCACCTCGGCTGCAGCGGTAGAGGGTGCAGACTCCCCTCTCGCTGCAGTCCACCAGCACACATCCGAAGTGAGCTTCCCAAGCCCACTCGGAGTGGCCACCTCGGGCCGGCCCTTCCCCTCGGGCCAGCCAAGTGGGTTCCTCTTTGTTCACCGCGGGAGACCAAGCCACGGCTACTAAGCCCCCCCGCCACGACAAGGCGGGAACCCGTTCGGGGGGGAAGCTAACCTAACCTAACCTAACCTAACCTAACCTAATTCTATAGATCATTGTTTTACCTTATTTGCAATGAATTTGATAATACTTTTACTTTTAAAAAATTGAACAAACGCAAGGCGTTCAATGAATGGGCGACAATAGGAGTCCATAAGAGTAGACAAAGGTTATATGAACTGTAAAATGAAATGTCATATAATCCTAGCATCGAATTTAGGGAATATGTAAAAAATATTCAAAAATAAGAGTGTGCTCCATATCTTATTTGTGTTTGAGCAACAAAAAAAAAAGCGGCCTCTAATAAAATCAAAATGAAATGGAATATAATTAATAGTGAAACTGGTAAGGTCAACTCTCGCAATTCAAAGTAACAGCGAAGTTTTAACTATAAATTAACTAAGTCAGAAAAATAACTACTAGAAATAACGACTAAGTCAAGGAATTCTTCTCCTGCCGTCTCCGAATCGTTACTAAAACAATATATAAATACTTGTACAAAGAACTTTACATTTCATTAAGTATCATCAAAGGATATTGTAAAGTATTTTAAGTCTATTGATATTATGAAAACAGCAGATCTGCGTGCGTGCGCGTTCGTGCGCGTGCGTGTGCGTGTGTGTGCGTGTGCGTGCGTGTGTGCGCGCGCGTCTGTGTGTGTGTGTGTGTGTGTGTGTGTGCGTGCGTGCGCATGCGTGGTTAAAAGTTAGTTGGTGAAAACTATTTATTGTTTACCGTGTAGTTAGTTGTAGTCCGTGTAGTGACGGTATAAGGATATCCGCGGCCTTATATCGTCGCCGTCAAAGGCGACAGAGAGAAATATATCAGAAGATGGGCAGCAGTGTCTTCCATAATAACGACCAAAAATAAAACCTTGCGGTTGCCAACCAACGTGCCAAGCGCGGCATCTATGGCAAATATCCTCCTTTTATGAGGAGGTCGATATTCAGTAGTGGTAGTCACACACACACACACACACACACACACACGCACGCACACGCACGCACACGCACGCACACGCACGCACACGCACGCACACGCACGCACACGCATGTACACGCACGCACACGCACGCACGCACACGCACGCGCACGCACGCGCACACACGCACACGCACGCACACGCACGCACACGCACGCACACGCACGCACACGCACGCGCACGCACGCGCACGCACGCACGCAGATCTGCTGTTTTCATAATATCAATAGACTTAAAATACTTTACAATATCCTTTGATGATACTTAATGAAATGTAAAGTTCTTTGTACAAGTATTTATATATTGTTTTAGTAACGATTCGGAGACGGCAGGAGAAGAATTCCTTGACTTAGTCGTTATTTCTAGTAGTTATTTTTCTGACTTAGTTAATTTATAGTTAAAACTTCGCTGTTACTTTGAATTGCGAGAGTTGACCTTACCAGTTTCACTATTAATTATATTCCATTTCATTTTGATTTTATTAGAAGCCGCTTTTTTTTTTTGTTCGTTGCTCAAACACAAATAAGATATGGAGCACACTCTTATTTTTGAATATTTTTTACATATTCCCTAAATTCGATGCTAGGATTATATGACATTTCATTTTACAGTTCATATAACCTTTGTCTACTCTTATGGACTCCTATTGTCGCCCATTCATTGAACGCCTTGCGCTTGTTCAATTTTTTAAAAGTAAAAGTATTATCAAATTCATTGCAAATAAGGTGAAACAATGATCTATAGAAAAAATCTGGACTATTTTGGTATGAAAGTGATGGAAGTTGTTTTATATTATGTTACTTCTCAACTTCTCCAAGTGACGTGCATTTACTGGAACAAACACAACTTTTTTATAAACTTGCTTTTTGTGAACGTTAAGGTAACGAAACTCCCCCCCGAACGGGTTCCCGCCTTGTCGTGGCGGGGGGGCTTAGAAGCCGTGGCTTGGTCACCCACGGCGAAACAAAGAGGAACCCATATGGCTGGTCCGAGGTGGAGGGCCGGCCCGAGGTGGCCACTCCGAGTGGGCTTGGGAAGCCCACTTCAGATGTGTGTTGGTGGACTGCGGTGAGAGGTGTGTCCTCCCCACCTACCGCTGCAGCCGAGGTGGAGTCGCGGAGGAAGAGGAGTGTTGGTATGGCGATGCGCCGCTCGCCCTATCCTCCGCGACTCAAACTCAAACGGGGCCGCTGTTGGGGCTGCGGGGGGGGGAAGGATTGTCGGTATTGCGAGGCGCCGCTCTCCATACCCTCCGCAGCCGAATCTTGGTTGGCGGCGGAGCCATAGACCCGATCCGCCGCTGGGGTCGGGAAGGCCAGTACTTCTAAGTGCTTGTTTTTCCTGGCCCCATGGCCTTCTTGCATTGGACGCGGGGGCGTCCGTTGCGCAGATGTGATTAGAGGCCGAGAAGGAAGGCGCGCCATGTATTCTGGTGCGCCTTACCTGTGAAGGAGAACGGGGAGGAGTATTCCGCTCCCGAGGAGGTGCTGCCATAGGGCGGCAGGCGCTGGTGGGGCTGCGGATTTATGCGAAAGCGTTCCCGTGGCCCTGCCAATAAGCGACAAAGGTGGAACACCATAGGGTTTTCCCCCCGGTAGGAGTCCGACATAACCCGTCCTTGCCCCCGCGAGTTGGGTATGCGTAGGCATTTCCCCATGTTAAAAAAAGGTAACGAAACTAATTGTCTACAGTGATCAGAGCTCAATTTTTGAATTACAAACTTATTGAACGTCTTAACATTTGTAAAAATGTTATCTATACATGTTTCACTAGATTCAGCAACACGCGTTGGCTCAAAAAATAAATTAAAAAGACCATGACATTTAAACAATGATCTAAATTTAATATTGGTGGAGGAAGCTTCTAGGAGATTGATATTAAAATACAATACAATGCATTACTCTTTAAAGTACACCAAAGAAAGATAAACTTAACAAATATAAACAAATATTGAGGGAAAGTTAAAAAGCGGTTCTATTGCTACATAGAAATGTCTTACAAACAAATTAACTAGGAAAAGAAATAAATAAAAATAAGAGAAAGATTAATAGGTAGAGTTCATTTAATAAGAAAGGATACCAACTTATGTACTAAATAGAAAACATACAACATACATACGTAAGAACATAGCATTTTAAGATAATAGGTATATTTTGTTGTCGTTCCGTTGTTGCGGATTCTGTCGCTGATGTGGTACTTCAGGGTATGGAACTTTTTATTCCTTCCTCTGTAGTGCCAATTGGAGGCAAATCTCAGCCATTGTTTGGTCGCTCCTGTAAAATAGCATCATGCTATAAGCAGGAGTGCTACCAAGCCTGGGCTGAAGCATCAGCGTCCCGGGATGTAAACACCAGCGCTCTAAAAGAGAAGTATAATTCCGCCTCTAGGTCCTTCAAAAGAGTCATTGCCAAGGCAAAGTCGGAGCACATAGGCAGAATTGGCCAGAAACTAGTTCGCCTTCCTTATGGAACCCGTGCATTCTGGTCTCTCGCTAAGGTTGTCCAGGGGAATTTCTGTCAGCCATCTCTTCCATGTTTTGTCCATGTTCATCTTAAGACCTATCCGTTGAGAAACACCATTGAGGTCATTGAGCATAGTGCTAAGGTTCTCCAGCAATTCTGCCATAAGGACTATATCGTCGGCAAATCGAAGGTGAGTGATGTACTCGCCATTGATGTTAATACCGTATCCTTTCCAGTCCAGTAGCTTGAAAACGTCTTCCAACGCAGCGGTGAAGAGTTTCGGGGATATAACATCACCCTTACTTACACCTCTCTGCAGTTGGATAGGTTTCGAACTCTGGTTCCGTACTCGGATAGCCATCGTAGCCCTACTGTACAAACACTTCAGCACTTCGATATACCGACAGTCAACTTGGCACCGGTGAAGGGGCTGTAGCACCGCCCATATTTCGACGGAATCAAAGGCTTTCTCATATTCCACATATGCCAGGCAAAGTGGCAGATTGTATTCTTCAGTCTTCTGTACAATCTGTCGCAGGGTATGTATGTGGTCTATGGTACTGAAGCCTTTTCGGAAACCGGCTTGTTCAGGAGGCTGGAAGACGTCGAGTCTGCATGCGAGACGATTCGTAATGACTCTCGAAAACAGCACGTAGACGCGGCTCAGAAGGGAAATCGGTCTGTAGTTCTTCAAGAGAGCGTTGTCGCCTTTCTTAAAGAACAAGACCACCGTGCTTCTGCTCCACGCCTCCAGAGTAGTGCCACCATGGAGGACGGAATTTAAGAGCTTCTGAAGGACTTCAAGTACCGATGTTCCACCCGCTTTCAGAAGCTCCGCTGTAATTCCATCCTCACCCGGGGCCTTGCCGTTTTTAAGGTGGTGGAGAGCCATTCTAATATCGCTCAGACTGATGTCCGGGATATCATCGGAAAAGTGTCGGATAAGACTTGCTCTTGGATCGTTACTCACACTTGCGTGTGGCTACAACGATGATGTGCTGCCCATAGAACCTCTCAAACTCACTCAGAATCTCAGGTGTCCCGGAAACGATGTCACCACACTCAGTCTTCTGCTTTGACAGTTGGCTCTTTCTAGCAGACAGATCTCTGGCAAAGACTTTGGAGCCCTAGTTCCGCTCGATCGCTTCTTTAATACGAGCAGTATTAAAGTTGCGTAAGTCTCGCCGCATGCATTTGGAGATCTGTCTGTTCAGTTGCCTGTATGCCGTCAAATCTGGTGACGATTGCAGCCTCATCTTCCTTCTAACAGCCATGACATTAAGAGTGTGATCGAAGAGTTTTTGTGTTCTGCTGCGGCGGGTCTTGCAGAACTTAGCTCCGAAAGCATGGACAGTTTCCACGAGCTTGTCATTCATATCGTCCACTGCATTGCAATCCTCTAGACATTGAAAGCGGTTTTGTAACTCGAGCTGAAAGGTTTCGGGATTCTGGATTAGAGCACGAGGGAGACGGAGCGTTTACTTTATTAGACGAGACCTCTCCAACTTAACGTTTAGGTTCAGTGTGCCTCTAATCATTCAGCGATCGCTGCCAGTTTTCACCCTTGCGATCATTGAGACATCACTTAACAGTTGGCTTCCAGTGGGGCCGCTTCTGGAAGAAAGAGTTCATCATAAAGAGTCCCTCTTTCTCCATAAAGTCAGCCAGCTGCTGGCCCCTTCCGTTGCCCTACTCCAAATTTCTCTTCCTGCAGCTCACCGCTTTCTCTTGTGCCTAGTTTTGCGTTGAAGTCACCCAACAACACCGTGTAGTGGGTTTTGGGGGAATGCATGGCTATGGAAATATCCTCATACATTTCCTCCACCTCCTCATCGGGATGTGCCGAGGTCGGTGCGTAACCTGTATGACCTTCAGCAAATACCATTAGTGATTCTGAGTATCAGGTACGTGACCCTCGTCGACACACTCCCAATCTTTACAACGTTGTTGACGAGAGACTTGTGGACGATAAATCCGACACCTCCTTGGGACAGATGGTCGCCCTCCCGGTGGTAGTACAAGTTGCCGGACCCGAGGACTGCCGTGTCCTCCTCCTCTTTTCGGACTTCGGATAATCCGATAATATGCCAGCGCAACTTGTCTACCTCTTCTTCCAGCTCCAGTATCTTCTCGTCAGTCCTTAGGGTGCGTGTGTTATATGTTGCCAGGTCGAGTCGTTGTAGGTGGCAACCGAACCTCCACCGGATATTTTTAGCACCCCTTGCCCCGCCGTTACCATGGTCGTCACCGTATCCAGGAATAGCAGGGCCGCCGGGGACTGGGGGCCGTTTTTTTGCGTCGTTATTCATGGGGGGATATTTGCCACAGTTGAAACGCTTGGCTAGCGGGTTGGCAACCGCAGCTTTTTATTTTATCACAGTTGTTATCGGGAAGATGCCTCTGCCCATCTCTTGCCTGTCTCCCTCTGTCGCCTCTTACAACACCCACGGGAAGATATGGGGTAGTGGATATTCTCAACCGCCACTACACGGAAGCACGGCATGTTTAATGTCCATGTAATACCTATGAAAGAAAGAAAGAAAGAAAAAACATTTATTCACGGTCTAATCACAATAAATACAAAACAAAGCAAGAAATTGGAATTAAGCAGAAAATAAAACAATATTTCCCTAAATTAACAAAAATGTAAAAATAATATAAAATGAGTCTGTGTAGCAGATAAGACCGTGAAATGGACAGGACTCAGTAAAAATCGAGATACAGAAACACGAATTGCTCTGATCCCGACACTGGTTTTCAGTCCGGCCCGCACTCCAACGTAACTCGGACGGCTGCCTCAATGCACATGCTATAATGCGACGCGGAATATATAAAAAAATATGTTTTTAAAATTAAATTCACATAAATAGTGGATATCATTAGTCTAATGAAGGTAAGTACAAAATAAAATTAACGTTTTCCTTCTAAATATATCAATTTTATTTATTAAGAATGCGGAATATACGTTGGCTAAAGAATAAAGGTAAGAAAATGATTGTCAGAAAAAGTAATTTTATTATATAAATATTTAAATAAAATAGTTTTATATATTATATAATGTGAAAATTAAAAATATCTACATAATTTATGGTACTGAGATTACTGACGTGTTGAAAGAACTTAACCTCCTACCAGTTTATGTTATAGATCGGTATTTTTTTGTTCCGAAAGTAAGCGTAACCTGTATTTGATTTTAAACCCACTAATTGTTTTCAGGTCACGCAGTGGAGGCGGGAGGTTATTCCAACATTTAGTGGCATTATATTTAAAACTACCTGTGAAAGCGGCCGACCGGTAGAAAGGATATACTAACTTGTAATTGGATGATCTGGTATTACACTGCTTATTTTGATCTTTAGACCAAATCAACTTATTATATAAATATAAAGGTTCTTTATTTTTAATAACTCCAAACAAAAGTAAGGCAAAGTGTAGTCGCCTGCGACAGTCCATTTTTAAAATATTAGCGTTATTAATGAAAGGGGTTACATGTGCACGTGGTGGCACATTGAAACAAAAGCGTGCACAGGCATTCTGTACCCGCTGTATTATTTGCTGTGTTCGAGACAATAGTCGTGGGCCTATGAGAGAATCCGCGTAATTGAATTTTGAAAGCACGATAGACTCGCAGAGATGTATACGTAAGGTGACACTTAGGTACTCGCGAATACGGTAAAGTACTTTCAACCTATAAAAGCAGTTACGTGCAATATCCATTACATGTTTCTCAAAACGAAGTTTGTCGTCCATTATTACCCCCAAATTTCTGACTTTAGTGACTCTCACAATAGGTTCGTTGTTTACAATAATGGCGGGGTGGCTTAGTGTGATCTTTTTCATTTGATTTGGCGATCCTAGAATAAGGTACTGCGACTTTTTTGGATTGAGAACCAATGCGTTACGCTCTGACCACAAAGATATCCGACCCAAATCCAAGTTCAATTTTGTCACTGCTACTTGAACATCACAAGGCTTAAACGATATATATATCTGTAAGTCGTCAGCGTACATGTGGTACTTAAAATACTCTATATTTTTAATAATGTCTGCACTATATATTATAAAAAGTAAGGGACCTAAAATGGATCCTTGCGGTACTCCACGGTTCACAGGGCGCTCCCCAGAAATAGCTTTACCTTTTCCATTTAATTGTATTTCAACTTGCTGTGACCTATTTTTAAAGTAACTGGCAAACCATTGGGTTGCGTTTCTGCTTAAACCATAAAAATATAATTTTGAAAGAAGTAATGGGATATTGAGGGTTTCAAAGGCGCGCGAGAAATCAAGTAATGTTAAAATAGTACCCTCACCACTGGCTTGTGCAGTCAGTATATCATCCACGACCTCTATAAGCGCTGTGGTAGTGCTATGCCGGTAGTTATTGCGTTGTTGTTGAGTTTCTCTGCGTGATTGACTCAGAAATGAGGATATCCGCATATAAACCAGAGTGCCCGACATAGCCCAACGGATTAGTAAGCTAAAGTGGCAATGGGCCGGCCATATAGCTCGAAGAACCGATTACCGATGGGGAAGAAAGTTTCTCGAGTGGCAGCCTCGTACCGGTAGGTGTAGTGTAGGGTGACCCTCCACTGCATGGAGTGACGACCTGGTAAGACATGCAGGAATTCGATGGATGCAGGTGGCTCAGGACCGTGCTTTGTGGTATTACTTGGGGGAGGCCTATGTTCAGCAGTGGACTTGTGAAGGGCGCTAATGATGAATGATGATGATGATGATCTCTTCCATCTCTGCACAGGGAGGACGACTCACTGGCCCATACCGCAAAGGAAAAAGCCGATTTTCTAGGCTCTCTCTTTGCGTCCAACTCGACTCTCGATGACGGGGGAAGTACGCCGCCGACCATCCCGCGGTGTGAGTGCTCCATGCCGGAAGTGCAGTTTACACAGCGCTCGGTTCGCAAAGCACTCCTCTCCCTAGACACAAGTCGAGTGGGTCTGACGGAATCCCCCCAATTGTGCTGAGGACGTGTGCTCCAGAGTTGGCACCGGTTTTACCCGACTTTTTCGGTACTCCTACTCCCTAGGCGTAGTCCCAAAATCATGGAAGACGGATTTCGTCCACCCGATCCCTAAAAAAGGTGACCGCTCAGACCCTTCCAACTACCGGCCTATCGCCATCACCTCCCTGGTCTCCAAAACAATAGAGTCCATTGTAAACTACCAGCTCAAGATGGTACCTTGAGGATCACCAGCTGATTAGTGACCGCCAATACGGTTTCGCCGTGGTCGGTCAGCTGGTGATCTTCTGGTCTACCTAACTCACAGATGGGCGGAGACAGTAGAGTCAAAGGGGGAGGCACTGGCCGTTAGTTGGGACATTGCGAAGGCCTTCGATCGGGTTTGGCACAAAGCATTTCTTTCGAAGCTCCCTTCCTATGGGCTTCCCGAGAAATTGTGCGATTGGATCACCAGTTTTCTTGCAGATCAGGGCATCAAGGTCGTTGTAGGCGGTGCAGGCTCCGATTGCAAGCCTGTGAATGCTGGTGTTCCACAAGGCTACGTGCTATCGCCAACGATGTTTCTTCTGCATATCAATGATTTGTTGCAAACCCGTAACATTTATTGCTATGCAGGTGACAGCACTGGTGATGTTCTTTACTCCGGCCGAGCCAATATTTCTCGGGAAAAAGTCTCTGAGAGCCGGGACAAACTTGTTTCTTAAGTCGAGTCTTTGCTGAACCGAGTCTCGGATTGGGGGCGACTAAATCTTGTCCAGTTTAACCCCCAGAAGACACAAGGTTGCGCGTTAACCGCTAAAAAGAACCCCTTTGTCGTATCTTCTCAGTTTCAAGGCACTCCCCTTGTTGCCTCAGCCAGAATTGGAATACTCGGCGTCTACATATCGAGTGACGTGCAGTTTCGTGGTCACTTGGAAGAGAAGGCCAAATTGGCCTCTAAAAAGCTTAGCGTGCTCAGCAAAGCGGGACAGTATTTCATGTCGGCTCACCGCCTGCAACTTTACAAGGCGCAGGTTCGGCCACACATGGAATACTGTTCCCATCTCCGGGCTGGGGCTCCCCAGTACCAGCTCCTTCCACTTGACCGCATCCAGCGCAGAGCGGCTCGAATCGTCGACGACCGAGTGCTTTCCGATCGGCTCGATTCACTGGCACTGCGAAGAGATGTTGCATCTCTTTGCATTTTGTTTCGCATATACCGTGAAGAGTGCTCTGAGTTGTTCGGATTAATCCCAGCCGCCAAATTTCGTGAACGCACTACGCGGCAAACGTCCCGATACCATCCACACCATCTGGATGCTTGGCGGTCCACCACTGTACGTTTCAAGACGAGTTTTCTTCCGCGTACAACCTCTCTGTGGAATAGTTTACCACCAGCGATTTTTCCGGATCGATACGACATGGGGACCTTCAAGAACAGAGCGTGCTCCTTTCTAAAGGGCCAGCAACGCACCTGCAATTCCCCAGGTGTTGCGGTTGATCATGGGCGGCGGTAGTCACTTAACATCAGGTGAGCCGCATGCTCGTTTGCCCCCTCTTCTATAAAAAAAAAAATTTTTTAGACAAGAAACATCCGTAATTTAACCCATATTATCCCGTAGGTGTTATAACCCCTCTTTTGAATTTTTGATAGTCGAGTAAAATGGAATTCAAATGTCTATTGTTGTGCTATACAAAAGACATTTGAATTACATTTTAATTAAACTTGACGTCATGAACATGAAATTTATACAAACTTTACTTTTTATGATTTAAATTAAAGAGCTCAAATTACTTTTCACAGCCTTTAGAGTTTCAGCATAAATTCAACCCTAATTTCTTCATGTTATTTGAACTTGAACATGACAAGGTTACTTTATAATAATATAAAGTACAATCTTTAATAAAATTTTGTCAATTCACATTAAACATAAATACAACATATATTCTCAGTTATATACAAGTTAGTTACTGGCTTTTTACGGCCCACTCCTAAGTACAGACATCCTCTCATTTCTGAGCAGGTTTTAGGGCAAGCATGAGTTCCTGTTGGTGGACATCACATATACAACATGTAACAAAAACCCTGTGGTTCCCGTTAACTGCGTTATCAGAATCAGTATCCAAGCATATAGAAATATTTTTTTTTTCAAAAAAAAAACACATTTAAAAAAATAATTTTAATGAAAGAAAATTGCAAATCGTATGTGGTTTTTACAGTATTAACATAAGTTTTATTAATGACAGTGCCATCTATTGCGTCCGGATTTTTATTTTTGACTGCAGCACGACTGACCCATCTTATATGTACATACTAATAATTCAAGAACCGCCGTTTTGATCAAAAATATGTAGGTCTAATTACAAAGATTTCTATGAATACTCCCATACGGGCTGTTTTTATCCTTAGCAAACTCCTTACGTAGTGGAGCGGATTTCGCCATATAGTAAGCCAGATCGGTTCCCTAACTTATAAGTTGGCACAACATTTGGAAAAAATACTGTCACCACTGAGAAGACATAGGTACGTAGACGACACTTTCACAATTTTACCATTTGACAAAGTAACTGCATTTTTAGGCCACCTTAACTCTATAAACTCCAAAATACGAGTGGAGTTCCACAATGGAGTTGAAGGCAAATAATTCTTAAAAAATAAGATAAATATCACTTTATTGCCACACTTAAAATACATGTTACATACAAGACGAGTTCGTAATATTTTAGATCCTAAAATATATAATATTAAGACAATAATTCCTAAACAATTATTTAATACAAATATTTAGAAGGGGCTTAAGTGCGCATTGAATACCAAAAATTACCATGAACCGTCGTTTTGTGCAAAGGCGAATGGTGTTTTCGCATTGAAAATCATCCCCGCAACTATTTATGAAGCACAAAATCTGTCTAGTGCACAAACCAGTACGATGAGATTAACCTCATAAAGGAAGTTGTGAGTTGATAAGATGATACAAGTGGTACAGTCTATTGATTGGTGTTATTCTCGCCTGAGTGAGAGAGTTCAGTGTGCACCTAGTTCAGTGTTCACACTCACAAGTGGGTGTTAAGAATTTGATCATTATTTTGGTGCCACTTCTTTGAAATGTTTTTTTTTATGAACAGGGGTGATAAACGAACACGCAATCTGCCTGACGGTAAGTAGATGCTGTAGCCCATAGACCTCTACATCTATCCTTAATTCAGAATCACAATCAAGATGTGCTAAATAACCCCTGATGCCTGTTACTCTTGAGGGCTAGGATGGAATATCTCATTTCGAATGAAAAAGAGACTTTGGTTCTCTACACTCACCGCAGAGCAGGTACTTGGTGTTCTGTGTATCTTCCTATGTTGGTGTAGAATTTAAAGCTGCAACTGGCCAGTTAACGGCGCAGTGGCGCACAAAAAAATTACGGCGCTGAGAGCCGCGGGCTTAACGTATGGATCAAGTATTTGGTTGGTCAACCAATTAATGTTCCGGGTCTAGATTTTTATCTTATTGTAATCTATGTAAGAAAACTGTCTTTATAATAAAGAAAAAAATATAGTGAGGGAATAACGTTTATTTAATGAAAATAACTAAATCACTTGCATGATCTGAGAGATGTTTATTGTCATTACAAAACAAATACAAAAACTTGGATTGATTTAAAACAAAAACTCTAATTTCTTGAATGAAATGATTTGTCAAATACAAATCATGTCATGTATGTCTGGTGTCTGTCGTGTCACAACTGTTGTGTCCTGTCACAACTGGTGGCAACATCTGAGTTGTTCAAGGTTAAAAAACCTCTCTGGTTTCACCAGAGTAGGATCTATTGATGTGGCATCTTTTGTAACGGGTAAGGCAAAAGTATACCCTATTTGAAGATGCTATAATTTTTGCAAATTGCGTCAAATTTCAAATTGGTTTTGAAATATTTGAATCCATCCATAGAACACTATACTCCTCAAGAATACGGAATAATTGTTGTCGTATTTTTGCGCAATAATCCGTCTGTGGTATTTGCACAGCGTGAATTTCGTCGCAGATTTCCCGGACGTTGGTCACAAACTGGACAAACACCGCTGCGTTTGGTCGCCCACCTTGAAGAGACTGGGAAAACACGGGATTCTCCCGTGTGTAGCCGGCTTCGGACTAGCCGTTCTGCTGAAAATACGCCGCGGTAGCCAAAGATTTCAAAATGGATCGCGGAACATTGACCAGAAGACGTGTCACGCTGTTGGGCGTTAGCTCGCGCTTCTAACGACGAATTTTGGTTAAAGACCTCTTGCAAAGTTCGGGCAGGGTATAAGCTGTTAACTGTTAACCGCTTAACGCGCGTAACCTACGCTCAAGCCATCCTGAATCTCTAACAAGAGATGTTCCCTAACCTTCGAAAGCTACAAATTAAATCACTCGTTATTATCCTCGAGTACCCTATTAACTCGCCCCCAAGCTGATATTGTCTGCAGTCTTCAGTTTTTTCAACCCATCTAGCTTAATATGGTTTATCGGAGCACTGGAATAATGTTTTTTATTCCTTCATGCTACTCTGCGCTAAAGTGTGCAACACAGCTCAGAGCTTAATTGCTAGCTTTGGCTTCATGTCAATCGCTGATTACTTAACTTCTCGACTCACCACAGACTAAAAGGCAAACTCTGGCACTTACACGTTTGTCTACAATTATAATGCACCATTTTACTCCAGTCAGGGTAAGGGGTTGATGTTTTAGCGCTGTCATCGCGCCACAAGAACCGAATAATCGAGCTATCAAATATACAAGTACTGCCGCATATATAGAATAGCTCCAAACTATCACAGGCAGCATTAGGCGTTCCCCAGGCCGGTCAACTTACCAGGTCAGAGATATACCTTTTTCCTTTAACAGTCAAAAAGGTAATTATTAAAGGAACTTATTTTATCAACTTCACGATGTCTCGAAAAACTCCCAAAATTTTCCGATAAAATATAGCCGAGGCAGTTTATTCGTGAAATTTCAATAAAATTGTTTCAGCGATTCCAAAGATGGTAGAGCCATGATGCAGTTATATTAGTAGTATAGTTGTAGGACGAATGGGTCGGCTCGACCGGGGAAGGACCATGCTCTCACAGAATGTGTTCGTATGGTGAGTTCGTATGGAGAGAACCGGAGACCCTTTTTACTGGAAACGAGGCATTCCATCTTATTCCTCACGGGTGACAACGCATCTGCATTTTGATTCCTAATCGAGGATAGATGTAGATGTCTATGGCTCACAGCAACCACTTACTATCAGGTGGACTGTGTGCTCGTTTGTCACCCTATCCTATAAAAATGATTATAATTAGATTTAATATTCATTGAATACGACGTGGTTGGTTAAAATCTTTCAATGCATATGCGATCACTAACAGACGCTTTTACTATTTTATACAAAGGATAATATATGACCATGTACGAGTATTTAAACATTTGATATTACAATACGCACATATTATGCATTATGGATATTTATTATTTTAGTTAAATGAATACTTCTAATTTTATAATTTTGACGTACCGGTTATATCCCATAGATTATATCTTCATTTATAATTTTGTCTATTTTACTTTGTTTGTTTCCATATTTATTCATTTTTACCACACCTATTTCATTATACCTCTTCATCACATCAACCCCAGGGTAGGCAGGTAGAAAATTCCTCAGGAATTAAGTCCATCTGTGCACATAACATTTCATTACCTAAACATATTAAAAAAGTAAATAAATATATGAAAATTCCCCTTAAAATTCAGGTTGTTAAAATTATGAGGTAAATAGCTTAATTACAACAAAAATTTAACAAGATTCAAAATCAAAGAAAATACATAAATTAATAAGTGGCTTGATTAAAACTACTTTTACGGATTTTATCGCGTTTATTTTTACTTTTTATTTTTAATTCCCGACGTTTCGGGCGCTTTCCAGCACCCATGGTCACGGGGGACTGAGATGACTGACGTCCCGATGTCATTGTTAAACCCGGAGTACCTTCAGCTTTTTTAATTATTGTTTATGGTCCGATCTATGCAAAATGAACTGACTATGTCCTGAAGTCTTGCAGTGGTATGCTTGGGTTTAGTTTTAATTTTATTGATTATAGGATCCCAAGCAGGTGGTAGTACCCAGCTTCCTTCTCTATTGAAATTAGGATGTTTTTTAATTTCAATAGCCTCACGTATCATCCTTGGTAGGAATCGGTGTTCTTTCGCGAGGATTTGTGGTCTATCAAATCTGATGTAATGGTTGGGGCCGTCTAGGATATAATCACAAACTGCAGACTTCCCGGAACGTTGATGCTTCACATCAGCTATATGTTCTTTTACGCGGATCCTAATTGATCTTTTGGTTTGTCCTATATAAGAGAGACCACATTCACAACCAAGCTTGTACACTCCTGCATCTTGTAGAGGAATATGACACTTGACGGATGGTAGGAACTGACTAATCTTCTTCGGCGGCTTGTAGAATGTTCTAATAGAAGCTCGCTTCAAGATATAGCCAATCTTGTCTGTGACACCTCTGACATATGGTAGTACAGCAGGCACACGCTCGACTGTGGCCGGCTTCACTCGGTCACTGTGACGTAGGCGCGGGACCCGAAGCTTGTTGTCGTGCAGAACTTGCTTGACGTGCTGAAGCTCGGCGGCCAGGTGTTTGCTGTCACAGATCCCTCGTGCTCTCTGTAACAAAGATTTGCCCACAGTAGCTAACTGTGAAGGATGGTGGTGAGATTCACCGTTTAAATATCGGTTTGTATGGGTCTTTTTCCTATACACAGTGTGACCAATGGTGTTATTAGGATTTCGGATGACTAACACATCTAGGAAAGGTAAGGAATTATTTGCCTCTAACTCCATAGTAAATTGAATTTTAGCGTTTATGGAATTAAGATGTTCTAAAAATGCAGTTACTTTGTCTGATGGTAAAATTGTGAAAGTATCGTCTACGTACCGCTTGTAGATCCTTGGTGTAACTGGTGCAGTAAGGAGGGCTTTCTCCTCAAAGTCTTCCATGAATATATCGGCAACAATGGGAGATACAGGTGAGCCCATCGCCACACCATCTACTTGCTTGTAAAACTCTTCACTCCACAATAGATAGCCAGATGTAAGGCAATGTCTTAGTAATACTGCATATTCTGCTGGCATGTTATTTTCCTCTAGTTTCCTAGTTATAATTGAGATGCAGTCTTCAACAGGTAGGCATGTAAATAGAGACTGAACATCAAAACTGACCATGGTTTCATTGTCAGTAAGATGTAGGTCTTTTATCTCACTGACAAAATGGTATGAATCCTTAGTATGTGCTCTTGTGTGTCCTCTGAGTGGTGATAATATTTTAGCTAAGTATTAAGCCAATCTGTAAGTTGGCGAATCAATCTGACTCACTATTGGACGTAATGGAGCATTCGGTTTGTGTATCTTTGGTAACCCATACAACTTCGGTCGTTTGGCACAGGAAGGTATTATCGAATTAACGTCCAGATTCAATTTTTCGGAGTATTTCTTAATTAGATCGCTAGTTGTTTTAAGCGTATTAGTTGTAGGGTCTGTTTTGACCTTTCGATAAGTAGTTTCATCCGACAAAAGTTGTTGTATTTTAAAATTGTAATCTGACGTATCCATTATAATAAATAAATAAATAAATAAAATATCTTTATTACAGGCAACAGAAAGCCAATATAATATGTTAGTAAAATTGAAGTGCAATGAAATATAACTATTACGAATTTGAGTGTTAGTAATTAATTTAAATTAAATAAATATAATAAACACTGATATAAATTAAGATTTTGAGACATCCGCTAAGAGGGCACCGGCGTTTTACACCTTGGCATGAAGCCGTATCCAGTGCTCAAGCAGCGGCGAGTCCCATCTATCTGCCATTATGTGTAGAATGCTATTGGAGCTGCCCCGCAAACGCTTCAGCATCGAAGTAGCACGCTTTCTAATAATAGCGTGGAAACCATCAGTGTGCATTTCAGTGAACATTCCTGACGCACTGCAAAAGCGAGGCAGCCCCATCAGCATCCTAAACCCATTATTATACTGGACACGCAACGCGCTGTACACCCGCTGCGTATAGTTAACCCATAGGTTGCCCGTGTAAAAAGACTGGCAGTAGGCTTTGAAAATAGTAATCTTTAATTTTCTTTTTTCCGTAAACCTGCCTACTGCAACGAGCAAAACTTCGGGCCACCATGTTACATCGGATGGACAGCGCCCTACGTTCCCGCTCGATATCCATATCATCACGCAGATTCTCAGTGACCCAGTGACCCAGATACTTAAAATGTGAGACACGCTTTACAGGTGAGCTGTTGAGTGTGAAGGCAGTCGCACTTGGTCGGGATTTGACTCCTGCCTTGAACACCATGAATTCACTCTTTTTCACATTGTATCGGAGTCCATGGGACACTGCATATGCTTCACATACTTTTAATAGTTTTTGCATGGCACCAATCGGAGGGCTGAGCAGCACCATGTCGTCTGCGTAGCTTATGTTATTAATACATACACCATCAATATGACAGCCTACATTTGTTCCGATCAGCTCGTCGATCAGGCCATTAATGTACATATTGAAGAGCCTAGGAGATGTAAGACCACCTTGCCTCACCCCACATTCAAGTCTATATACATCAGAGTATGAGCTCGCCCATCTAACACAGTTGCTCTGCCGCTCATACCACGATCGTAGCACCGCAACTACCTCGTGTGGCACATCAGTCTCATTTTGAAGTTTTTTCCATAATATGTCATATGACACCAAATCGAAGGCCATGGACAGGTCAAGAAAACAGGCAAAAACTGGAGTGCTCCTATCAGTGTAGTATTTGACAGTTTGCTTGAGACACAAGATAGCGCTTTCGGTGGACAGACCTGGTTGAAAACCAAATTGCGCATCATTAAATTTTAAATAACCACTTAAGTGTTGATCAAGCAAACTGTCCAGCACCTTTGCCACCACAGTAGCCAGTGAGATTGGTCTGTAATTTGTCAAGTCCGATGGATCCCTCGACTTGTTCTTAATAACAGGCACAACAATGGTTCGCATAAGGTCATCAGGCAGGTAAGAGTGGCTGAGACAGAGGTTATATAACAAAGATAAGACCCTTGGTAGATGGATTCCTGCGCACTGCAGATGCTCTATGCTGAGATAGTCGTGACCAGGCGATTTACCCCGTACCATGCTCTTAATTACGCGGTCCACATCCTTCGCCGAGAATCTAACTTTAATTTAGTCAGCATGACGCCCATCATCACTTATCGCAGCTGCAGGCCCAAGAGGCGAGCTCACCCTGAAGTGATCTTGGAAGGCCTTAGCTATCTCACTGTGCTCATGAAAGCCAGCGACACTCACCGGAAGGCTCAATGTTGAGTTTAATTTATTTGTGGCCTTCCAAAAGCGCTTAAAATCATTACTAACACGGTGTTGTGCAATCATGTCCATTTTAATTTGTTGCTGATTGTTTTGACACCATTTCAGCTTAGACTTAAATACCCTCCTAGATTCCACCATATTCACGTATACTGGACCAGCACTCGGCTTACCGCAGAGCTGCCACATCTGTAGACAATTCCGAGCGTACCGGTGAGCGTCCCTGACATGTTTATTCCATCCGATGACATGTTTGTTCTTTTCCTTACTATTTTTACTTATACGATTACTACAAATTTTAGCACCTTCTGTGAGGATACTAATTATATTTTTGTACAATTTATCAATAGTTTCTCTATGACTACTATCACAACACATTTTATCTGCACAACTCGTGAGTTCCAAAGGAAAATTTATGTTTCTAAGTTTACAATGACAGTATTCCCTATATTTATCTATTTGAGAGGAGTTCCTGTCGCCCCATATTACATCATTAATATTTAAGCTACCATGCATAACTTTAGGTGCTATTACATCGGTGTTTAATATAATTTCAATAGGGTAGTGATCCGACCAAAAAGTGTCATATACGACAGACACACGTGCCACTGTGTTCCGAGCGGCGCTTGTCACAATACAATGGTCAAGCCATCGTCTACAGGCATGTGCATCACTCACGAAAGTATATGTGTTTGCCGGCAATAAGTCCAAGTCTATGCAAGACCAACATTGTTCAGCACAAGAGTCAATAAGTTCATAGTAAAACCGCTCACCTGGATGTGCATTGAAGTCACCAAGTATGTACGCGGATTCAACACCACAGCTCTCTATAATGGCACTAACCTCACTGAGACACTCAGTAAACTCTGGTATATTTTCACTTGAATCGGTTGGCATGTACACTGACATTACAAGGAATGACTTATCTTTGAGAATTATTTTGATTGCCGCGAGCCGTACACTACTACACGGTATCACCGACACTGACTTAAGCAGGTTCTTCCTCCACAGAAGAGCTACGCCGCCGTACGGCCTCCCACGAAGCAACCCAGCTGAGGTATCCACTGCGGACACACCTGTGTAGGCGAAATCATTATCTATAGATCCCAAGAACGAAATATCATGAGGCAGGAGCCACGTCTCTTGCAACGCCACCACGTCCGCTGTGCGACATATTTTTCTCACACAGTCTAATGATCTAATAACATTCTTGCAATTGAAGCTAACGAATTTTATTGTTTGTGTACTATTCATAGTGCATATATGTTATTCCTCGACAGACCCACGCTTTCTGAGCCTTTTTTCACCAAAGTTGATAAAACGGCGATAAGCAATTCCATCAGGCCAAAAGTTATCCTTCAAAAATATATCTACTTTATGGTTAGGCACGTAGATCTTGTATGCATCATAATTTTTCTCTACCTTCATAACCATTTTTTCCATAGTCACCTTTATGTTTACCTTATTCTCAATGTAATTCATTATGTCACACATGGACACCTCCTTCGACACGTTATAAATATAAACAGGAGTGTTGACAACCGCTGCTCTGAACTTTTGATTTGGCTCTGTTGAAGCTTTTCCTATATTTCCTACAAAGCGATTTTTAAGTCTTTTGCGTTGCACTGTTACCCATTTTTCATCAGTAGCCGGTTGCCTTCATACTCCGCCGCGCGCAATTTCGGCCAACGATCGTTGTAAAGGTACTGCAGTACAACCGCCGGCCTTCGTGGTCGTGTGTTCGTCGCTCGCTTGCACCGAGCACGGCTGCGCGTGAGTCATCGTATCTGTGCCGCTCACTTGTTTAGGACGTTCTCGCCCAGCTGATTCACTAACCGCTAATTTTTGAAACGCTGATTCCTGCGTCTTGTTACCCTCCAATAAATTATCTGTGCCTAACATCGACCGATACTCCCGTAATTGCTGAGGGGGTGGCTGATGCACAGGAGAAGTAGTGTTAACATCCTGTAATGGATGTAACCCCATAGGTCCACTATCATAAGCGAAACTATTTAATAAGCCAACGCCTCGTCTGGTATTTACGTTGCCGGTAAAATGGTTTACAACTGATGTTTTCTTCAGGGATTCAAGATCAAGCTTTATCTCCTCAAGCTGGCTAGTGGACACATATTGTTCTTTGATCACTGTTAATTCAGATTGAATTCTTACGATATCTTTGAGGAGCCGTGTTACATCGACGTGGTCAAATAGAACCGGGGGTAATTTGTGCAATTCCCGCGCGACAAAAATAGGGAATTCTTCAGGATCTGTCTCTTTGATAACACAGATGATATCTTCTATATCTCTCCGTGTCTTTCCTTGCCTCTTCCTGATTTTCTTACGCCTTGAAGTCGTTAAAGAATCGAATAAGGGATTCTTGGCGTTCACAATATCACCTTCCGAAAAAGCACTAGTACATATTTGTGCAATGCTAACTTCGTCCATCACATCCACTTTATTACAAATAAAAGCTAACACTTCGTTGATTACTACGTTGCAGTTAGGACATTTCACTACTTTGGACGACATTGCGAAATTACTATGCGCTCGATAATTGCGCGTGACACGACCGGTCGTTGACGCAGGCGTCAAAAGACTGAATATTAAGAATTATAACCGTAGAATTGCCTTTATCCGCGCGGAGAATCGTAAGCTCTGGTCTGTTGCGTAAGTTTTTCAACTCGTTAAATTCATTTTTGACGTGACAACGTCTTATAAATTGGTTTGCCGGGTGACACTTCAAGAAACTGCGTTACGCTCCGCTCACGTTATGCGCTCACAATGAGAGCGAGTGAGAGGCACGCGTCCCTTCCACTCGGGCATGGTTAGCCCGCCTAAGAGCGAGAGAGACAGACATAAAAAGTGTTATTTCATCCTTCTTCCTACTATACGAATGAATATTCACATTAAAATTATTTTACCACTCAAAGTCGTTGTCACGTAAAACTTTCGCCCGTATACCGACTTTACAGGCAACCAATTTTTTTTGGGGAGATTTAATTTCGGCGCTGAACTTCGACGTAACATAGACGAGATGTCTTGACGTATGGCCTCTAAATCTTCATTACCAATATTATTTTTATACAGACAGTCCTCAACACTACAGATAATGTCTATGTATATCAGCGGCTGACGAATCGTGTACTTGCGAACATTATTTAACCTCTTCTAACGTTAGGAAAAAAGGAAAAATAACTTTTCAAACATACACCGTTTATGAACACTTTTACGACGTTACGTATTTTTACTCAATAATATTTCCTAAGCGTATAATTCTGTCATTGTTTTTAAAAAAAATAGAGGAAAAACTATGGAATAATTTTATTTTTACTTTGAAGCTGGTTGTTCTTGGTTTTTTATCAGATTTAACACACAATTATTAGTTGTGTAGTTTTATTAACAAACAGTGATACCAGAGGTTAATATGTTTCTAATATTTATTATAAACTATGAATAGTGCTTCAGTCTACCAAATTGAAATTGAAAGATAAACTTTTAACTCCATTATACTTTATATGATACAATTCCAATGTTAGTAAAGTCAAATCATTAGACTTTGACATAATACTAGTTTTTACGGAATTTAACGCGATAAAATCCGTAAAAACTAGTATTATGTCATTGTGTTGTGTTCGCGTAAATATATGAAACATTAGACTTTCTTCATATTCTTACCAAATCGTCACTCCATCATGTAAAGTGCTGCCCTAAAGGCTGCTTATATTTTTTATAGGATAGGATGACAAACGAGCACAGAGTCCACCCGATGGTAAGTGGTTGTTGTGGCTCATAAACATCTACATCTATTGCCTCGAATGCCTCGTTTCCAGTAAAAAGGGTCTCCGGTTCTCTACACTCACCATACGAAACACAGCAGCATCAAGATACCCTTTCACGCTGGTATTCTGTGAGAGCGTGGTCCTTCCCAGATCAAACCGACCCATTTGTGCTACAATTATACTACTAATAATTGCAGCATGGTATCACTCAGGAACCTTTCTCCCTCATCGGTTTTCAATTCTTCAGGCTCTGATAGCCAATTGCCACTTTAGTTTACTGGTCCATTAGTCTATGGCAATTACAATAAAATTCATTAAAACCTCGCGTCTCAGTCGCTCGCTACTCTAACCGTCTAATTAGTCATATGGCTGCGTACTTTTTTCTGGAACATAATTTAATATAAAAAATAGAATTGCCCTCATAACTTAATAACGTTTATTCCAGCACACAGACAATGAAAAACGAGATAAGCATTCTTACTTAAGAGAACTAAGTTACACGAGTCAAGAGCGTTGTCGGCTTATATAAATACAAATATATGCTAACAAATACACTTAACTCTGGACAACATTACAAAATTGACTCAAACAAGACCCAAGAATGAGACAAACATACCTAATCTTTATATATAATTCTTCTGTGTGTGTTTTTGACTTTCATAAATCGTTGTGTGTGTGTGTTTGAGTGTGTCCTGGATGACTTTATTTTCACAATTCGATTAGATGACGATGTTGTTGAGATCCTGAAATTAACCGTGCGAGGCCGGAGATTATTGTATTCGCTTCAATATTGTTCAAGATCATAAAAACCAAGATCTTTATGAAAGGAGAAGTTTTCGCCTTACCAAAATTTTTAGATAGCTCTTTGGTGGCGTTATACAAGAAACTATCAACCCCTTTCATTCTGTGAGTGCCAGTAGTGGGGATTTATCGAAATATATTATGATTTCCGGTATTACCATCACCTTTAAACTATACGAGCCAAGGACGAGGTGCAGCGTCATTCGCTTGGTATTGCAATTTTCAATAACAAATGATGAACATAACTACGAAGAGAAGTCAATTTGTTTTATACCGAAAATAGATGGTTAGTAAATACTGTCATCATAAACATATACATTCATTCTCGATTAAGAATCCAAATGCTAATTAATTTTCCTCTGGACCCTAGAATGAAACGCCTCGTTACCAGTAAAACGTATATCGATATACGATATTATTACAGGCTTCTTTTATAATGTAGTCTAAAGGTGTCATGAATATCTATCAATTTAACTGTCTGAAACATTTTTAATATCCTGTGTGCTTAAAAATCAACTTACTTAAAAATTTACGGGCTTAAGGCTACTAAATAAATAGCGAGGTAACTTATGTAAAACTGCTAAAGCACAAGTGTCCGGTCCAATGGAAAGTGACATTGTAAAGAGATGTTATAAAAGCTATTTTATGTGTCAGAATCTTGAACGTACTTTTCCAATCAGTTTTTTTTTATAGAATAGGGGGCAAACGAGCATGCGGCTCACCTGATGTTAAGTGACTACCGCCGCCCATGATCAACCGCAACACCAGGAGAATTGCGGGTGCGTTGCTGGCCCTTTAGAAAGGAGTAAGCTCTTTTCTTGAAGGACCCCAGGTCGTATCGGTCCGGAAAAATCGCCGGTGGTAAACTATTCCACAGAGAGGTTGTACGTGGAAGAAAACTCCTTGTGAAACGTACAGTGGTTGACCGCCAAGCATCCTGATGGTGTGGATGGTATCGGGACGTTTGCCGTGTAGTGCGTTCACGAAATTTGGCGGCTGCGATTAATCCGAACACTTCCTCAGAGCACTCCCCGTGATAGATGCGATAAAATACGCAAAGAGATGCAACATCTCTTCGCAGCGCCAGTGAATCGAGCCGATCGGAAAGCACTCGGTCGTCGACGATTCGAGCTGGATGCGGTCAAGTGGAAGGAGCTGGTACTGGGGAGCCCCCGCCCAGTTAATATTAACTTTAATGTTATCTGGCTGAACTTTAGCTTAGTTTTATTATTAATATCTAATTTATCATTGATACAAATACGTTTACAAAACTACAGGCAATCTTTCGGGAGAGGCCTAAGATCTACAGCGGAATTTTTGGACTGTTATGGTCTCAGGTATATTGAGTTCTCAGGTTCGAATTTCAGGTCGGGTCAATATGCGTTATTGACAGTGACCGAAAATCGGTCCCTGTGACGTGGAGGCAGTTTACAAACATGAATTGCACAAGAACTAACATCTAGACCCCAAACAATTACTTGTAGGCCATACAAATACGTGTTTCATACCGGATTTGAGCCCGCGACCTACAGAGTGGTAATTTATTGCTAAAGCATTGCACCACGGAGCCGTTTATTTAATTAGTATTATAAATGTTAAAGTTTGTATGTTTCTTCGTCGCGTCTCAATCGTGCATGACGTTTGAGTGAATTCTTTATTCATATAAGTTACGTCTATGAATAGGACAGTAATTTTTGTGAACATAATTACCGAAGTTAATTTAATAACCAGCTGACTTGTAACACAGAGATAGTTCTTTTATAAAGAAAAAATTTCAGCGAAAATCGCAGTTAGAATCAATTAAATCGTTACCCTCGAACACTGATCCAGACTTTAATAATAGCGTTTCGTGAGTAGTGGATACTTTTCCGTCAGTATTTTCAATGTCTAGATTAATTAAAAATTGAGATAAAACATAAGTCCAATTTCAGACCAAATTAGGACAGAGCCGAGACCTGCCTGACCTGCCAGCCTTAACCTCAAGTTAAGAACTTTAGACGACCCCAAAGTGGATTAAGCGAAGCTTCATTATCGAAGTTGGGATAAAGTAAATAATATAAGCTCTAGCTATAAACTTGTGGAAATATATATTATTCCGTCTCTAACAAAACAATCTAAAATGGTTAAAAATATAATAAGTGGTCATTTAATTGATGTAATTTTTTTACTCATTATCATTTTATTTTATTTTATTTTATTTTATTTTATTTTTATGTAATGGAAAACCAACAGCTTACAAATCTTAAATAAACAACATGTTAAATTTACAAGAAGCCAATAACAGGTTCTCACTAATAGAAATACACTAACATTATCTTTCGTCGTTTAAAGGTTATAGCACAATTATGAGCAACAAAAAAATGGAGTCTAATTTAAATGCATAACATCATACATATAATAAGCGAAACTAACAATAATAAGCCATAAAGGAAAATAAAAGCAGGGCTAAACGTACAACATAATTGTTCTTAAAGTAAATAAAATTACGACACAAAAAAATCTCGACTTAATGCCCGCCTTGCCGATACATAGCTAGTATTAAACAAATCAAAATCATGCTTTTTGCACAGATTATTAAAAATATTACTAGACCGATATAAGAAAGTATTTTTTCCGTAATTAGTTGATGAAGCTGGTAAGTAGAGTAATGCATTCGTTCTAAGGTTAACCGTAGGTGTTCTCAGTGATATTTGCGATAGCAGATCTAAGCAGTCAACATTGCCAGAACAAATTTTCAATAAAAATACAATGTCAGCAATCTCCCGACGCTTTATCAAAGGTAACAGATGATGTTGTTTGCATAAGGATATATAGTCTTCTGAACGGTATTTTCTATGGGTACGATAGCAAAGATATCGTATGAATTTACGTTGAATACTTTCAATCCGTGAAATGTATGTATCATACATTGGATTCCAGACTTGCGAAGCGTATTCAAGCGTACTGCGGACGTAAGTGCAGTACAATATTTTAATTGTTTTAATGTTATTAAACTCCTTAGCAGTACGCATGACAAAACCTAAAGCCTTAGATGCCCTAGCTATGATATTGTCAACATGGATGTTGAATAATAACTTAGAGTCGTAGAAAATCCCTAGATCACGTACAACTGATTGTTTTTGTAGCTTCTGACCTTTAAGGTGATAGCCGAAATGAATTAAGTGTCGCTTGCGTGAATATGTAATGAGGGTACATTTTGATGGATTTAGTTCAAGCTTACATAGTACAGTATTCCTCCAATCTTAGTAGATCTTCCTGCATTAATTCATCATCAGCCTGCGATGAGATTGTGGAAAATATTTTCATATCATCAGCAAAACACAGTAGGTGTGATGATTTAAAACAGGTTTCAATATCGTTAACAAATATCAGAAATAGCAACGGTCCCAGTAAGCCTGTAAGTTTATCAAAAGCCATAGCTGCTTTATGCGTGGGAGTGTTGTACTGCGGCTATGTTATAGAACGAATGTGAGCGTAGAGAACCGGAGAGCTTTTTTTACTGAAATCGAGGCATTCCATTTTAGTTCTCTGTGGTGACAGTGACTCTGTATTTTATTCTTAATGTATGATTAAATAGCTTTTTATCCGAGGCTTTGCTCGCATTGGCAGGAATCATTATCAGGAATATTATTTATATGTACTGACCCGTGTTAATATTAGCACAATTGGACCAACTGTAGGGTTACCTCGGTTTGTGTCTTTATGTCTATTTGTTACATGTTTTTTGTTGTATTCTCAGCATTGGAAGTATATTAATGAAATTTAAATACTAATGAACACATAAGTGAGTTTAGCTTTAATAACATACGTCTAGCAATACTTAACAATTTCTTTATCGGGCATGTCTTACAAAATATACTAATGTAGGGAAAAATATTTTGGATTTAGAATGGCTTTATTTGTATTTTACTATCTACATGTATTATATATCCACTAAAGTAGCGAGCGATCGCGTAATGCGATAAAATATGCAACTAATTACCACCTGACGTACGCAATCGTTTGCTGTAAAAATAATAAACAACAAACCGCTTCTAAACATCCGCCTATCCTCCATCCACGTAACCCATCGCTGATCACCGCGAGGGTGATTAACGATCATATTGCGAAGCTGTTTTTTATTAATGAACAGCCTTAAGGATACAGTGTCCAAGAAATGTTTATCAAGTCTGGATTTATTAGCATTGCAATCTTCGTACGCGGCTAATTGCTCTTCATAACGTGTCCCGAAATTGCGATTAGTATTCGTCACAAACAAGTTGCAACAACTTGTATCCTCTTCATCCTGTTAACGTTATATCGACATACATACTGAATATCAGCAATTTTATTCCCAAGTTAAGAATCTTTCCGATATCAAGTTTCCAACAAATGAGTTGTCTCTTTTAAATAACGGCCTAAAGTAAAATTTAACACCTTCGGTCTCCGAAAAATTGTTAGACTGTGGCCGTTGACACGGAGGTAGCCGTTGTGATCGGGAAGAAAGATAACATCTTTAAAGTTTAGTACTTACTTACTTACTTATCTTCACGCACAATCCTTAACGGGGTAGCCAGAGAGAACAGATCGCCAAGTGTCACGATCCTTACATCCCCTGTTCGCTTCTTTCAGGTTCATTAACTTCTTCATACATGCACGTCTAGGCATCCGAGTACTCTTGACCTTCCCCTCTTCGAGCAATTTGCTCACATGGTCTTCGAAAGTTAGTCTCGGTCTACCTCGACACCTCTTAATATTTACTTTCGCTCTATATATTTTCTTCACCATTCGGTCTTCACTCATTCGCTCAACGTGCCCAAACCATTGGAGTACGCCCCTATCAATTTTTGTGATAAGGTCATCTTTCAATCCTGCCATATTGCGAATCTCTTCGTTTCGCTTTCGGTCGGCTATGGTAATGCCACACATTTTACGAAGAAATCGCATCTCTACTGCATTCAACTTGCTTTTATGCTTCTTCTGACATACCCAGGTTTCGCCGCCATATAACAAAGTCGGTACCAACACTGCGTTATGTATTGCAAGGCGTGCACTCTTCACCACGCCTTGCCTTTTTACTAATGCATTCAGGGCACCATTGACTTTGTTTCCGGCAGCGACACGCCTATCCACATCTAAATCACATCTTCCATCCCGGCTGAAAGCACTCCCCAAGTATACAATTTCATTTACCTGTTCTAGACATTCCTGATTTACCCATATTTCACATTTCGTTCTCTCTTCGTCCTTTTCAAATACCAGAACCTTAGTTTTATTAGCATTCAAACGGAGACCTTTAATTTCACATTCCTCTTTCATACACGTGACTAATGCCTGCAGTTCTGCTTCTGATGGTGCAATAAGCACTGCATCATCAGCATACAGCAGACAATTAACTTTTATGTCACCCAATTTCACACCCAAACAGCTATCTTTCAGCTTCTGTAAACAGCTGTCGAGATACAGTATGAACAGCCAGGAAGACATGACACAACCCTGTTTTACGCCCGCTTGGACGCTAAACATGGGTGACAGGTCATGCCCTACCCGCACACAGGCTTTACATTCATAGTAAAGTGACTGCACAGCCCTTAACAATCGACCATCCACACCATATCCCGGCAACAGTTCCCACATTTTCTTCCTTATAACCTTATGAAATGCTTTTTCCAGATCCACAAAAGCACAGAAAATCCTCTGGTTAACACTCAGAAGCTTTTCCGTGATCATGCGGAGAGAAAACATTTGATCCGTGCACCCTCTTCCAGGTCTAAATCCGCATTGTGCCTCCCATAAGAATCTTTCCGAATTCTCATGCATCCTACGTGTCAAAACCTTCGAGTAAACTTTACTTGCTAAACTGGTCAAGCTGATCGCCCGATAGCACCCGCAGTCAAAATGTAAACCTTTACCTTTATATAAAAGCACAATGACCGCGGATCACCAATCATCCGGGACATCTCCCGTCCGCCAGCACAAATTGCACAGCAGACGAAAGCTGTCCCAGACGCGAGGCCCACCGTACTTGACCATTTCAGCAGTAACTCTGTCTAGTCCCGCAGCCTTACCACATTTTAAACTTCGAATCGCACGTTCAATCTCTTTCATGCTGATGACCTCAGTGTCATCGAGGTCCGTGTCTGGCGTGCCAATCACGGCGTCACCCCCGGATCCTTCACTAAGATCATGACACGCATACATTTCTCTATAAAATTCACTCCATCGCTGCATGACGTCCGATTTTTCTGAGAGGACGTCATTGGTTCTCGAAAGCACTTTGTTCATTCTTAAGGCTGTCGCACCACTCCGGGACCTTCCAACCTCTTTCGAGAAGAGTTTGGAGTTTTCCTTAAAGTTGTGCGACAACCTCTCATCCGCTTCTATTCTACACCTTTCACGTACTTCCTCAATCAATGTTTTCGCATGAACTTTCTGCAGCTTATATCTTTCCTTCGTCTTCTCTCTCATATGCTTATCGTTACTAGAGGCTAAGTAGTCTAACCATGCTTTTTTCTTCTTTTTTACAGCTTCTCTCACTTCATCATTCCACCATGCATCTCTTCTTTTACAACTACCTCTTTTTGTCGTTCCACATACTTTTTTCGCTGCACTTACCATTCCATCCCTAAGGTTCTGCCATGTTCTCTCCACACATTCTTTCCTGCCATCGATGATGTCAAGCTTTTCGGCTACCCTCGTATGATATTTGTCCCTAGTAGCCGTTTCCTGAAGCTTCCAGCTTCGGATGCGACAGACCGTAAAGTTTGGTAACTAAAGAAATTCGGGCTGTACACGCATCTTCCCATTGCAATCCTGAGTTCCCCATTTTTATGGCACTAAACCAGAGAAAAAAATAAAATAACCTTATTGTTACTAAAGCCAACAAGAGAAATACTGTTATCATTGTGAAGAGTAGCGGGTACAGTAACAAGGTCATCATATGTTTTTCACGATCACAACGCGTCTCAAAACAGTCTTGTTACAATGAATCCTCAAGCACATATTTCATATGGGTTGCCTAAAATACATAAATAACATGTTCTTATTCGTCCAGTAGTCTCGTATATCATATCATTTTTTCATTGCTAAGAAGGGAGTGACAGCTGTCATTGCTGTTATTAAACATTAGCTCCGCGTTTTACTCTTGGATAAATTGGAAATCTAATTAAAAATCTATATTTTTGATGAAAACGAGGAAATTAAACTATAATATATGTGTGGAAGTAGAATAAATATTATAATCTCGCTTATATATATGTGATTTACGAGCCTAATACTATAATTTAAATCAATTGGATGAAGATTGTTGTGTGATAAACTTAACTACCCACAATTATTACTGGATTGATAGTGTATACTAGTGTCATCTATTAACTATTATAGTAATAGAAACTGGTTAAGTCGATAAAGTAGTATTGTCAAGTTCTGAATGATAACAACAATTTCATCAACTGTTTATAAGGATACGTAGCCTAATAGTAAGTTCGGAACGGTAATACCGGGAAGTCGGAGGTTCAAATCTAAGACTTTAAAAAAATTTATAGTCTTTTTTCATTTCTTATAAAATGGCATCAAGGGGTATAAAAATATTATGCAACAAATGTGATAAAGAAATAAATTATAAGGAATTTCTTAAATGTTATATATGCAAATACATTTATGAAATTGAATGCTTAAGTATAACATCCAAACGCTTCTATCTAATGTCTAAAGAACGTAAACTTAAATGGAAGTGCCAAACTTGTTTAGGACAGAATACAGATGTTACAGAAGCTAAAACCCCACAAAAACTAAGCAATGTGACAAAATCATGTTCATTAAAAAAAACTTTGCGTACTGATGAAAACATAATACAGAGAAAGCCAAGAGTGGGTAAACACATTTCAATTGAAGATTTATCAGGTAATGAGATCTTAGAAAACTCCACATTCTTAGATGATAGTTCACAAAGTTTACCTAATTTGACAACCACGGAAAGCGCCCTGATTAATCATCTTAGGAATGAAATACATGCGCTTTCTACACAACTATCTAGCGCACACAACGAAATAGATTTATTAAATTTGGAAATCACAAAACATCAAAAGAAAATTACTGAACAGCAAAAGAAGCTTGATATATACAAAAAACTTTTGTCAAATGGAGAAGTATCTTCACGAAGGTCGACACCGTTGAAGTTAGATAAAATTACACCGATAAAATTAGATAAAATTATATCCAAATCACAGGATACGAATAGTAAAACCAAAGTTGAACAAAGTCTAAATACTCATTCGATCACAGGAAAAGACCTAAAACTGCAAGAAACTTGCATAGAAAAAAAGAAAGATGTATGCAATACATCCAATAAAACACTTATGTCCCCTTCACCTTTAGCAACATATACGGAGGCGAAACCTAATAATAAAAAGAATACGATCACAATTCTTGGGGATGAAAATACGTCGGGTTTATCTTCAGCTTTATACAAATCAAGAGAAGGAAAATGGAATAATAAGTATATGCCATTAGCTATAGTAAAACCAAACGCTTCTTCATATGATATTTTAATGCATTGCAACCAACTTGAAGATACAGTAACATTAAGTGACTATGTTATATTGTGTGTTGGGAGCCATGACAAAAATCCGTATAAATTATATTCTAATCTTAGCGTTGCTTTGTATAAACTCCGCAAAACTAATGTTTATTTATTACCTGTACTAAGTAATTTGTATTTAAATGAAAAAATGATAAATAATATGTATAAAATATTGACTCAAAATCACAAAAATTGTAGGCTTATTGACATTGATTACAAATACTGCAATATAAATTCAAAAACCGATTACATAAATTACCTGTGTTATTCTATTAACATGTCTATAGATAGTCACGAGTATGATAAAAAATTTATAGTGCAGAAAAGTAGGCTAAATAACTTGGCTTAAAAAATTGTAGATAGAACTTCGTTATTAAACAAACCAAAGAAGGGAACGATACCTTATTATTTCAAAAAACAACTTATAAAAAATCAAAAAGTTCATGAATTTATTAATTATAAGAAGGGTACCATCGAATATTTCTTCGAAAAAATGAAAATGAAGAATTTGAAGTCAACGGACGGGCCTTTGCAAACTTGTAACGTTAATATAAATAATCCTGTAGCGAACCGCTGCATAGGTTCGTCATCAAGTAATAAAAAAATGCTTTTTCGATAAAAATCAGCTTAATCAGAAACTACTTGTTTTACATCAAAATATTGCTGGAGTTTTAAATAAACAAGATTTGATTGCAGTAAGTTTAAATGAACTGGCTTATAGTAACAAATATATTCAAATCATTTGCTTCACTGAGACCTTTATTAAAGGTGGCGAAGAACTTAATCTTAAGCTGCCAGGTTTTCTGCTGGCATCATTCAACTCCAGACCAAAAGAAAGACGTGGCGGAGTATGCATAGTTGTAAGGAAAGACATAAATTATAATGATTTAATGGTAACGAAAGAATATGAAATGACAAAACATTTTGAATGTTGCGGAATTGAAATTAGTAATTTTCATCTCATAATATTATGCATATATCGAACACCTAATTCAGACATATACATATTTTTCGAAAAATTAAATAAATTATTATTAAAATTATCAAGAGGAAATAAAAAACGAATAATCATCGCAGGAGATTTAAATATAGACACTATAAAGGTTAGTAATTACTCTAAGAAGCTTAAAGATTTATTACTAAATTTTAACTTAACTCAGCACATAACCTCCCCAACCAGAATTAATTCATGTATTGATCACTTAATAAGCAATGTTACTGAAGCAAAAGGTTCTATACATTATTTGGGCCTCTCTGACCACACGGGACAAGTACTGGAGCTTCCTACGAAAATCAGTAAAACAGTAAAATACTGGTTTGAGGTAAAAAGAGACTTTGCGAAAGATAATATAGAAAAGTTCTTGGAATGTATACAATCAATATCATTTTCTGAAATCTGTACTGAACAAGACACCAACAAAGCATTTTCAAGCTTTTATAATATTTAAAAACTGTTCTTCGACCTGTGTTTCCCAACCAAATTAATTAAGATTTCGTTAAGAAATAATAAAAGTTATTGGCTTACAAGAGGCATAAAAAAATCTTGCGTAGTAAAAAGAAAGCTATACTGTAAATATCTGCTTACAGCGGCAAATAAAAGTCTAAATAAATCTAGATATATAAGTCATGCTAAAATTCTTAGGAAATGTATTTTAAAGGCACAAAAAATTCAAAATGAAAAATATATATTAGCATCAAATAATAAAGGTAAAGCTATATGGAATGTCATAAGAACAAATATAACAAATAGACTAACTAATAAAGAAATAGATACCATAAATTACAATGGAAGAACCCTGGTAGAAGGATATGACATTGTAAATGGGTTTAATATTTTTTTTATAGATTCGACAAATAAATACAAACCAAATATGTCAAATAATTGTATGTGTAAACAATTCCGTCACTCAACTATATTCTTACGACCTACGACTCCTGATGAAGTTTATCAAATTATATTATCTCTTCGAATCACTAAGTCGGTTGGGTATGATGAGCTACCGACAAAAATATTAAAACTAAGTTCCTTAAATATAGCACCAATACTTAGTCATATCATAAACTTATCTTTTAGCCAAGGAATTTTTCCTGCAGATCTCAAGTATTCAATTTTAAAACCCATCTTCAAAAAGGGCGATACTAAAGATATTAATAATTACAGACCTGTTGCAATGGTGCCCACTTTTTCAAAAGTTTTTGAAAAAGCAATACTTAAGAGACTTAATGATTTTATGGAAAAATTTAACATTATTAATAACGCACAAAATGGTTTTGTAAAAAATAAGTCCACAACACTAGCGACCTTTCAACTCGTTAAGCTTATTACAGAATGCGTCAATGACGGTGTACCGGTGGTAGCTCTTTTTTTGGATATGAGTAAAGCATTTGACTTTGTTCATCATGGCATACTTCTCAATAAACTCGAAAGATACGGAATACGTGGGAAAGCAAATGAATGGTTTAAAAGTTACCTCGGTCAAAGACAGCAATGCACTGAAATAACAATGCTCAAAAACCTTAAAAAGGTGCAAATTCGGTCGGAATATCGGTTGAACAAATATGGTGTACCACAAGGAAGTATTCTGGGTCCTATGCTCTTCCTAATATATATTAATGAGCTACCAACAATAACTCCTCATAAAACGATTCTTTTCGCTGATGATGCAACAATCATTCTTAAATGCACGAATAAAAAGATTTTTGAACTTGATATCAATAGTACACTAAGACATATAATTGATTGGTTAAATTGTAACAATATGACTGTAAATATAAATAAAACTAAAATAATGCAATTTCATACAACTAGAAGTAAGCAAATTAATTTAAATATAATGTACAATGAAAAAGTGCTACAAGAAGTTGATTATTATAAATTTCTTGGTATCACTATTGACAATAATTGTAATTGGAAAAGGCATGTTCAATCGATATGTGACAAATTAAACAGATTTGTATTTGCACTTCGCCGACTTCGAGAAATAGCATCTGCCAAAGCAGCCTCAAACGCCTATCATGGCTATGTTTCATCGATATTGCAGTACGGACTTCTAATATGGGGCAACTGTTCTGAAATAGAACGCGTATTTAAAATCCAAAAAAAATGCATTCGAGCAATCTGTGGAGCACATTCCATGACATCGTGCAAACCATTATTTAAAGAAATAAAAGTGCTGCCACTCGCATGTGTGTATGTAAAACAAGCGGCGATTTTTGTCAAACAATTCCCTGAATACTTCCCAAGTAATAACTTTTAAGAGATAGAAGTTTAAGAGAAAAATCTAATAACAGAATATACTTTCCAAAATGTAAATTGATGCTCTTCCAAAAAAATTCATATATAATGGCGATTAAAATCTTTAACTCTTTACCCGACGAGTTTAAAATTTTCCCAGTGACAAAGTTAAAAAACCAACTTCATGAATGGTTTTTACTTAATTGTTTCTATACTGTTAATGAGTATCTTGATCACAAAAATCAAAACAAATTACATATTTAAAAACTGTATCCAAAAATGCTTGAATTTTTTTGCTTTGGACTTTGTTAGTTATAGAATAATTATTAGTTAGTTAATTTTACTGTTTTTACATATGAACATGTTGATATTTGTAAATAAGTTAAATTCATCGAAAAAAGTTGTTATATATAATTAGTCAAAATTTGCACGCCTCGACAAGGCAGAATGTATAGGAACTTTCATGATTTAATAATACTATTGTAATATCTACCTACATTCTACGCAAATAAATAATTATGAATTATTAATACTATTGTAATATCTACCTACATTCTACGCAAATAAATAATTATGAATTATGAATTACGGGTGCACCACATATAAAAATTATATGTGGTGCACCCGCTTATTTCCTTGCTAAAAAATTAAAATTCTTCCTTCGGGGGAAATCTGGATTTAACCTACCTTACAGCCTTAAAAAATTTTAGATCTCATTTCCTAAATAAAATATATTCGTATTTCTCGTACATATATATTGTTACCTTAAGACGTTGATATTCTTTTCACAAATATCCCGTCCGCTGACCGTTTGTGTATACTCCTCGCAGATCTCTTTGATAAGCGTCGTCTACATCCCGGGAAAACAAATGTTCTTCTTAACTTAACCTCTCTCTGTATGAAACAAAATCATTTTCGGTATAAAAACCGCATGTATCTACAAAAAGAAGGGTTAGCTATGGGGTCTCCTCTAAGTCAACATATGGCGGACATTTTCATGGATAATTTCGAAAACAACATATAGTTGTCAATAAAAATATCTTATACTATTATCCATTAGTAGATGATATAATTATTTGCTAGGCTCTCCATCTGAAAAAATAGCTCTAATACTCTTCGATAAAACGGCGTTAACGTGGTATTCAAAACAAACAATTTGACAAACCATTACAAAAGCGCCAGCAATAGATCCAACTTGCACCGCCTCTGTAGGAGGTCAAGGGGAACAGACTAGAAGATATCTTGCCTTCAAATACTGCCTTCTGACGGTTGGCGAGAGTTCTGAAATCAGAAATTATCGCCTCGATGCCCCCATTTTAGATAAGGTGGTCTGGTTCACGTTTTAAGTCTCAGAAAAGGCTAAAGGTATGGCTGATAGCATTGAGAGCCAATGCTCCGCCAGCACTCTGCCAGTCGACCCTCCGAGGAAGCGGTTAATCTATTCGCTTCATACCCAACAGAAGATCCCCCCCTACTTTCGATGAGATTAAAACCATCATCAAAAATCTTAGACCCCAAAAGCGCCAGTCACTGATGGTATTAATAATAAGGTGTTTAAAGCCTTACCCTCCAAGTTGATCTGCCTTTTAGTAGACATGTTCAATATCCTTCTTTAAATTAAATTAGCTTTCCCTGACGTGTGGAAGGAAGCGAATATCATCGGTATTCATAAACATAATAAATCAAGAGATAGGGCCTCCAGCTACAGGCCCATCATTCTCCTTAGTGCTATGCGGAAATCTACGGGCGCATCATCCTCATCTGGCTGAAGGAAGTGATGCTAAATAAAAACTTAATTCCAAAGGAGCAGTTGGGTTTTTGAGCCAAACACTCTTGTGTTCCACAGGCGCCACCTCACGAAGCACATTTTATAATACACCGTGAATTCAAACAGGTCCTCTGCATAAATCGGTGCTCTGTTTTTCGATGTGGCAAAGGCATTTGACAAAGTCTGACACATTGGACTGGTTTATAAACTTATCCATTTTAGAGTGCCTATAAGACTTGTAAACTTTTCTAAGACTTTAAGACCTCCTTTGACCTGAGACTCCCAGACCTCTCAGAACAGGAGTTACCTAGGGCTCTGTGTTCTTCCTAACTCTGTCCTTGCTCTTTGTGAGCGATATTCCTAAATTGCTAAGCTCAACACTCAACACTCAGCTCCCAACACTCATTTGATACTCTGTACTGTGCACATTTTCTTCGTTTTTCTGGAATTTTTCAGTAAGAAAATCCCAAGTTGTAAGGGATTTTCTCAGAACCACGTGGCCACGTGTTTTCGGAATTCGAAGTGTGCGCCTGAATTTGACTTTGAATTTTGGTAGCCCCTCTTAAGACCTTTTATTTGGTATATTGCATATAAAAATCGGTGCACTCTATGAGATTTCATGAAGTAAAAACCGGAAAATTATATTAATTTGAAATGTTAACACCAAATAACTCGAAAACTCAATCGGGCACCTATCTTTTTTAACTTGTATATCTGTAGTATAAAGAATATTCTAATATTTTGTAAAATCTCAGATTTTTCTCGCAAGAAAAATCGGAGAAATTCTTAATTTTGTAAAATTTTTTAAACACGTGGTCCCAGTTCCGGAGGGTCTACATTACCAAATAATTAATATTCGAAAGCAGAATTAAAATTGTAAGTAATTGACACTTTTTTCAAAAATTTCGGACTTATCCCTTAAAAAGTTATTGCTATTTTACTACTTTTTGACTGTTTTTTGTATTTTACTTGAATTTTATCACAGAAAGTATATAATTTAATGATATCAATAAATAGAACGCACCGAGACCGATCTAGCAATACCAAGGTCGGGGGGTCTACCTCTTTCCACTACTGAGATATACAAAGTTTTTAATTTCGGTCGCCATCTTGGAAAAACGTCAAAAACTTTGAACGAAGATATCTCCCTAACCACTGTTCATAGAGAGTTGCGGTTTTCAATATACTTGTTAATATAAGTAGAAGACTACTTTAAAGTAAAAAAGCAACCACCTAAATAACCCACTTATTTTATACATTTACTGGACGGCCGGCAGTTCACTGAGAAGATTGAGCCCAAACTCGGGTATTTTAGGAGTACTAGAAGAGCATAAAAACAAAATTAGAACTAAGTCAGCCATCTTGTTCAGCCATATTGACAAATTTCATTTTGTCATATCTTTGGAACGGAGGCTCCTATTCAGCTGCGGTTTTCGACAAAGTGATTGTTAACACCAGCTCTATTGATATTTTACCTCACCGACTCTACATAGAGTCTGTGAACGTTATTCGAAGACGGTGACTTTTAGCACACTGCGTCTTTTGCATAGCTGATAGAAAGCCTTACCTTGCATACCCCACATTGTAATAAATCTTCTGACCCTACGTAAAGCTTTGGAAATCGACTCTAACAAAAAAAAATGTCGGTTAAATCTAGCAAATCTCGTGTAGAATTAGCGAAACAAACCAAACCCACGTCTAGGTCGGTTCGAGGAGTTAGTTCCTCCTCGGCCCCAACTTTACGAAAGAAAGTCCTCATTCAAAACGCAGCTTCCTCCAAAAAAGTATCAGAAGATACAGATAGAATGGATAGGGGAATGGCTGAGAAAGTCGAGGCCACCTCCGAATCTGTCACCAGTAATATTATTATGGGAGAACCTAATGAAAAACCCAATATAGCAACTATGAAAACAAAGGGACCCGAAACTGCCACTGATGATAATACATCTTTTGACATTGAAGCTAAGCTTGGTCTTCTAGGACTATGTAAACCAGTGCACCGTACGGATGATGAGTGGTCAGATGTCGAAAGTATGGTAAGTGGAAAAAGTAGGAGGTCTAGCATCTTGCCATCTGCTTACAAACGAGCTGGCATTTCCATGGACCTCGCCACACAGCGAGCAAACGACTTTTTGCTCGCAGACAAAGAGGCCCTGGAAAAAGCCGGAAACATGAAGCGCGAGTGCAAGCAGGAGGTACATGATTGCTTGCAAGGCCTCTATGAAACAGTGCTGTCACTCTCTGATTCACGCTCTCGTCATCGACTGGCTTTAGAACAGGAACGCAGTCGAGCAGCGAAAGAGCTGGTGAGAGTTGAAAGAGCACATACGAAACAGCTAACAGAGCTTCAATCCACCTATACTCAGAGACTTAAAGTCATCCAAGAGGTCATGCAGGAAACGCAAAAATCGACAGAGGCAATAAGGGGTTGGCTAAATTACGAAATGGATGACCCTATAAAAGTTATATACAAAATAAAACAGGAAATACATGAAATATCACTCAAAACAAGCCAAGATCTATCTACTTGCATCACTGGTGAACAACTAAGGAAAGAACACACATACAATAGGGAAGAATTGGCGTCAATAGAGAAACAAGTAAGTTCTGACATCAACGTCTTTAAAAATAATGTAGCGGACAAAGAAAGTATTGAACACATTGCACTGGCTCTAAACTCATGGAAAGATCCTCGGATTGATGATATTGCCAGTAACATGTCAAATATTAAAGATTCAATCCGTAATCTGCAAACATAAGTCATGAATCTGACATCTCCACAGTCAACAGCTATGGATAGTACACCAACAGCCATAGAACCAGTCTTATGTAGATTAGACAAAATCACTGAGGACATAAAGAAAATAAGAGACTACGGAGTAAGCCAAAGTGCGTTTCAGAATAACGCAGGTTTGGGTACGGAGCTGGCAACTGCAGAAATCAGAGACAAGCTTAATCATCTAGAGACATATAACTGTAGCACCATAACAAACCAAATAATGGAAAGTCCCAAAAATGTCCCAATATAAGAACAACAAGCCACTCGCCCAATGAAATCTTATGCAGAAGCACTTACTTCACCACGGTTTGCTCTTGTTGTTGAATCTTCGGATCCCAGACATACAAGCGAAGATGTTGTTAACACTATAAAGAGCAACATCGATGTGGTACAACTTGGAGTAGGTATTAACAATATAAGAAGGGTTAGAAATCAGAGGGTGCTTCTCTCATGCGACAATGACGAGGACCGGCAAAAGCTTCAAAATGCAATAAAAAACTCGAATCAGAAGCTTACGGTCTCAAAGTCAACAGCTAAAAACCCACTACTTGTATTAATAGGAGTAGCTAATAATCTAAACAATGTAAAACTAGAAGAGGCATTAGTTAACCAAAACACGAAGCTCCTAAAAAACATCGAAATAGAAAAGATTAAGACTAAGGTCTTGAGACGAATTAAGGGAAGAACAGCGGCAATTAACAATATAATATTGGAAGTAAGCCCCGAGGTATGGAAGGCACTGAAAGACCAAAGACTGCATGTGGGATACCAAGTGGTACCCGCCCTGGACCAATCTCCTGTTGTACAATGCTACCGATGTATGGGATTTGGACATAGGGCTAGAGAGTGTCGGGCAGATAAATCAACCTGCGGGTATTACGCAGAGGACCATGACAGCAGAGAATGTTCACGCAGAAATGGAGCACCAACTTGCGCCAACTGCACTAAAAACAAAATTGTAGGTGACCTCAGTCATGTAGCATACAGCAATGAATGTCCAGTGTGGCAGAAATGGGATCGCATAGCCAGGTCCTCGGTAGCATATTGCTAAGATTGATCAGGGTATTAACATCGAGCAATTGCAGTTAAGTACACACTCCTCTGCTGATAATGCACTAAATTCAAACTCAGCGGATACACAAACTACCAAATTAGTACAGGTAAATCTTGGCCGAGGAATGGCAGCGTTTAATGAATGTCTTCACATGGCAATAAGACAACGCGTTGCGTTGCTTTTACTCCAAGAACCGTATGTAGGTGCAAAAGCACATGTAACTTGTAATCGTCGCGTAATTCAAAAGACTACCAGTAATAGAGACAAACCGGTTAAATCGGCAGTCATCGTTGTTGATCCAACCTACTTAATCATAAAAAATCCAGAGCATGTTAGCGAAAATATTGTAGGATTTATAGTTAAAATAGGAAAACTTGTTGTAGGCATTATAAATGTGTATTTAGAGGAAGACGGTAACATAGAAGATGATATAAGGAAGATAACAAGAATTGTGCACGATATGGACACTGAAAACATCATTCTAACAGGCGACTTTAATGCAAGGAGTCTCTGGTGGGGGAGTAGAGCTGAGGACGAGAGGGGTTTACTTTTATCGGAAATGATAGCTGAACTGGATATGAATGTCTTAAATCAGGGCAGTGACTCCACCTTTTACCAATACCGAGGAGGAAAGTTACATAGCAGCATAGTGGACGTGACCTGTTGTACGTCGGCAATCCTACACAAGATGGAAAGATGGAGGGTGGACCCCGATTTTGTCACACTATCTGATCATCGAGCCATACAGTTTCAAATGATAATTAATATTGACAAACAGAACGTCGTACTAAGGAATTCCACTCGATTATTTAATACAGCTAAGGCAAACTGGTCTCTCTTCAGAAACGACCTGAAGGAAAGATTAGAAAAGGAGAACGTAATAGAGGATAAAATAAAAACCATACAAACACCAGAGGAGTTGGATGATATCGTAGACACATATGTCAAACAAGTAAAATTAGCATGCCAGAAATCAATACCAACTATATCTAAAAATGTCTATAAAACTTGTACACCTTGGTGGAATGCACAGTTAGAAACAGAACGACGTAAAGTTATACGACTTAGAAGAAAGATAAAGTTTGCCAATACAAGACGTAAAACGCACGTTATTCAGGATTTCGTGGAGGCAAAAGAAAAGTATGTTAATAATATAATGTCAGCAATAACTACTAGTTGGAAAGAACTATGCACTAAACAAGAAAAAGAAACTGTATGGCAAAGTATATACAGAATAATTAAAAGATGTAGTGTAACTAATGAAGACAAACTGCTGAAATTAGGCGATGAAATTCTCACCGCAAATGACTCTGCTATGTTATTGGCAAAAAATTTCTACCCAGATGATGAGAAAAACAAAGACACTGAAGAACAAACCAAAATTCGAGAAGAAGCGGACAAAATCACTAATGAACTAAGAAAAAACTCGACCATTTCCCATTGTAATTTTACAGAGATAGAAATAGAAGCTGTTTTAGATAAAATGGATGCTTAAAAAGCACCCGGAGAGGATGGCATCACCTCAGATATATGCTATCAGTCTTATAAGACCATACCTTCAGCACTAATGGCTATCTATAATAAGAGTCTCGAAATAGGTTATTTCCCTAAAACCTGGAAAAAAGGTATAATAAAAATTATTCCAAAACCTAACAGAGAGGACTACACAGTACCCAAAGCCTACCGTTCTGTTGGCTTACTTCCAATATTCGGAAAGATATTAGAGAAACTTTTTGTAACCAGGCTTCTTTGGCAATTGGGTAAAGAAAGTAAACTTAACAGCCGACAATACGGATTTATGCCGCAAAGTAGTACGGAAGACGCCTTGTACGATGCAATGTCTTTTATAAAACAGGGGCTCAAGGGAAAAAAGGTTGTTGTGGTGGTATCCCTGGATATAGAAGGGGCATTTGACAATGCATAGTGGCCTCAAATAATAAAAGAAATGCATAGAAAACAAGTGAGCCAAGATATTCTGAGATTGATTACCAGTTACCTTTCTTCGAGATATATATCGTTAAAATATGCAGGTGCAGTAGTAACTAAATCCACCACCAACGGGTGTATTTAGGGATCAACCTGTGGGCCTATATTTTGGAATATTCTCTTGGATCCACTCCTCGAAATTACATCACATCTGAAAGTACACGTTCAGGCTTTTGCCGACGACATACTCGTCATTGCAAAGGGTCACTCAGCAAAATCCATTGAGGAAGAACTGAACCAAGCCTTGGATCAAATAGTTGCATGGGGTAAAGCCCGTAAGTTAAAATTTGCACCACAGAAAACACAAGCAGTTATAATAACTAAAAAACTGTCTCCAGAACTACCGCAAGTAAGAATGGATAATGTTTATGTTCAACCATCAGCGAGTCTAAAAGTACTTGGAGTCACAATTGACAAAAATTTAAGATTCACAGAATACATTGATGAAGCTCTTAGGAAAGCTATCAATTTATATAAAAAAAGTGACTAGAACAGCAAAAGCACAATGGGGGCTAAACGCCGAAATAATAAAAACTATTTACATAGCGATAGTAGAACCTACGATCCTTTACGCGGCAAGTGTTTGGGCCGCAACGGTGAAGAAAGAATATGTGAAGAAGAAACTTGACCGTATCACAAGAATGTTTGCTATCTCGATCTGTAAAGGACATAGAACATATAGACATTACTTCCAGTGTTCTACTAGCGGGAATATTTCCTCTGGACCTTAGAGCAACAGAACATCTAAAATAAAACGAGGGAAGCCCCTAACCCAACTTCCAGGAAGAATTTGCGAAAAACCAGAGAATCCATTTGACCTACCACATCCAGCCAATAGGCATCGTATACCTTTTGAGATTATTACCTCTGAGGAAGAAGAAAGTTTGATTGACTCCCAAACAACAAAATTATACACTGATGGAAGTAAGATTCAAGGTAAACTCGGAGGAGCTGTGACAATTTGGAAGAACAATCAGGAAATACGAAAATCGACCTTTAGGCTGGAAAATTACTGTAGTGCTTACCAAGCCGAGCTCGCAGCAATTTTAAGAGCACTAGATCTGATGCACAAACATAAAGACCTAAAGAAAGGCATCATCCTAAGCGACTCACGCTCTGCCTTAGAATGCCTGAGTAACATCATCTCTGCACCCATCAGCTGTGAAAATACGGGATCGAATAGAGTCACTATTAGACAAAGGTGGCGAAGTTAAACTTTGCTGGATTAAAGCACACATCGGCTTAGCCGGTAATGAGAGAGCCGATGAACTTGCGAAAAAAGCCGCACTTTCTAACAAGCAAACTCCAGCTTACGATAGATTCCCCCTGTCCTTCGCGAAGCGACTTGCCAGGGACTCTACTTGCATGGAGTGGCAGCTACGATATAGTGCAGCAACAACGGGGGCTGTAACAAAGAAATTTCTACCGGACATAAAAGAAGCGTATAGAACACTCAAGCATATAAAAATAGACAATCTCAAAGTACAATTACTAACTGGACATGGAGGTTTTAAGGCTTATTTATATAAATATAAGCTAGCGCGGTCGCCATCTTGTGTTTGCAGTAAAGATGAAGAAGAAAATATTGAACATCTATTAATTGACTGTCCTAGATTCGCCATACAACGACTTGACTGTGAACAAAAGATGAGGATGGCGCTTACTATTAATACCTAGGTGGATTGAAAAGTACTCGGCCTAACACAGATCCATTCAATTCTAAAAATCAAATCTACCCACATTATTTAGTTCAGTTCAGACTAGTTCATTGTGTGAAGTTCGAAACGTGTGCTATAATTAGTTGTGATTTTATAAATTTATTAACAAAGTAATCGGACATAATTTCCGCGAATGGAGCAAATCGAGCAGCGTGCCGTCATTAAGTACCTCCATAAGAAGGGGCTATCATCAAAAGCCATCCATGATGACATGGTCAGTACATTAGGCGATTGTGCTCTGTCATATTCATCCGTCAAAAAATGGATAGCAGAGTTTAAGCGTGGTAGAGAGAGTGTGAAAGATGAACCCCGCTCTGGAAGGCCTTCGACGTCAACTACTGACGAAAATATTAAAAAAGTACTTGATTTAATAATGGGAGATCGCAGATTAAAAATTAGAGAGATAGCCGAGATTATAGGCATCTCTTATGAACGAACTCAAAACATCATTGTCAACGAGTTGGGTTTCCACAAGGTGTCTACGAGGTGGGTTCCGCGACTGCTTTCAGTTGAACAAAAACGGACGCGATTGACTATTTCACGCGACTGTTTGGAGTTATTTGAAGCCGATGCAGATGATTTTTTGAATCGTTTTGTTACTATGGACGAAAGATGGGTTCATTACTGTACACCGGAAACAAAACAACAATCAAAACAGTGGAGAAGACCTGGTTCACCACCCCCTAAAAGGCTAAGTCGATTTTGTCGGCAAATAAGGTGATGGCTTCAGTATTCTTGGACTCGAAAGGTGTGATTATGATTGATTATCTTGAAAGGGGTCAGACTATAAACTCTGATTACTACTGCACCTTACTACGTCGTTTACGAGAGGAAATAAAAGAAAAACGTCGAGGAATGCTCAGAAGAAAAGTCCTGTTTCATCAAGATAGCGCCCGTGTTCACACGTCAGTACAGTCAATGGCTGAAATTCACAACTGTGGCTTTGAACTGTTACCGCATCCGCCGTATTCACCTGATCTGGCACCATCAGACTTCTTTCTGTTCCGTAACCTAAAAAAGCACTTGGGAGGTCAAAGATTTTCGACAAACGACGAGGTCAAAGCAGCTGTAGACGCATATTTTGACTCTAAGGAAGAATCATTTTTTTTCAACGGTCTAAATGCTTGGAAGGGGAGGTGGCAAAAGTGTATTGAACTTGATGGTGATTATGTAGAAAAATAAAAATATAACTGATTTGGTATGTGTTTATTTTCTTGGTTAGGCCGAGTACTTTTCAATCCACCCTCGTAATTTAAGAAATGCAATTAACAACGATGACTGTCGGACCCATTACCTTAAGTTTTCAGAAGCTGTTGTACGCTCTGCGGGTAAGACAAATGGATCCAAACTAGTATAAGTTAGAATATAAGTTGATAAGCATTATATAGATAAAACAACCAAATGTATGGTACATTAGACATTACAAAGGTAGTGTAATGTATAATGTAAATTAAAATAATTCTGAAAAAAAAATGCTTATAAGATTGTAGAAATTATTATAAGATATTGGATGGCGCACAAAATAACTTGAATTAACAGAACATCTCTATATGCTATACACTATTTTTTTATATATATATTGTATAAAATATTGATGTATAGTAGTAAAATTTAAACAAATTTATCAATAGTTTTAATCATAACAAATGTAAGAGATAATGATAGTAAAAAAAAAGGAAAAGATAATATGCAATATAACACTGAATAGTCAAAATTGTGTTACAGTTAAATGATATGTCAGAAAAGAATATTTAGTTTTTATAAAAAAAAAAGTTTTAACATACTTTGGATAAAAACCAACAGTAATAAAGGATGCTGCATGTATAGCAGCAGTATAATCAAAAAAAACCTAACCTAACCTAACCTAACCTTTTTTTTACATGGGGAAATGCTTACGCATACCCGTCTCGCGGGGGCAAGAACGAGTTATGTCGGACTCGCACCGACTAAAACCCCATGTTGTTCCACCTTTGTCGCTTATTGGCAGGGCCACAGGAACGCATTCGCACACATCCGCGGCCCTACCAGCGCCTGCCGCCCCATGGCAGCACCTCCTCGGTAGAGGATTATTCCTTCCCGTTCTCCTTCCCAAGTAAGGCGCACCAGAACACATGGCGCGCCTTCCTCCACGGCCTCCAATTACATCTGCGCAACAGACGCCCCCGCGTCCGATGCACGAAGGCCATGGGGCCAGGAAAAACGAGCACTTAGAAGTACTAGCCTTCTCGACCCCGGCGGCGGATCTAGTCTGTGGCTCCGCCGCCAACCAAGATTCGGTTGCGGAGGGTAGGGAGAGCGGCGCCTCGCAATACCAACAATCCTCTCCCCCCGCAGCCCCACCACCACCGCATCAACGGTGTAGCCCCGTTTGAGTCGCAGAGGATAGGGCGAGTGGCGCATCGCCATACCAAAACTCCTCTTCATCCGCGACTCCACCTCGGCTGCAGCGGTAGGTGGTGAGGACACCCCTCTCACCGCAGTCCACCAACACACATCCGAAGTGGGCTTCCTAAGCCCACTCGGAGTGGCCACCTCGGGCCGGCCCTTCACCTCGGGCCAGCCATGTGGGTCCTCTTTGTTCACCGCGGGAGACCAAGCCACGGCTACTAAGCCCCCCCGCCACGACAAAGCGGGAACCCAATCGGGGGGAAACCTAACCTAACCTAACCTAACCTTTTTTTTTTTTACATGGGGAAATGCCTACGCATACCCGCCTCGCGGGGGCAATGACGGGTTATGTCGGACTCGCACCGACTAAAACCCCATGGTGTTCCACCTTCGTCGCATATTGGCAGGGCCACGGGAACGCTTTCGCACACTTCCGCGGCCCTACCAGCGCCTGCCGCCCCATCGCAGCACCTCCTCGGGAGAGGAATATTCCTCCCCGTTCTCCATCCCAGGTAAGGCGCACCAGAACACATGGCGCGCCTTACTCCACGGCCTCCAATTAAATATGCGCATCAGACGCCCCCGCGTTCGATGCACGAAGGCCATGGGGCCAGGAAAAACGAGCACTTAGAAGTACTAGCCTTCTCGACCCCGGCGGCGGATCTAGTCTGTGGCTCCGCCGCCAACCAAGATTCGGTTGCGGAGGGTAGGGAGAGCGGCGCCTCGCAATACCAACAATCCTCTCCCCCCGCAGCCCCACCACCACCGCATCAACGGTGTAGCCCCGTTTGAGTCGCAGAGGATAGGGCGAGTGGCGCATCGCCATACCAAAACTCCTCTTCATCCGCGACTCCACCTCGGCTGCAGCGGTAGGTGGTGAGGACACCCCTCTCACCGCAGTCCACCAACACACATCTGAAGTGGGCTTCCCAAGCCCACTCGGAGTGGCCACCTCGGGCCGGCCCTTCACCTCGGGCCAGCCATGTGGGTCCTCTTTGTTCACCGCGGGAGACCAAGCCACGGCTACTAAGCCCCCCCGCCACGACAAAGCGGGAACCCAATCGGGGGGAAACCTAACCTAACCTAACCTAACCTTTTTTTTTTTTACATGGGGAAGTGCCTACGCATACCCGCCTCGCGGGGGCAAGGACGGGTTATGTCGGACTCGCACCGACTAAAACCCCATGGTGTTCCACCTTCGTCGCATATTGGCAGGGCCACGGGAACGCTTTCGCACACTTCCGCGGCCCTACCAGCGCCTGCCGCCCCATCGCAGCACCTCCTCGGGAGAGGAATATTCCTCCCCGTTCTCCATCCCAGGTAAGGCGCACCAGAACACATGGCGCGCCTTCCTCCACGGCCTCCAATTAAATATGCGCATCAGACGCCCCCGCGTTCGATGCGCGAAGGCCAACCTAACCTAACCTAACCTAACCTAACCTAACCTAACCTTTTTTTTTTTTTTTCATGGGGAAATGCCTACGCATACCCGCCTCGCGGGGGCAATGACGGGTTATGTCGGACTCGCACCGACTAAAACCCCATGGTGTTCCACCTTCGTCGCATATTGGCAGGGCCACGGGAACGCTTTCGCACACTTCCGCGGCCCTACCAGCGCCTGCCGCCCCATCGCAGCACCTCCTCGGGAGAGGAATATTCCTCCCCGTTCTCCATCCCAGGTAAGGCGCACCAGAACACATGGCGCGCCTTCCTTCACGGCCTCCAATTAAATATGCGCATCAGACGCCCCCGCGTTCGATGCGCGAAGGCCATGGGGCCAGGAAAAACGAGCACTTAGAAGTACTAGCCTTCCCGACCCCAGCGGCGGATCTGGTCTATGGCTCAGCCGCCAACCAAGTTTCGGCTGCGGAGGATTGGGAGAGCGGCGCCTCGCAATACCGACAATCCTCTTCCCCCGCAGCCCCACCACCACCGCATCAACGGTGCGGCCCCGTTTGAGTCGCGGAGGATAGGGCGAGTGGCGCATCGCCATACCAACACTCCTCTTCCTCCGCGACTCCACCTTGGCTGCAGCGGTAGAGGGTGCAGACTCCCCTCTCGCTGCAGTCCACCAGCACACATCCGAAGTGGGCTTCCCAAGCCCACTCGGAGTGGCCACCTCGGGCCGGCCCTTCCCCTCGGGCCGGCCAAGTGGGTTCCTCTTTGTTCACCGCGGGAGACCAAGCCACGGCTACTAAGCCCCCCCCGCCACGACAAGGCGGGAACCCGTTCGGGGGGGAACCTAACCTAACCTAACCTAACCTAACCTAAAAAGCTCTTGAGGGTTTGCGAACGGGCAACGTTATACTGGGTGGAGATGTAAATTCCTGGAATACGTGGTGGGGAAGCCGAGAGTCTGATAGCAGAGGGATTGAAATGGCGGACGCACTTGATGAGTTGGAGCTGCATATTTTAAACCGAGGGTCTGGGCCCACCTTCGACACCATTAGAGGTCGGAGAAGGTTTTCCAGCTGCGTCGATATAACCACCTGCTCGACGGACCTTCTCGGAAAAATTGGGAACTGGAGACTTTCTGGCGACGTAACTGGTTCGGATCACAGAGCAATTCTATTTGAGCTCGAACTCGGCAAGGCTGTCGGCACAGACATCCAAAGCTCAACTAGAATATATAACACCAGTAAGGCAAACTGGAACGAGTTTCTTACGAAACTAGTTCAGTTTTAGCAAAATAAAAACTTAAATGCTGCAGTAATGAAAGAAATAGACAGCAAAATGGCACTGGAAAGCCACATTAAAAAAACTACACAAACTCAATAGTTGATGCCTGTGAAGACAGCATGGCGAGATTGAGCGGTAAGAAGAGGATAGAGTTGCCCTGGTAGACCGAAGAGCTCAGTGAGCTCAAAAGGGAAGTCGCCAGAAAAAAGCGTCGAATATCCTACGCGGCGCCAGTTCGAAGAGAATGGGTCGTCGAGCAATACATAACTTGCAAAGAAAAACACCGGCTGGAAATGAAAAGGGCCCAGACCTCTAGTTGGAAACAATTTTGCAGCAAGCAGGAAAAGGAATCCATGTGGGATGGGATTTACAGAGTGATTAGTAGAACAGGAATAAGACAAGAGGAGATTCCTTTAATCTGCGACGGTGTCAACGTGGGGAACAAAGAATCTGCCAGGATCCTAGCAGATAGTTTCTATCCAGAGGATGAAACTGAGGACGAAAATGCGGACCACAGGAAGATTAGGGAGCTAGCGAGCAGATTAAACGTAGGATCGCAAGGTGAACTATGCGACCCACCTTTCACGAAGGAAGAAATGATATGCTCCGCATCTAGTTTCAATCCCAAAAAGGCTCCTGGAATAAATGGACTAACAGCAGATATTTGCAATGCTGCCATCACTCTGAACACCGATTTGTTCTTGGCTTTGGCGAATAAGTGCCTCGAATTGGCATGCTTCCCAAAGCTATGGAAGGGAGCCGTGGTGGTTGCGTTACCAAAGCCGGGAAAGGAGAACTACACGCATCCCAAGTCCTATAGACCTATTGGTCTACTGCCAGTTCTGGGCAAGATACTTGAAAAAATGTTGATCAGAAGGATTAGATGGTACACCACGCTGACCATCAGCCACAAGCAATACGGCTTTCTACCCCAACGTAGTACCGAGGACTCCCTCTATGACATGATGCAGTGTATTAGAAATGAGTTGAAGCTCAAAAACCTGATCGTGCTGGTATCATTGGGCATAGAGGGAGCCTTCGACAATGCTTGGTGGCCGGCAATACGCTGCAGACTGGCGGAGACGGAGTGCCCAGTGAATCTGAGGCGACTGATAGATAGCTATCTTGAGGATAGAACAGTACGCGTCAGGTTTGCTGGAGCATAATGGTCGAAAAACATGACAAAGGGGTGCGTGCAGGGCTCAATCGGCGGTCCCACCCTATGGAACATGTTATTGGATCCGTTGTTGAAAGAAGTGGGGTTGATGGGGGAGCACTGTCAGGCGTTTGCGGATGATGTGGTCCTCATTGTCTCCGGAGACACGGCACTGGAGGTGGAGAGGCGAACAAATGCTGTCCTCGGGCATGTTTGGAGCTGGGGAGTCAGAAACAAACTACGTTTCGCGCCACATAAAACCAAGGCCATACTATTTACAAATAAACTAAAGTACGACTCACCAGCCCTAACCATGGGTGGGGAGGCTATAGAATACTCCCAGGAAATTAAAATACTCGGTCTGACCATTGACCGAAAATTAACGTTTAATAGGCACATAAAAAATGTATGTAGGAAGACCCAGACAATTTTTGGCCAACTCTCAAGAGCCGCAAAAATAAACTGGGGTCTGAATTCGGAGATAGTGAGGACCATATACTTGGCGGTGGTAGAGCCGATAATTCTTTATGCAGCGAACGTTTGGGCACCGGCGACCAAAAAGGTGGAAACTGAAAATTATTAAACTCGGTGCAACGCGGCTTCGTGCAGAAGATAGTTGAAGTTTATAGAACCGTCTCACTGAATTCAGCCCTCCTTCTGGCTGGGCTGCTCCCCCTGGATTTAAGGATCCGGGAGGCGGCACTTCTGTATGAAATCAAAAAAGGATATTCGAGGGAGGTAGTAGGTGACCGAGATCTGGAGGGAATGGAAGCATATACAGAATTGCCGCATCCCGCGGACCAGGTGGGGCCGAAGTTAATATGTCTGGGCGACGGTGCAAAAGTGGACCAAACAAATAACGCCGAGCTCACCATCTTTACTGATGGGAGCAAAATCGAAGGGAAAGTGGGTGCGGCGCTGTCCATTTGGGACAGCGCGGCTGAAACGAGTACCAAAAAATTTAAACTAGATCACTATTGCACCGTTTACCAGGCGGAGCTGTTGGCCCTGCATGAGGCCACTAAATTTGCACTTCAGTCTTCTGCACGAAGTTGCAACATATACAGCGACTCCAGATCAGCCCTGGAGACTATCACCAGGAGCGATTCCCTTCACCCCTTGGCGGTGAGGGCAAGAGAAAATATAAAAAGGATTGAAGAACATGGAAAGTCACTTGCTCTGCACTGGGTCAAAGCACATGCGTGGGTGGAGGGGAATGAAAAGGCTGACATTTTGGCAAAAGAAGCCGCTTTGAGGACCAAAACCAAAGCATTTTACGATAAATGTCCAATTTCATTCGTCAAGCGCCAAATGGATGAACTCGCTTGACGAGTGAAATAGGAGATATAGAGAAGAGAATACGGCCACCACTACCAAGATTTTCTTTCCGGACGCTCTCGGTGCTTACCCCATTCTTAGGAAAACCGAACTGGACCCACTGTTGACGCAGGTGCTAACAGGACATGGCGGGTTCTCCGAGTATTTGTACCGTTTCAAATGCAAAGAGAGCCCCTCATTTACCCGTGATAGAGAACATTTAGAAACGGTAATACACCTCATTACAGAGTGCCCTAGAAATTATAGAGCAAGAAAAGAAATAGAATTAAAACTTAAAATAAAAATAAATACAGAGGAAATACACATAATAATGAAAGACAAAGAAAATAGAGCTAATTTCATAGGAAATTGTAAGTGTATCGCGAAAATAGCTATAGATAGAAATAATTAGATGTAGAAGGGAACTTGAATATGTATGTAAGAATATATAATACAAGTCCCAAAATAAGTAGAAATTAATAAATAAAAACGGTTGTAATTAGTAAATAATGTAATAGTAATAACAAAAGGAAATTGACAACATGTATAGTACAAATAGATCAATTTCAAATTAACGTGTAATAAGTAATAAGGAAAAAAATATTGAGGTAAATATAAGATAGCGATACTATAAGTAGATAAGTAAAAGAATTATATAGAATAGAGATAAATAGGAAGTAAGAAAATAAGATAATGAGGCAAAATGAGAATGTAACAAGAAAGTTAAAAGGAAAGCACTGTAATGTGGTAGAAGATAAAGATGTCAAGTAATAAAATGGAAATGTGAAATAGAGATAAATGATATAATATTGTAAATAAAATAGAGACAAAATATATAAAAAGTCAAAAAGAACATTGACAAATAAACGAAAAGAGCACAAGGTCCCTGATCTCCCATGTCAGGGGAAAAAGATAATAAAAAAAATAATAAAAAAAACCTAACCTAACCTAACCTAACCCATTGGCTAGACAAAAGTGTGTTTTAAAAAAATAGAAGGAAAGTACAAAATCTGACACATGACGGAAAACTCACCAATCCTGCAAAATGCAAAATCGACAAGCTCTTATGAAATTGTAAAATGTAAACGCAATAATTATATGAATGGACGTACTATCTGTTGTACAAATGATAGAAATAAGAATAAATTAAGGAACATATAACTGAAAAATGCTAGAAATAGGAATTAAGTATGTATATATCGATGTAAGTTTAATAGATGTAAAATAGAAATAAGAAATGTAAAAGTGTAAGAACATAATGATAAGTAACCCATGTAAGCCGATAAATGTGTAAACCTAAGAAAGTTGTAAATTAAAATAAGAATAAGTACATTGAATCTGTAAGGTTAGATATTATATGTAAGCAAAAATATTCGTGTAGAAAAAACAGAAATTAAAATAAAATTGTGAAAAACTTTATTTACCCAAATAAAAGCATAAATATATATACATATATATATATATAAGCATAGAATAACGGGAGTCCCACCCTGCAAATATAAATGAGCGTGGATGAATAAAAGAAAGAACAAGTATGCGGCTTGAAAGTGCGAATATATGCGAGAACTGGAATGTATGAGTGATATAGGAACTGGAATGTAGGAGCGAATAAGGACCCGGTGATCTCATGATCGGGGAAATGCGATTAAAAAAAACCTAACCTAACCTAACCTAACCTTTTTTTCACATGGGGAAATGCCTACGCATACCCGCCTCGCGAGGGCAAGGACGGGTTATGTCGTACTCGCACCGACTAAAACCCCATGGTGTTCCACCTTCGTCGCATATTGGCAGGGCCACGGGAACGCTTTCGCACACATCCGCAGCCCTACCAGCGCCTGCCGCCCCATGGCAGAACCTCCTCGGGAGAGGAATATTCCTTCCCGTTCTCCTTCCCAAGTAAGGCGCACCAGAACACATGGCACGCCTTCCTCCACGGCCTCCAATTACATCTGCCTAACAAACGCCCCCGCGTCCGATGCACGAAGGCCATGGGGCCAGGCAAAACGAGCACTTAGAAGTACCAAGATTCGGCTGCGGAAGGTAGGGAAAGCGGCGCCTCGCAATACCGACAATCCTCTCCCCCCGCAGCCCCACCACCACCGCATCAACGGTGCGGCCCCGTTTGAGTCGCGGAGGATAGGGCGAGTGGCGCATCGCCATACCAACACTCCTCTTCCTCCGCGAATCCACCTCGGCTGCAGTGGTAGGTGGTGAGGACACCCCTCTCACCGCAGTCCACCAACACACATCCGAAGTGGGCTTCCCAAGCCCACTCGGAGTGGCCACCTCGGGCCGGCCCTTCACCTCGGACCAGCCATGTAGGTTCCTCTTTGTTTCGCCGTGGGTGACCAAGCCACGGCTTCTAAGCCCCCCCGCCACGACAAGGCGGGAGCCCGTTCGGGGGGCAGCCTAACCTAACCTAACCTAAACTAACCTTTTTTTACGTGGGGAAATCCTCATGGATACCCGTCTGTCGTGTAGGCGTTAGACAGGTTATGCCGGACTCCTACCGGCTAAAACCCCACTGTTTACATCTCATCACCTTTTGTCAGGGCTACGGGAACGCTTTCGCACACTACCGCAATCCCGACGGCAACAGCCCTTACAGGCTCCGACTCGATGACTTCTTCTTGTAGGGGCGTAACATCACACCGTACGCGCCACCTCGAGGCCCTACATAATAGGTGACGGACAGCCCCAGTGTCCGCCCCCTAAGCCTCAATTACGGGGGGTGGAAGAGAGCCTGATATGCGCTTCTCCGGCGCCCAGCTCTCCGGCTGCGGATTGGGATTGTTGCCGTCTTTTCCCTTTCCCTCTCCGCAGCTTCCTTTTGTGACATCACTTTTTCGCAAAAGGTTACCCCAGCAATCCACAACCTAACCTAACCTAACCTTTTTTTTCGTGGGGAAATCCTTATGGATACCTTCCGCTGCGGGGGCAACAAAAGGTTATGCCGGACTCCTACCGGCTAAAACCCCACGGTGGTCACCATCAGCGTATAAGAGGGGTCCCGGGATCTCCGTTCGGAACGCAACCGGGGCCCCTCCATCGCTTTGCTACACTAGTAGCACGTCCCAGGGGCAGTACTTTCTGCCCCCAGCACCCTCGCAGTGCTAGCACGATGTCTCGAGACCACTTTCGAGCCATCGTCCTCCTCGGGGGTTACATAACTAGGCGCTCGAGGCCCCCGCCCCGAGCGTCTGCAACCCCGGAGGCCCCGGAGGGCCGTGACGAACGCCTTGGTGACGTCGTCTCCGCGCGGGATCCGCCCTCTCTCTCGGCTCTGAAGCCTCCTTCTGAATCATAACAAATTCACAGAAGGTGGCTACGGCCCTCCACGCCGAATCCCCGCTCAGCACCGCTGACACAACTGCTGGCAGGGAGAGGTCCCGTCCGATGCGGTTCACCAGGATCGTCCGTTCCCGTTCCCACGCAGGGCATACTGCGAGTGTGTGGGAAGCGGAGTCCTGGTCCCTTCCACCACAGTGGAAGCAATTCGCCGTTGCCTCACGTCCAATCTTACACAGATAATCACCGAAGCACCCACGCCCGGTAATTATCTGAGTAAGTCTGTAGGTGAGTCTTCCTGCTCGTCGCTGCATCCAGGCTTCGAAGACCGACAGGATTGCTTCAATGACGCGTCTGCGTTCATAGCGCTCCTCGAGTCGAGAGCGCCATGATGCCAGAGCGTTTTGTCGTTCCTGCCGTTTAATTGATTGGAGCGCCTCTTCTGGCTCACTACCACCACTCTGGCGCAGGGCACGGATATGAACGTACACCCTCGCGTCCATTTCCGCCAGTATATCTAGTGGTGGAAAGCGAGCCAGGATAGTCGCCGCCTCAAAGGATATTGTGCGGTATCCTCGTACGATCCGTATGGCCATCCTCTGCTGAACACTGTAGATTTTAGTTCTACAGCGTCGGATGGCCAGCCTTTTTGCCCATACAGGCGCTCCATATAGAGCTACGGATCGTATAACTCCCGCATAGAGGCGACGTACTTCCTCCGTTGGTCCCCCTAGATTGGGCAGCAGTCTATGCATAGCACCCGCTACCCTTTCGATCCGGGGGACTAGGCGCTCGAAATGTTCTTCGAAGCCCCAACGACTGTCCAGGTGGAGGCCTAGGTACTTCATGTACCTCCCCACTCTGACTTCAGACCCACCCACGCGGATACACGAGTCGGGTGGTTCCCTGCTCCTTGGTAATTTATGGAACCATATGGCCTCGGTCTTGTGAGGCGCTATTTCTATTCCCAACTCGTGGATTTTGGCGACGACGACTTCCGCCCCGAGTTCGGCGAGCTCCGTGGCCCTCTCGAAAGTGATCCCGCTGGCGATCACCAATGTGTCGTCAGCATAGCAGACGATATCTACACCAGCGGGAAGATCGATTCGCAGAACCGCATCATAGGCGAGGTTCCACAGTAGCGGCCCCATCACCGAGCCCTGTGGAACGCCACGTTTGATCTCCCTCCGGATCTTCCTGCCATCTTGCCCCATATACAGAATGTACCTGTCGCGCAAGTAGTCCCCGATAATACCTTGCAGGTAAGGGGGCACCTGATGATGTGCCAGTGCCCTCCTGATTGCATCCCAGGGTAAGGAGTTAAAGGCGTTTACGATATCAAGACTTATCGCCAACGCCACGCCACCCCGGGATATTGCTTGTTCCGACAGGGAGCGGACGCGCATAATCGCATCTAAAGTGGAACGCTCCCGTCGGAACCCATACTGGCTATCGGCCAAATCGGGACCGACGCGCGACAGATGCCTATTGAGCCGACCGACAACTATCCTCTCGAATAATTTGCCAATCTCGTCCAACAGGCATACGGGGAGGTACGCAGAGGGAGAATCAGCGGCCCTGCCCTCCTTCTTCAAGAGGACCAGCCCTGCTTCTTTCCAGGCTGTGTGGAACGTGGCACAGCGCAGACACCTGTTAAACAGCTGCCTGAGCCTATCCCCCAGGGCAGCCAGACTCATCACTAGGGCCCGGCTCGGGATTCCATCGGGCCCCGGTGCTGTGTTCCGGGCTTTTAAGCGGCTAACGGCTCGGTCCAGCTCTTCGACGGTCACCCCCATCTCATCCTGCCACTCCCATGAAGACGGTAGGTGACCTGAGGGACTTGACCGGTCCTCTGGAAAGATCACCCTTCCCAGCAGATCCAGATCGAGAGTCTCCGTCAAGGGGGCCGACCAAGGCCGGAGCTTACCCAGTACCATCCTGTATGGACGCCCCCAGAGATCCTCGTTGAGTCCCTCCAGAAGCTCTTTCCAGGACCTAGACCTGGCGTTAGCTGTAGCAATTTCAAGCGCCTTTGTAGCCGCTCGGTATGCCCCGTAGAGTCTGGCTACCTCCTCAGGCGGAGCTCGCCTTCTTCTCCTTCGAGATCTGGTGTACTGGCGCCGACTCCGCAAGCAGAGCGCACGGAGCCGTGCGATTTCTGCCGACCACCAGTACACTGCTCTGCGCTTGGGGCGACTGGTTCTGGGCATGGACAGGTCGCAAATTTGCGCCATCGTACCCCGAAACCAGTATGCTTCCACTTCAGGATCGGACTGAACCTCTTCGACGTTATTCGGCCAGGACGCGACGATGACGGCGGCTTCCAGCTTATCCCGATCGAGCCGCTTAAGACACCAATGCCGCGGTGGGCTGCGCCCTCGGCGACTGGGGTTACTGTCAGGCTGGCAGTGCAACATCGAACACGATGTGGCGGTGGTCGGACAGTGTGACCGCCTCCTCCGCCACTCGCCAGCCCGACAGCATTTGCATTTCAGGAGGAGTTGCACACGTAAGATCTACGATGGACTCCCCCTGCCATCGCACACATGTGCTTACGGACCCCTGATTCATTAATCAGAGGTCCAGCCCAGCCGCCCATTCCATCACTGTCTCTCCCTTCGGATCGTCTCTGGAGTTGCCCCAAGTCCTGGTGTGGGCGTTAAAATCTCCTAGAACGATCAACGGACGAGGTTGACATTCGCGAACACAATTCGCCACCTCGTCTAGGTACACCTCGTAGTCGGCATGGGACCTATTGGGAGAGACACAGCAGCCCACTATGGCCAGGGGGCCCCATTGCACTGCAACGAAGCCCTGCCCCCTTCTTAATAGGGCGCAGGGTGGGGTTTCTTCCTCACTCCCCCAGTAGATGGCTACAGAGCCCAGTTGATCACCGAACCAGCGAGGATGGTCGGGAACAGAATAGGGCTCCGCTACTACTGCAAGGGCAACCCGCCACTTCGCAATGGTCTGCATAAGCAGATGTTGTGCATTACGGCAGTGGTTCAGATTGCCCTGGAGAACTTTAAGGGGTGTGAAATTTATTTTATTTTTTCGACCACCTCCATTGCCGAGTTAGGACTCGGTGCAGGGACTGATGTCGCTGTGTCCGGCGTGTTTATGGATGCAGACGGAGTCTGCTCGTTCTTCCTTCCTTTGTATTTTTTAGGAGGTGGGACGCACTATTTTACCCAGTCTGTGGTTGGCAGGCTGCCCGAGATCTGAGCACAGAGGACACCTGGGTTCCCACGCAGTGCACTGTTTGGCTCCGTGCCCAGGCTCACCACAAGCGTAACAGCGTTCGGCTCTATTTACTTCATTTGGGCACCTGCTAGCAACGTGCCCTCTTTCAAGGCATCGAAAACAATGCATGGGCCTGGGTTCAAGTACCTCCACTCGGGCAGACCCCCAACCTATCCGTACTCTCCCAACGGCTGCAATCTTATGAATCGCCACGACAGGACATCGTACCCAGCACGTCCCCATGCTAGTGGGTGTTCGTCGGACTTCCCCGACTTTTATGTTGTCTACTGGACAACCCCCTGCTTCAGCCATCGCCGCTGCAATCTCTTCAGCTCTGACGGCATCGTCGAGGTCCCTCAGCCGAACGTCGCTTGTTTTGATTGGGCGACTAATTCGCACGTTCAGGTCCGAGAGAACCTCTCGCATTTTTGCCGCCAGCTTGTCCGCCTTCTCTCCACAGTCCTGACCTGTTATCTCCAGTTACTGCGCGCTTAAGACGAACAGTTTCTATGCCAAAGTCTGCCAAATGGATTTTGGCTTTGGCTTCCGCCATTACTTTAGCATAAGTAACGGAGGAGCTTTCCAACACCGTGACTGTTACTGCCGCAGAAGTCGGGGCACGCAAAATCCTTTTCTTGTTGCTCCTTTTTTGTGTCGTATTCAGAGGCGAAGCCGTCGTGTTGGACCGTTTTTGGATGGCCCTTGCTTTTTTCGGCTTCTTAGCAACTTCCACCCACGAACTGACATTCGGTGCTGAATTATTCAACACAGGTGCTGCTACTGGGGGAAGAGCGGCCGGCGGTGGAAAGGCGGACTTCTTTTTTTTCCTCTTCACCCTTTGTCAATTGCGGCAACGTTGTCTGCGGCTTATTCGCCCCTGCCAGTGGAGGCCGGATAACCCTATCTGGAAATATCTTGGCCTCAAAGATAGCCAGCTTTCTCTCAATTATGGATCCAATGCGCTCCATGAGGTCCTTCTCTTCATGCCCGATTTTTTGTTGGACTCGACCCGGTTGATTTGACATTGTACTTGCTGTTTGGGATGGATCAGCCTTTTGCTTACGGAGGAGATTAATCTCCCTCGTTAAGTTTTCGGTCTTGTTGGCAAGGCTGGCGAGCTGCGATCGCAGTTCCGTATTTTCCCTCTCTAATCTTTTGATGTTCTCGCTGGTAGCGGTCCTTCGTGCAAGTTCTTGAGTTGCTGCCTTTATATTAAGTACGGCTAGCCTTATGCCCCTCACAAAATTACCCTTTAGGTTGCGGGAGCGGTCCGCTACCTTTTCGACGGCCTGAAGGTTGAGGTCGATTTCTTGACCAAGCTCCCCGTCACTATGAGTCGCCATTTCGCGGGCTAACTCTTCTAGGCTCGGCAGATTTTTCTTAGCCCTAGTGTTTGTGGGCGCTACGGAGGGGTCGAAAAGGTCCTCCTCCGTTTCTATCCCTGTAGCGGCCTCTTCTTCAGAGGCTGTGGCTGACACTGCCGCGAATTTGGCCGCCACAACCGCAGCGCTTGGGAGCTTGGCTCTTCTCTTTCTTCCCCCTTCCGGTGGGGCCAATGTAAGTGAAATGATTGAGCCATCGGACCCGCCTCCATCGCTTTCAATAGCCTGATTTATTGGTATATTAGGGCGTTTAGAACGCCCACGTTTGTCTTATGTCGTCACAGTTCTACCCCCCGACACGGCTCCAGTCTTCTTACTTTGCCCCGTGGATGTTGTGGGGCCCGCGGTTGACGCTTGTGCATCCCCGCGATGCAGTGGATTGCACCCCCCAGATACGATGGGGCTGCCACAGAGCTTATTAAAGCTGCTGGGGGTGGACTCCCCGCTTTTGGCGGGACCACCCTGGGGAATAGATTTTTTGTCACACTGCATACTTGTTATCCTTTTGTTATACAGGGTGAGGTCCCTGAACCCCTAACCCTCCCAAAAGCTTGGGACTGGGCTCCCCCCCAGCCATTCATCCCCTCGCCACCTTAGACCTTAGGATTGGGGTTATTTTTGAAGAGGTTTTCTTCCTGGCGGCCCTGCGGGGGCCCCCGGGCCCGGGTAACGGGCTTACGGGTTGTCCGGCATTGGTGCGCTTGGCACATCGCCGCACAGAGATCGCCCGATATCGGTGCGCTTGGCACATTACCGCGCGGGGGCACCCAGCATTGGTGCGCTTGGCACATCGCCGCGTGTGTTGCATCCCCTGTTCGCTCTAATCAAAGAGCGATACCGGGAGCAACGTCAAGCCTGTGAAGGCCCATCTCCTAGGACAATAAGCCCCGGGCGTTTATAGTCCTAATGGAACCACGGGTACGCCCAACGCCGGCCAGTTTTGGTCCGCGGCGGTTTCCCGCTACCACCCATATCTGAGTGGTGTTCCCCTATCCGCCACCTGGGGACACGCCCGATGGGAGCTCTGGCAACTCCACACGGGAACCTAACCTAACCTAACCTAACCTAACCTAACCTAACCTTTTTTTTTACGTGGGGATATGCCTACGCATACCCGCCTCGCGGGGTCAAGGACGGGTTATGTCGGACTCGAACCGACTAAAACCCCATGGTGTTTCACCATCGTCGCATATTGGCAGGGCCATGGGAACGCTTTCGCACACATCCGCGGCCCTACCAGCGCCTGCCGCCCCATGGCAGCACCTCCTCGGGAGAGGAGTATCCCTCCCCGTTCTCCTTCCCAAGTAAGACGCACCAGAACACATGGCGCGCCTTCCTCCACGGCCTCCAATTACATCTGCGCAACAGACGCCCCCGCGTCCGATGCACGAAGGCTATGGGGCCAGGAAACACGAGCACTTAAAAGTTCTAGCCTTCTCGACCCCAGCGGCGGATCTGGTATATGGCTCCGCCGCCAACCATGATTCGGCTGCGGAGGGTAGGGAAAGCGGCGCCTCGCAATACCGACAATCCTCTCCCCCCGCAGCCCCACTACCACCGCATCAACGGTGCGGCCCCGTTTGAATCGTGGAGGATATGGTGAGTGGCGCATCGCCATACCAACACTCCTCTTCCTCCGCAACTCCACCTCGGCTGCAGCGGTAGGTGGTGTGGACACCCCTCTCACCGCAGTCCACCAACACACATCCGAAGTGGGCTTCCCAAGCCCACTCGGCGTGGCCACCTCGGGCCGGCCCTTCACCTCGGACCAGCCATGTGGGTTCCTCTTTGTTTCGCCGTGAGTGACCAAGCCACGGCTTCTAAGCCCCCCCGCCACGACAAGGCGGGAATACGTTCGGGGGGGAACCTTTTTTTTACATGGGGAAATGCCTACGCATACCCGGCTCGCGGGGGCAAGGACGGGTTATGTCGGACTCGCACCGACTAAAACCCCATGGTGTTCCACCTTCGTCGCATATTGGCAGGGCCACGGGAACGATTTCGCACACTTCCGCAGCCCTACCAGCGCCTGCCGCCCCATGGCAGCACCTCCTCGTGAGAGGAATATTCCTTCCCGTTCTCCATCCCAGGTAAGGCGCACCAGAACACATGGCACGCCTTCCTCCACGGCCTCCAGTTACATCTGCCTAACAAACGCCCCCGCGTCTGATGCACGAAGGCCATGGGGCCAGGAAAAACGAGCACTTAGAAGTACTAGCCTTCCCGATCCCAGCGGCGGATCTGGTACATGGCTCCGCCGCCAACCAAGATTCGACTGCGGAGGGTAGGGAGAGCGGCGCCTCGCAATACGGACAATCCTCTCCCCCCGCAGCCCCACCACCACCGCATCAACGGTGCGGCCCCGTTTGAGTCGCGGAGGATAGAGCGAGTGGCGCATCGCCATACCAACACTCCTCTTCCTCCGCGACTCCACCTCGGCTGCAGCGGTAGAGGGTGCAGACTCCCCTCTCGCTGCAGTCCACCAGTACACATCCGAAGTGGGCTCCCCAACTCTTCTCCTCGGGCCGGCCCTTCACCTCGGGCCAGCCACGTGGGTTCCTCTTTGTTCACCGTGGGAGACCAAGCCACGGCTACTAAACCTCCCCGCCACGACAAGGCGGGAACCCGTTCGTGGGGGGGGGGGTCGGGGGGGAACCTAACCTAACCTAACCTAACCTTACTGACAGTCAACTTGGCACCGCTGAAGGGACTATAGCACCGCCCAAATTTTGACGGAATCAAAGGATTTCTCATAGTCCACATATGCCAGGCAAAGTGGCAGATTGAACTCTTCGGTCTTCTGTACAATCTGCCGCAGAGTATGTATGTGGTCTATGGTACTGAAGCCTTTCCGGAAACCGGCTTGTTCGGGAGGCTGGAAGTCGTCGTGTCTGCGTGCGAGACGATTCGTAATGACTCTCGAAAACAGCACGTAGACGCGGTTCGGAAGGGAAATCGGTCTGTAGTTCTTCAAGAGAGCATTGTTGCCTTTCTTAAAGAACTAGACCAACGCGCTCCACACCTCCGGAGTAGTGCCACCATGGAGGACGGAATTGAAGAGCTTCTGAAGGACTTCAAGTACGGGTGTTCCACCCGCTTTCAGAAGCTCCGCTGTAATTCCATCCTCGCCCGGGGCCTTGCCGTTTTTAAGGTGGTGGAGAGCCATTCTAATCTCGCTCAGACTGACGTCCGGGATATCATCGGAATAGTGTCGGATAAGACTTGCTCTTGGATCGTTACTCACACTTGCGTGTGGCTCCAACGATGATGTGTACAGCTGCCCATAGAACCTCTCAATCTCACTCAGAATCTCAGGTGTCCCGGAAATGATGTTGCCACACTCAGTCTTCAGCTTTGACAGTTGGCTCTTTCTGGCAGACAGATCTCGGGCAAAGACTTTGGAGCCCTGGTTCCGCTCGATCGCTTCTTTAATACGAGCAGTATTAAAGTTGCGTAAGTCTCGCTGCATGCATTTTGAGATCTGTCTGTTCAGTTGCCTGTATGCTGTCAAATCTGTTGACGGTTGCAGCCTCATCTCCCGTCTAACAGCCATGAGATTAAGAGTGTGATCGGAGAGTTTTTGTGTTCTTCTGCGGCGGGTCTTGCAGAACTTAGCTCCGACCGCATGGACAGTTTCCACGAGCTTGTCATTCATATTGTCCACTGCATTGAAAATCTCTAGGCACTGAAATCGGTTACGTAACTCGAGCTGAAAGGTTTCGGGATTCTGGATTAGAGAACGAGGGGGACGGAGCGTTGACTTCATTAGACGAGACCTCTCCAACATAACGTTTAGGTTCAGTGTGCTTCTAACCATTCGGTGGTCGCTGCCAGTTTTCACCCTTGCGATCAATGAGACATCACTGAACAGTTGGCGTCTGGTCGTCATAATGAAGTCAATCTCATTTTTTGTCGAACCGTCGGGGCTCAACCAGGTCCACTTCCTGTGGGGCCGCTTCTGAAAGAAAGAGTTCATCATAAAGAGTCCCTCTTTCTCCATAAAGTCGGCCAGCTGCTGGCCCCTTCGGTTCCGTTGCCCTACTCAAAATTTCCTTACCTTCAGCTCACCACTTTCTCTTTTGCCTAGTTTTGCGTTGAAGTCTCCAATCAACACCGTGTAGTGGGTTTTGGAGGAATGCATGGCTCTGGAAATATCCTCATACATTTCCTCCACCTCCTCATCGTGATGTGCCGAGTTTGGTACGTAAACCTGTATGACCTTCAGCGAATACCGTTTGGTGATTCTGAGTATCAGGTACGCGACCCTCGTCCACACACTCCCAATCTTTACAACGTTGTTGACGAGAGACTTGTGGACGATAAATCCGACACCTCCTTGGGACAGATGGTCGCCCTCCCGGTGGTAGAACAAGTTGCCGGACTCGAGGATTGCCGTGACCTCCCCCTCTCTTCGGACCTCGGATAATCCAATAATATGCCAGCGCAACTTGTCTACCTCTTCTTCCAGCTCCAGTATCTTCTCGTCAGTCCTCAGGGTGCGTGCGTTATATGTTGCCAGGTCGAGTCGTCGTAAGTGGCAACCGAATCTTCACCGGAGATTCTTAGCACCCCCTGCCTTGCCGTTACCATGGTCGCCACCGTAGCCAGGAATGGCGGAGCCGCCGGGGACTGGGGGCCGTTTTTTGCGTCGTTATTCATGGGTGGATATTTGCCATAGTTACCACAATTGGCGAGCGGGTTGGCAACCGCAGTTTTTTTATTATATCACAGTTGTTATCAGGAAGATGCTGCTGCCCATCTCCTGCCTGTCTCCCTCTGCCGCCTCTTACGACACCCACGGGAAGATATGGGGTAGTGGATATTCTCAGCCGCCACTACACGGCAACACGTGGCTGCATAATTATCAAACAATTCACCCCAGCACAAGCTGATCTCAAATTGTAGACGCATTAATTTATTATTATTAAGTTAGTTCAATTAGTATGCAAAGTTACGTGATCTAATTTGAAGTATTTTTTGAATACCAGCAGTTTGTAGTTCGGTTTGGAGCTAACTTTGGATTTTTTTATCTAGAAAATTTTATGGAATCGTGTTTTCGTCTAACATAGTACTTAACATTAATCCTCAACTTTATCATATATTTATTTCAAAAACAATGTTGCAGTATTTTCGGCATAACAAATGATCTTGCTAAGTCAGTTGAGGTAGTATAGGCCCTTAATCATTCAATGTGCTAATATTATTTATTAAAAAGGCATAAAAAGATTTAAAAAAATGAAATGAAACTACATGAATTTTTATTTATTTATTTCTATTTGTTTATAATTAAAAATAATAAAGTATTAAGCCCATGTCATAATGATAAATTTTATGCCAGTACAGTGTAACAAAATTATATAACTAGTGTAAAAATTACACATTTTGTAGAAAAAATTACACATTTACAATTACATTACATAATAAATTATAACACTTAAATAAATCTAGAAGAACCCGGTACATTAATGTAAAAATCATAATAAAAATTTACACTTTTTCTTTCTCTCTCTCTCTCACTCCCTATCCTTCTTTCACACTTTAACCATCTTAGAATTGTCGAACATTCTTACTCTATCTCTACTATAAACACATAAGGTAATGTTTAAAAATTGATACCTTTTTGGTAGATTAATTATATGAACTTAAAAATAATAATTGTCTATCCACTGTAACAAACTATATTACTATACTAATATATTTATAACGATCACAAAGTCCACCTGATGGTAAGTGGATGCTGTGGCCCATAGACATCTACACTTATTCTCAAATGTCTCTGAAAGTAAAAATCGGATCTCCGGATCTCTGCACTCACCATGCGACACAGCAGTATTAAGCTGCTATTTTACGCTGGTATTCTGTGAGAGCGTGGTCCTTCCCCGGTCGAGCCGAATCATTTGTGCTATAACCATAATATAGCCGCAGCGTGGCTCTACCACGCACAAAATTTTTATATTAAATATTTATATTACTTTGTTATAAATCTATATTTACAAATACTTAAATATCCACCTCGTACATTGGACACTACTGTCGTACAGTACGCTACTTTCACTCTAAAATTAATCTTAACTTTTAAATATGTCAGTGGGCACCTATGATTTTACGGGTATATTAACCGTTGATGACATCGAAATGCCTTGTAATGCCATCAAATTTTCTTATAAAATGACTTTTAGCGCAACTAAACTAAATTTAACGTCTAGTCGACTTTTAATTCGACCATTTCTGCACTGTTAACTTTTGGTGTTTGTTAAAAGGCTCTACACTCGATGAGGGCTGACGATCTCACGCTCACTAGATGTCGCTAGTTGGGGTTGAGGTGAACTTATTTGTTACGCAGATGTGCCGTGCCGTCATGTCAATATTGCGAAGTCGTGATTTTATTAAAAGTTTTTTGGTTTCTAGTGTATAAATTTAAACAAAACAATGCTCCGTGATTTTTTTACACATATTAGCTTTTTAATTCATCTCGTTTTAGGAATAGCGGTCGTTTGGTTTATCCATTTCTAATTTAATTCATAGAAAATATATCTCATATTTCTGAAAGTTATATAGTTTCTATGCTTTTCTTCCGCCGCTATGTTTGTAAAATATTTCACCTTATTCCTAAGCGGCGCCATCGTGGTGGCAGAAAAAGTCGTGGACGCCATCATTAAATGCTGTCGTTAAGAGGATACCTTGAAAATGAATCGTTGTTTTGAGGGCGTGGCTTATCCTTTTGTCGGTGAAGCTCACAGACGACTAAGCAACTGTAAAAGTAAAGTTGATGCAATGACTTCATAATACGCAAGTTATGAAATAGCTATACCAAGCATGCGCTCGGAAAAAAACTAAGTAAGAAAACCTTCGATCAATAATAGTACTAGATTCCCGATAAGCGCTTCAAAAACATCCCGAAAAATAAGACCACAAATACTTTTGTGGTCTTATTTCAAATTAGGATGGTCCAATTACAGCCAACGTTAAAACTTCGAAAAGCCGCAGTGCGCGTTCAAAAACGAAGATTTTGGAAGGAATAATTTTTTTTCGGTAGGTTTATATCATTAAATGATTTTTTTATAAAATAAACACATAGTTAATTAGTAAAAATAATTCATTTAGCTAATATTATTATTAGTTTGGCCAATGTTTGCTACAACGCAACAACTATTGTAACTAACAACGACTGTTCTTGAACAGAGAATGCATGGAGTCATGTTGGTATATTATTTTTTTTGTTTGTAGATTTCCTAGCGACCCATTTCGCTGTGAAGAATGGGTATTTATTATTGAGAAAGAAAAAGGAGAAGAAATATACAACCCTTCTAAAAATTCGAGAATATGTTCGATTCATTTTGATGGATTGGACATAACTGGAAGCACACAAAGGCGTAGATTACTAAAAACAGCGGTTCCCAAATTGTAGGTTATTGTCATAAAGTATTAAAATAGTTAGTGTGTTTGTGCTTTTGATAAAATTGTAAGTTGATTATGACTTTTTTAGATTTAGGGAACAATAAAATGTTTTCAATAAACTGACGTATTAAATTGTAAATTAGAATAAATATTTTTGTACCTATGACTTTTTATTTTCTAGCGACATTTTAAATTTGTTGCTTTTGACCTCTCTCCAATGAAAGGACTTAAATAAGTATATTTTGCAATGGCAATTAAACTTTAAATTAGAGTTTTAAGGTTTATAATAAACTGAATTTGTTAATATTATTAAACTTTTTTATAAGATATATTGATGTTTACGTGTGTGAAAACGTGCCCACTTTAGCGACTTATTTTTTTTTCTGATCCTTAATCTAGTACTATAATTGATCGAAGAGGCAAACAACACTTTTATTTTTCGTAACAAAACTTTATTATGTATTAAAAATGGTTTATGATAACTTATATAGGATTATTTACTATGCCTTAAAAATAATTCCATGAACTTATTCGTAAAATTATCGTGGTGTCATGAAAAATGAAACTAATTAGAGCCTATTTTGCAATTTTTTTCTATCTAGATAATTACATGCTATGGTTTTCCTTTTATGAGGTCATAAAGTCAAAAATCATATACCAAAAATGAGATTGGTAGTCTATAAAACCTAAAAATTACGCAAAATAGAAAAACAACCAAATTTTCGAGGTATCACCTTAATGGCTTATCAGCATAATTAATCGCCCGATTTAATCATTGCACTGCGACATACTAAGCACCATATTTTTCTATTACAATATGTAATCGTGTAGACGGTTGAAATCATTAAAGAAATATGTCTTACGTACTAGAAGAGACGCCAAGACTTGGCCGCTTGCAATACGCGTTAGAGCCAAAATTTACTCTGCGCTTCCTTCCACGTACTCCGCACTGCCGCACAGATTGAGTTCGTTCTAGTTCTAGTGGTGTCTGTTCTAGTACGTAGTATATATTACTTTAAGCGGGCTACATACGAGACGATATCGGTGGCGATCTAGGGTGGAAAGAAATCGGGGCTTTTATCGAGGCAGACCCTACACACGGGCCTGCCTAGCAGTACGCGTTTGGACTTGGAGCGGAACGCATATGCGGTAGAGTTCTTCAAAATGCCTCCGACTCTCTTAAAACACCAACGTGTTGGTTTTGAATTATTAGCCCTCTCGGTTAATTTATTCGAAAATAGAAAAAGAGGAGTTGCTGGGTGAAAAATGGCTCCAAAAGAGAAAAAATTAAGCCACATAAACGTACTAAATGGTCTGTAATCCAAAGACATGATTAATTTTCTCCGGACGGATGAAGACAGTTTTTCAACCTTTTAGAATTTTTCTGTATTTATGATTTCGCAACTTATATAAAAACATCAATTTCTCCTACCTATGCTATTTAGTTATTTCTTCTCTTTGTTCATCACAAACAAAGAAATAACAAAATCGGGTTATGTACCACACACAACAAACAAAGAAATAAAATACTTTTGTGTAATAATATATATACTTTTTTTAACGTAATCTTTATTTATGGATTAAAACTATCAAAAAATAAAATAGCTTATATCTTTTTTAAACATAAAGAAACCTTTAATTTCGGACATACTCCCTTCTATATAGCTTGTTTATTGATGTGGAGATGATGAAGGAGTAGGAGTTAGTTGTTGATGAGAGGATGGAGGCACGTAGGAGATCTGAGTGCGGTGTTGTGTTGATAGCGTTGGAACAGGAGTTAGTTGTTGAGGAGAGGCTTCATCCTCTCCTTACTTACTTCATACACCCTACTTTATGAACGGCAATAAAACAATTAGTTTAGTAGGCATTCTTGACTTCGCAAGGTTACAGGCTAGGGTGGATATGATTTGAATTTCGATAGATTTTAATTAATTTATTTATTCAATTTTTTTTTTATTTTTTGTAAAATATCATTGCCATAGGCTTCTAGTTCTACTCCGTTCACATGTTTAAGATGTAAAAATTTTGTTATGTAAAAAAGGTCATTCAGTATCACTGTTTCGTTAACGTCCTTCCGCGAGGGTTGCCGGCAGCGACTGCCAAAAGAAATCGGGCCGATGCGCCTACACACACGCAGTACGGAGGGGGCGGGGCCCCGATCTAGGAAGCATCGGCTGCATTTTTGCTCCTGCCAGCCGATTAAGGAGGCGATATCGGCCACGACTTAGGATGGCCCTACATACGACACGATTTAGAGGCAACCTAGGAGGCATCCCCACTACTCCACCCTAGATCGCCACCGATATCGTGTCGTATGTAGCCCGCTTTAATGGTTAAGATAATAATTAGAAAAGTGTCCAGCGTTCAAGGTTGGTGGCGTGTGCGTGGGATATCCGTCAGTGCGGGCGCTTGACGGGGAGGGCGTGTTGGCGCGTGTGTTGGTGCGAGTGCGGGCGCGTGCGGCGGCGCGCGCAGCGGGGCAGGCGGCGGCGCGCGAGCCACAGCGCGGCGGCGAGCGCGGCCAGCAGCAGCGCCGCGGCCGCTGCGCCCGCCGCCGCGCCCCGCAGGCGAGCGTACTGCGGCACGCGCACCACCGCGCCGCCCCGCACCCCGCTCACGCACTGCACGCGCGCCTCGTATTCCGCGCCCTCCTCTACCGAGCCCACTGCACAAACAACATTACATAAAAAACATAAACACTCACACTTGTCACCCAGAAGGGTAGGCAGAGACTATAGACTGCCATTTGGCACGATCCTGACACACCTCTCTCGCTTCCTTCACGTCCATATATCTACGCATACATGCTCGTCGGTTAAGGGTACTCCTAATTTGGCCCGTTTTAAATAAATCGTTAATTTGGTCGATGAATTTTCGCCTAGGACGTCTCTTTCCGACTCTGCCATTCACTTCTGCAACATAAATTTTCTTTGTCACTCTTTCCTCATTCATTCTTTCCACATGACCAAACCACTGAAGCATTTCATTCTTAATCCTAGTCACAACATCATCTTGCAAACCACAGTCTTCTCTTATCACACAATTTCAGTCTTGTTCCGTATTTCTACATAGTTGCACGTGTACAAAATTATTACTCCGTTGTGTTCAGTTAACTCATAGCATTTTGTTTTTAATCAACAGTGCATTTCGGGTGTGTTTGCTTTAAATTTTGTCAGCGACAACGATCGAGCGCGTACGGGAAGGCTAGAGATTCGGTAGTGCTAAGACTCATTAATCACTAGTTTGCGAGTAAAGGATAGCCAACGCGTGCTTTGCTGCGCCTTGCTTATACCGCCGCCGTGTTAATCGCTTATATCTCACGCAAATTGCAATAGCTATCGTGATAACACTGCTACCTTCGATTACATCTGTTTATAAAATAATTTCAGCTAAAAATGAGTGTTCGTAGAAGCCCGCCAAAAGGATCTGGATCATATCCTGATGTATCAAAGCTCAGCGAAGATGCTCATTTCGTACAAAGGAAGAGAAAATTACCGGATTGCCAATGTGACTTTCAAGAGATGATGATAGATTTTCAAAATAAAATTACTGCCTCAATAAATAATGTGCTTGAGAGCCATAATAACAACATAAGTCTTCTTTGAATGCTCTTCGTGACGATTTAAGTGAGTTTAAACAGCAATTGCATGATATGAAGTTCACCATCGAGAAATTATCAAATGAACAAACTGTCCTCAAAATGATATTTCCTTATTGAAATCTTCTACTGACCAAAATAACCTTAAAGTTGAATCAATCTCAAAGGATATATGCCTTACAATCTACCGTCAATAACTTATCAGAACAGTAACAAGCGTGAGAACAACAATGAAGGATCAATAATTTAGAAATATCAGGAGTACCTTTTACTAAGAGTGAAAATTTACTAACTATTGTTCACAACATCGCAACAAAGATTGGTTTCCTTTTGGAGTCATCGGATATCGATTACATCCACCGTGTTCGACGTTTTAATTCCAAAAGTAGCGATAATACAAACATTACTGATGGCAGATCTCGAAACTTCTCCCTGACTCCTAATATAATCGTTAGGTTTACACAAAGAAAGCGGAAATCTGATATGCTTGCGGCTGTGCGTGCCCGACGAGGGTTGACAACAGTGGACGCTGGTGTGGACGGCCCGTCTAAGCCTATTTTTATTAGTGATCATTTATCGCCACGTAATAAATTATTATATAAGCAAGTGCGTTTAATTGCTAAAGAAAAAAACTATAAATATGTTTGGTTGTCAGATTGTAAGATATTTGTACGTAAAAATGACGAGTCCAAAGCATTACTGGTAACTAGTGAAGTTGACCTTATTAGAATTAAGTGATTATTCTTCCTTTGTATATTTAATTTAAACCATTCAAATATTCTATGTAACTATTTAAATATATGAAGTTTTAATTTTAATCTCACTAAAATAATATCTTTGTTAATTTGGTCTAAGATAAGAAGTTTATATTACGTATTTATATTCTTACATGTTGGTGGAACGGTCTTAATTACAATTTATAAAATGCGATAACACAAACTTTGCTATTTATTATCAAAATGTGAGGGGTTTACGCTCTAAATCACATAACTTTCTTAATTCAATATTGTGCAACAATTACGATGCGATTTGTTTAACCGAAACTTGGCTTAACGATAACTTTTACGACTCAGAATACTTTGACAACCGTTATCTGGTATACCGTTGTGATCGTAATGTTGCATTAAGTGGGCACGAGCGCGGTGGTGGTGTGTTAATTGCGGTTCGCCGTGAGTTGTGTCCTCAACACCGCGTAGACATGCGCGCTGCGCCACCGTCGGAGGAGGTATGGGTGTCAGTGCCGCTGAACGCGATTACCGTTCCTACTTCGTCCGTTCAGTTTAGGAACACACCTCGCTATCTGCATTTAATATCCACATATATAGCACACGGCAATAATCATGAGCTGTTATTGACTTCTTTCTATGATAGTGTAACCGAATCTATGAACTGTAATTCTAATGATATTTTTCTTATTCTCGGTGACTTTAATGTGACCAATGCTTATTGGCATTATAATATCACCACTAATACCATGGATGTTCAAACAAACAATGACAGATTAGCTTGTCTCACTGCCGACTTTATGCATTTATCGTTACCATCACAACTCAACTCTCAATTTAATGTAAATAATAGACTTCTAGACTTAATTTTTTGTAATAAAAACTGTTCAGTGGTTTCTAGCGAATACCCATTAGTGCCGCAAGACAATCATCATAAAGCTTTAGAAATAGATTTAAAATTATTTTCTTCTGCTATGCTTAACGTTGCTAATATTAAGAAAAAACTTTTCTACAAATCCGACTTCGACTCAATTAATACTTCCTTAAATTCGATTGACTGGGAGGCAACTTTTAGCACTATGAAGTCCGACGTAGAATCAATGACTTCGTACTTTTATGATGTGCTAAAGAGGTATGTAAAGAGGTATGTAAGGATCGTGACACTTGGCGATCTGTTCTCTCTGGCTACCCCGTTAGGGATTGTGCATGACGATAAGTAAGTAAGTAAGTAAGTAAGCTTGATGGGCTTGTGGACAAACATGTACCGACGCATTGTCTTACTACCAAAAATAAATTTCCTCCGTGGTTTAATAAACTTCTAATTAAATTATCAAAAGAAAAATATAAATTTCATAAAAAATGGAAACGATATGGTAACTTGTGCGATTATCAAACTTTCTCTATTCTGAGACATCGTTTTAAGAAAATGGAGAAAAATTGTTACAAAAGGTTTATTGAAATTGCTGAAGAGAAAATTAAAGAGAATGCAAAATATTTTTGGTCTTTTGTAAAATCTAAAAATTCTACAAACGACATTCCAGATAGAATAAAAGAAAGGTAAACTTTTGTCTAGTGGCAGTGAGATTTGCGATGCGTTCAATCAATATTTTCATTCAGTTTTTTTTTTATCCAGAAATGATTCTCTTATTAAAACACATTCTATTAGCTCTTATCCCCTCTCAACGTTAGATATAAACTCTGTTAATATTGACTATGATATTCTTCTTAAAGAATTAAAAAATATCAACGTTCGTAAGGGCGCAGGTTCTGATAACATTCGTCCCATTTTAATCTCCAAATGTGCCAAAGAACTCGCAAAACTTATAACCATAATTTTTCGAACTTCTATTGAAACCGGTGTTTATCCTAGTAAGTGGAAAAATCTTTAATAACTCTTATTCCTGTTACGAGCTTGAGGTTCGTGACAATAAAAATTGCCGATAAAATTACCTAAATTAACACTTTAATTTACTTTACACAAATTAAAACTTAAAACACTAATAATTAAACACACTAATTCACTTTATTCCGCTCCGAAGCTTCGCTTGTCTCGCAAAATCCAATACTACCCCGATCGCATCTTGCAGCGCCTATATATACAAATTAGCAATGAAGCATCCGGAATATTCAAGTAAATGCCCGCAAAGCGACGAGTGTTCGAGTGTAGATTTTCTAGAAACTTAGTTCTTCGGATGGCGCTGTCGGTTGAAAGATTTGTGATGTCATTTTCTGCAAAGCTCCCCTCGCTCTCGTTCCTGACACTAGATGGCGCTAGTTGACTTATTCACGCAACACGCACGCACCTCCTAAGACATGCTCGTCCCGAGCATTATCGGTCCCATAATAACGCGCCAAGCGATCCACATGGACGATCTTAGGAGTCCCTCTTGCGCCTTTCTGTATCCGGTAGGTCACATCGTTTATCCTGGTTACAATCCGGTACGGGCCGTCCCATTTAGCTTGAAGCTTAGGAGATTTCCCTTTGCTGCGGACTGGATTGTGCAACCACACTAATGAACCTTCGTTGAACCCTTTATTGTTCATTTTGCGGTCATACCGGGTTTTCATTTTCTCAGACATTTGCTGGCCCGATTGTCTGACGTGCTCATAAATGTCATTCATTTTGTTCCGCAAGTCATTTGCATAATCGGTTTTACTGCGTGGAGCATCAGGTGGTATCCCGGTGATCAGGTCCGCAGGCAGCCGTAATTCTCTCCCAAAGTTTGCGAAGGCTGGTGTCACTGATGTACTTTCATGAACAGCGCTTCGATATGACAACAAAAACGGTTGTATGTGCTTGTACCAATCTCGTTGCCGATTGTCTACAACTTTATCTAGGTACCTCTCCAATGTCTGATTAAATCGTTCTACCATTCCATCAGATTGCGGGTGATAAGAAGTCGTTCTTGTTTTATGAGTACCCATAACTCGGCAAGTTTCCTGGAATATTTCAGACTCAAAATTCCTTCCTTGATCGCTGTGAATCTCTAAAGGTACTCCAAAACGACAGAAGACTTCATGAACTAGTTTATCTGCAACTGTTGAAGCTTGTTGATTTGGAATGGCGAAGACTTCTGGCCACTTAGTGAACTAATCCACCACATATTCCTGCAGTAGTTCAATCTACCTCGCAACTTGTCCTTCTAGATTTTTAAACTGCAATAGCCATTTTAGTGCAGCATGGTCAGTTCGTAAATGAAATTTCCGCCCCAGAAGATATTTGCTAAAATGCTGCAATGATTTTACTACTGCTAGCAATTCGCGTATTGTGACACAATAGTTCCTTTCCGGTTTTGACAATGACTTGCTGAAGTACGCTATCACGACCTCTTGGTCACCATTCCGTTGAGACAACACACCGCCAAGTCCTATATCACTTGCGTCTGTGTCAACTATAAATTCTTTGCTTGCATCAGGGTATCCCAAAATAGGTGTTTTGCACAGACGGTCCTTGAGCTCCTGGAATGCGATATTGCAATTTTCATCCCAGCAGAAACGTCGCTTCTCCTCGGTTAGCTTGTGCAGAGGTTTGACTATATCTGCCAAGTTCTTCACAAATCGCCGGTAATAGGAGCACAAACCTAAAAATGCTCTAACCTGCATCTTGTCTTTTGGAACCGGCCAATCTTTGACAGCGGCCATTTTCTCCGGATCCGTACGGATACCTTCTTCCGACACTACATACCCCAAAAAGTTGACTTGCCGTTTGAATAGTGAACATTTCTTCGGACTCAACTTGAGGTTGGCACTCTGAATCTTCATGAGCAGGCGTTCCAGGTTTTGAAGGTGTTCCTCAAACGTACGGCCCACGATGATGGTGTCATCTAAGTAGACCAAACAGGCATCGCCAATTAGCCCAGTAAGTACAAGCTCCATCAGCCTTTCAAACGTTGCTGGAGCATTGCACAACCCAAACGGCATTACTTTGAATTGACACAGACCCTTTCCCGTCGAGAACGCAGTTTTCTCCTTGTCCTTAGGGTCAATTTCAACTTGTCAGTAGCCACTTTTTAGATCCAGCGTGCTAAACCATTTTACTCCTGTAAGCATGTCCAGCGTGTCATCAATTCTTGGCAAGGGATAGCTGTCCTTCTTTGTAACGTCGTTCAAACGGCGGTAGTCAACCCATAACCGCAAGGACTTATTCACGCAACATTCCAAAAAATAACAGAAAAGATATAATTACTGAGTATAGACCGATTTCCAAATTATGTGTTTTGGGAAAGGTTCTTGAAAAAAGTGTCACATCCTATATTTCGTTTTCAGTTCGTAATTACATATGTCAACAACAACATGGTTTCTTTAAGCACCGTAGTGTTGATACCAATATGGTAACTTTTACTGATTATTTGTCGAAGGCCATGGATAATAACTTACAAGTGGATGTTGTATACACAGATTTTTCCAAGGCTTTTGACAAGCTAAATCACGATCTTCTTATTGAGAAGCTTACAAGGGCTGGCATTCACGGCAGCCTTCTCAGGTGGATCCAATCCTATATTGAAAATAGATGTCAAGCAGTTTGTGTAAAGGGATACTCTTCACTATTTCTACCCGTAACTTCAGGTGTGCCTCAAGGATCACACTTAGGCCCTTTGCTGTTTTCGTTATATATTAATGATATAGGACTTGCACTAAAGAATAGTGATTACTTACTTTATGCCGACGATACAAAGTTATTTCGAGTAATCGAAATAGTTGATGACTGTGTAAAGCTGCAAAAAGACGTAACTTCTCTATTTGATTACTGTTCAAATAACGAACTATATCTCAATATTGATAAATGCCATATCATATCTTATACACGTAAAGTCAACAGTATAATATTTGATTATAGCTTGAATGATACTACTATTAAAAGAGTAGATAGTATTAGAGATCTGGGTATAATAATGGATTCAAAATTGTCATTCAATCTACATATTGATTATATATTAAGCAATGCATTTCGTAGCTTGGGATTTATTCTAAGGATTAGTAAACTCTTTAACAAAACCATAACGCTAAAAACTAGATTTTTGTAGTACTGTATGTAGTCCCTGTTATCATATACATAGGAATAAAATTGAAAGAGTACAAAAGACATTCCTTAGGTCACTTAACTATCGTAATAATATTACTAACGAATCATATGATGAATCTTTGCGTAGGTATAAATTATTATCCCTTTGCGATAGACGCAAATTGTTTGATATAATCTTCTCTCAACTTCTTTTTTTGTTGCTCGTGTTCGTCTTCCGGTGCGATCCTCACGTAAAACACCACTTTTTGTTCCTCCGCAGTTACATAAAAGATATACTCGTAATTCATTCTTATACCGTTCCACTGACATATATAATAAGCAATTTACTAATATCGACCTTTTTAATTCATCTCTCAATACCTTAAAACAGACAATAAAAAATAATTTAAGTAAGGTTTGCTAGTGAGTTGCATTTTTTTGAATTGATATTCTAATTTTAATTATGTTTATGTACTTAGTTTTTTTTTGTTATGTTAATAGTCACTATGTAGTGTTACCATGTAACTTTCTTTTAAATTGTGTTTAAGTTTTCGGCACTGCAGGTCAATTTCTAATAGATAAGTTTTAGTATTTTATTTCCTTAGTATACGACTGTTTGTTTCCAAAATATATTTAAAAAAAATTCTCACCCTGTCATTCAGATTCAGCCCTAACATACTCCTTAAAGACTGCATTTCTAGTGCATTTATTCTACTCTCGTGCTTCTTCTGCCACACCCAACTTTCACTACCATACCCTAAAGTATGGACCAACACAGCATTGTGAATTGCCATACGTGCCTTTTGACACATTTTGACTCTTCATAATAGACAAACAACATCCTCTTAATAACAATAATAATAACGACCACTAAACCGGGCCAGTCTCAACGGAGACTAGTCATGCGCGCACGACAGGATTATATTGCCAAAGTGTATGCGCAAGTCTAGGTGTACTCTCTATTCCCTCAATCTAATAATACGATGGGACGTTAATCCAACCGGAGAGAGATCAGGCGCAACACCAACGATTTAACGCGCTTGCCGAGACACAAGGTTGAAACACCGCAAACTTTCTTGACACCGGGCTTCTATTGAGAATTACTTGACACAAAAAATCCAATAACTGATTATGGCCCAGCACAGGATCCGAACCTAGGACTACTAGGGAAGTCAGCAATATCTATTGGAGGCCTTTCGCGCGCTACGAGTTATTCATCGCATGCCAAAAACTGTATTGTAACAAACTGCTTGACCCAAATGCAAAAGTGGTGCAACGTTCTTAATTAAATAAACACAGTATTAAATATCTGTAGATATTTGTATTTCAGGTAGTAATTTAAAGTTTAACGAATGGGCTACTTTAGACATTCGTGAAATTATACGAAAGAAAGAAATACCTACATTCAACACGATTGAAAAAATATGTTAAAAAATATGCAAAAAACATTTAGAATGATATGTCGGTTGGCTAAATCAAATTTATTATTCGTAAAAACCAATCTGCTGATATTAACATTAAAGCAAACACAAAAAATGAGCAAAGTAAATATGAATTCTAATAAATGTGTATTAAGTACAGATCATGGATGAGTTGAATCCCAAAAAAGAAGTAATTATTGTGATTGAATTTGTTTCTTATATACCATATAAGTTCACAGGGGCTATTAATTCTTTCACTTAATTTGCGTGTCAATATTAGCTGACAATGTTAATGTTGTATGTACAAAAGTCTATACTTAGATCATTAAATATTAAAAAGATTAAAGATTTATTGAGTATTTCTCCGAAGGATTTAAATTTGATAATTTATTTTCTGTCATTTTAAATAAATGTTGTATTAATAAAGGCATATTTCCTGATTGAAGGAACAATACAGTAAAGGAATCTCTCTTTGGTGTTTAGTAGACCTGAGGTTAAAACTCAAGGCCTCTAATGGCTTCAGCAGTTTAAGACCTTTTAAAGCATACAATAATTAAAATTAACGCGATAAAATCGATAAAATGAGTTTTATTTAATGTATAGTATCATCATAACAATCATACGTATGGTTTTATATTATTTATATTTAAAGAATAACTGATGCTTAATGCAACACATTTAAAGTGCTTAAAGGAATCACAGAATGCGATTGGAGTATTCTTTGATTTATCTAAAGCATTTGACTGTATAAATCCCACAACATTTTGTAAACTAAAATATTACGGCATAATAGAACACACTCTTCGTTTGTTGGAGTCCAATAGTCAGGTTCAGATAAATGGCGTAATTTCTACTTGGTTCTGTTTAACAAATAGGACTACCATAGGGGTCTATTCTTGGGTCATATTTATTTCTTGCATATATAAACCATCTGCCAATCGTCGTTCAAAATCCTAAAACGTTGTATTGTATGCAGGTGATATTTCTCTTTTATCATATGCTCATTTTAAATCAGTTTTAGAAATATATATTTTCCCACTACTGGGAAATGTTACATTTGAGGTGAGAAACTGAATTCACAAGGTATAGCAAGTACATATCACCTTTTCTTTCTTCGTGTTGCTCCTCATCCATCCTCGATACTTTTACTTATTATTGCGAAACTTATAATAATAGCTAAAAGTTATTAAAATGTATGAAATCGTAAAAGATTGTTATATATTATTTATACATTGCACCAGGTGGTTTATTGACTGTGAATTCCTCGGAACAAGGACAAAACTCTTTTTCATACGAAAAAATTCTTGCTAAAAACTAGCAATGTGATGTGAATATGTTATACGGTTAATGATCACAACCGGTTTTTGATAAATCGTATTGTATCGAATACTTCAAAAAGTATCGATACTTACTAAGTAACGTTAAAATAAAGTATCAAGTACTTAAATACTTAATACTGAAAGTAAAGTATTGATATTACTTAGGTATCGATAGTTTTTGTGAATCACTATTTCACAAAATTCTTGTTGTTTTCTTCTATCTTACTGATTACAATTGAGATGCAGTCATCAATATACCATGTTAATAATGACTGAACATCAAAACTGACCATGGTTTCATTGACAGCGAGATGTGGGTCTTTTATCCCACTAACAAGGTGGTTTGAATTATTTGTGTATGTTCTGGTATGTCCTCTCAGCGGTGACAGTATTTTTTCCTAGTGTTGAGCCAACTAACACTTCGACGAATCGATCTGGTTCACTATGGTGTGTAGTGGAACGTTATGTTTATGTATTTTCGGTAACCCGTACACCCTTGCTGGTTTGACACAAAATGTTATTATCGAATTCACGTCGAAATGTAATTTTTAGAGTATTTTTTTATTAAATCACTAGTTGTTTTAAGCGTATTAGTTCTAGGTTTTATTTTGACCTTATTGTACTAATCTGTGTAAAAAGTATCGCGAATATGTCAATAAAAAGCCCCGCGTAAAAGAGGTCGTTCTAATTTTTTTACTGCATGTTGGTAGCACTGTACTGATTTAGCGCGCAAAGTTTGAGCGGGATCTGTCATTTAATTTGTTTTAAACTACACTTTTTGTTGGTCATAGTTTTGAGTTCTCGGCGATTTTTACAATGGAAAATATTGTTGAACAAAGAGTGTGCCTTAAATTTTGTGTTTCGAATGATATTTCATGTGGTGAATCACTAAAAATGTTGCGAAATACCTACGGCGAATCGTGTATATCGAAAACAAGGGCTTATGAATGGTATAAGGCTTTTAAAGAAGGCCGAGAAGTAGTAGTAGACTTGCCTCGTTCTGATAGACCTTCAACCGCTACGACCAAAGAAAACATCGACAAAATCAAGAAGCTAGTACTCGTAAATCGACGTATGAGTCTGAGAGAGTTGGCTAGTGGGGTGAACATATCTTTTAAGTCCGTCCACAACATTCTCATTGACATTTTAGGGATGAAACGCGTCGCCGCTCGACTAGTTCCAAAAGAGCTCAATTTTGTTCAAAGAGCGCAGCAAAAGCACGTCGCTGAAGACATGGTTTCCCGAGCTTCTACGGATCCGACCTTTATGAAACGTATAATAACTGGCGATGAGACATGGGTTATGAGTACGACATGCAAACAAGCCAACAGTCTTCAGAATGGCGTCTCGAAAACGAGCCGAAACCCAAAAAACCGCGGCAAAGTCGCTCCAAAATCAAGGTGATGCTGACAGTTTTTTTTTTGACTACCGTGGTGTGGTTCACTCCGAATTGCTTCCAAAGGGAGAAACAGTGAATAAAGAATATTATTTAGGTGTCATGAACCGTTTGCGTGAGAGTATCCGCCGAAAACGTCCAGATTTGTGGCAACACAACTCATGGATGCTGCACCATGATAATGCACAATTATAGTGAAATAGTTTTTAGCGAAAAATTCAACAAAAGTTCTCGACCAAGCACCGTATTCACCTGATATGGCTCCGTCTGACTTTTTTTTATTTCCCAAGTTAAAATTACCACTTCGAGGAAAACGTTTTGAGTCGATAGAAGCCATAACAAAAAATTCGCTGAATGAGCTAAAGGCCATACCGCAAATAGCCTATGAAAAATGTATTGAAGACTGGGTGAAGCGTTGGAGATGTTGTATTGCAAGCGATGGGGCCTACTTTGAAGGCGATAAAATAAATTTAGATGAATAATTTGTATTTTTTGTTTTATTGACAAATTTAGTACACAGAAGGTATGTTCTTTTGTCCCATAAAAGTAGTTGTATTTTAAAATTACATTCCGACACATTATTACTGCAGCATTTCATTTATCCGCGCATTTATTTATATTATGGTCTGTTCCGTAAATTATACAATTAGAGGAAAAAACATACGTGAAAGAAGAAAAAAAGACACTTTCACAATTTTACCGTCTGACAAAGTAACTAAACTGCATTTTTAGACCACTTTAATTCCATAAACTCTAAATTACAATGCACAATGGAGTTACAGGCAAATAATTCTTTAGATTTTGTAGTTGTTTAGTCATCCAAAATCCTGATAACACTATTGGTCACACTCTGTATAGGAAAAAGACACATACCAACAGATATTTGAATGGTGAATCTCACCATCATTCATCACAGTTAGCTACCATGGGTAAATATTTGTTTCAGAGAGCACAAAGGATCTGTGACAGAAAACATTTGGCCGCCGAGCTTCTACACGTCAAGCAAGTATTGCAAGACAACAAACTTCGAATCGCGCGCCTATGTCACAGTGACCAAGTGAAGTCAACCACAGTCGACATCGAGTCGAGTATGTCAGAGGAGTCACAGACAAGTTTTGTCAACAATCTTGAAATTAACAATCTTGAAGCGAACTTCCATTAAAACACACTACAAGCCGCTGAAGAAGATTAGTCAATTTTACCATCCATTAAGTGTAATATTCCTCTATAAGATGCAGGAGTGTATAAGCTAGATTGTGAATGAGGTCTCTCTTACATAGGACAAACAAAAATATATAAAAACCCGCGTGGAAGAACGCCAACGTATCCATAGGTCACTGGTTCAATCCAGCTCGAAGGACCATAAAAAGTATGGTTTGTAAGGCCACACACTTTTAAGAAGTAGAGTTGTAGTTAGTTGATGAGCACGTCAAAAGGAAAAGATCACCAAAGTTAAAAGTTTAATTAAAAGTAAAACAGTTAATAAAGTTAGAGTGGCAATCTTTCCTTGAGTAGTTGGTGTTCAGAAGGACGGTTGTTGACGTACTGCCGATCGTCAGCTTGCAATTAAATAGGTAAATTTAAATACACGCGACGCCCGGCTAAAGTAGGTTGCAACGTTTACTAAATAAAAATGTGTGGTGTAACCATACACTATAGCTTATTTGAAACATCAACGTTCTGGAAAATCTGCAGTCTGTTAACATGTTCAAGATCGCCCCACGATTACATCAGATTTGATAAACCACAAATCCTCTCAAAAGAACACCGATTGCTACCAATTATGATAATCGAGGCTATTGAAATTAAAAAGGAACATTCTAATTTTAATAGAGAGGAGGATGGGTGCTGCCATTTGCTTGAGATCCTACAATTAACAAAATTGAATGCAAACCCAAGCATATCACTGCAAGACTTCAAGATACTGTAAGCTCATTCTATGTAGATCCGACCAAAAATCAATATTCAAAAACCTGAAGGTAGCCGAGCTAACTATGACATTGGGACGCATACATCTCAGTCCAACCCGTGACTACGGGTGCTGTAAAGCACCCGAAATGTCGGGAATTAATAATAAAATAATCAAACGTGATAAACTGTCTATAAGTAGTTTTATTCAATGTTTAGTGTTCATGGATATATAAGAACTCATTATTCCTGATATCAACTCAAAATTATAAAACACTGCCCTTACCAAGCGCCACAACTATGTCAAAATCGTCTCTTTTAAGCAATATAAGGAGGAGGCCCACGAGTATGTTCAACAATGAACGTTTAAGGCTGTAATAGATTGTGCGCTCGCATCGTACAATTAGTCCTCTGCCCAAAAAATCAATCACGTGAAGCTTTACAATGTTACCCAGCAGGTAGTCGTGGTGCGTGTGCCAGCTGGCGAGCAGCTCGCGCGCGTCCCCGCGGTACCAGCGCACGGTGCAGCGGCTGTCGTCAAGCGGCGCGCGGCTCCAGCGCACCAGCGCGCCCTCGTCGATGAGACGCACGGTCACTTCCATCACCTCCTCGGCGTCCGCAGTCACGGTGCTATCCGTTGCCGCAGCCGCGTACGCCGTGCCTTGATCTTCAACTCCCTCTGGATCTGTGAAATGAATGATAACATTCACAATATTTCAAGGAAACCTCTTTCAGAAATCTAGCTAAGCTGCGTAATCTCATATTACAGTACGTAGTACCAAGCGTCCGAACGAAGATCGGCTTGCTAAAGAGGCCGTCGCCTATGTGATCCTGGGACAATATTCGTAACTCGTATTCTGTGGAAGGTCGCAAGCCCACTAGCGTCGCATCGGTAACACCCTTTGTCAGAATCTTCATAGTGCGCCATTCACTATCAGTACGCTCGCGATACCAAACATTGTAATCGACCTCGAGACCATTGTGACCTAAAACATAAAAGAACTGACTGAGTCGTTCTCCTCGCTTGAAATACATGCTGATAAGAAAAATTCAAACCTGGAACCCACGACACGTGTATTGCATCAACGGAAGGTAGCGCCGTTAGGTTATAGGGGGCGCGTGGCGGCACGTTCTCAATGAGCAACTCGGTCTCGACAGAGACCTCGTCCGCCTCGTTAGTAGCCGTGCACACGTACACACCACGGTCTTCTTCCTCAATATCAATGATCGTAAGATTACCGTCATCGAGTGAATGTCGACCCACCGGTAGTTCACTGCCATCCTTCTGCAATAAAAGTTTACTCACTACACCGAATTTCATCATAGCATTTGCTAACATTTTTAATAGGACTTTTAAATATCAACATTAATGATTTCTAACTGAACTAGGTTTTTGCTAAAAAGTTGGGTGTTGCTGCGTTGTGAGCATGATCATGTGTTGTACGTAACGTTAATAAAATTTATACTTGATGGAAATTATGTGATGCAGCGAAACCATCTAAAAATGGCGGCGCTCCCTCTTCGCCTCGCGCGATGTATGCATCACAGTCCGTACACAACATAACAAATTCTTCGATTCTTTAGCTACCGAGGGGTGTAATTAAATTTTGCAAACTGTATCCCCCGATTTTGTTAACATTAGTTTTCTGAATTGCCTCCTAGTATGGATAGATTTGATAGATTTTTTCTTCATAGATTTATAGATATATTGCATTTTAACGAGGAGAAAATTCTAGTAAGGGAGTAACGTTTCAAAAAAAAAGATAGTATCTCGCATTTCGAGCATCATGTTATAGATATTTGACGATAATATTATTTCTTCGTGTTCTAAGTTAGATGTTCTCTGAAGTACACAATACTACAGCGGTATCTGATATACGAGTATAAAGGATATTAGTGTAAACACCGTTATCCTTGAAACCAGTGGTTTGGTTTCACTTGTAGAACGTAAATTCAATGAACTAAAAAAACGCTATTTTCTTTCATCAAATTTAAAACGTTTCTGACCGACACCATCCGTAAATTCATGGATACCCTATGCGCCCGAGTGACGTAATCACTGTAAAGATCACCGCCCGCGCTAGCTACCTACATAACATTCCAATGAAAACACAATAGGTACACATAACCTGTGATGTAACTTTTCCTTCATACTTTCATCCTGGCTTAGGACAGGCAAAAATTGAGGAATTAAGGAAAAGTTGAGATTTTACTAAAAAAAATGTCATTATTTTTCATTGAATTTACGTTCTATAACCAAACCATCAAGAATAACGGTGTTTACACTAACATCCTGTATATACTTAGTATGTCGCCTGATATATAGATATTGAATATTGTACCGATATATAGATATTGTATCGATATAAGATTTGCGACTCCCTTGATGGTGTGTTTGTCGTAAATGTGGTTGCTGATCATGATGTTCTGGGTTTAAATCACGGGTCTGGTCAAAATCAGTTATTGGACATTTTTGTTAAGAAATTCTCAACAGCAGTCAGGGGTCAGGAAGATAGCGGGGCTTCACTGCCGTGCTTCGGAAAGCACGTAATGTCGTAGATCCTGCGTCTGATCTCTCTGCGGTCATGCTGGTTACCATCCCATTGGACTATGAGAGTGCAGAAATAGACAGTGCACTTCCCAAGTAGCACACAAGCAATATAAGCAGACACTGTGTCGCTCTCTTGCTGTATAGCAGCTGTTTAAGAAAGTTTGCGTCTTTTTCCAGATTCAGATTCGTTATTTGCCACAATATTGGTATATGTATAAGATGGTACATCACTTAGTGTTTCCGCTGCATTCTACTTTAACACATACAAAGTCATAAAAACTAAGAGATACAATTCTAATAGCAAATTCATTACTATTATGTCATTCATATATAATGTAAATTCTCGTTTATGCCATTTACAATCTATTTTTATATATATTTATACTTAAAAAAGTCTTTCATATAATAATAACATTTTTATTATAATAATGCAGTCAGCTTAAATTAATATATTCCTATTGTTTGTTTTTATAAGTGTGCGGAATTTTATTGCATATTGTAGACCCCATTGACATAATATTTTTTCTGAGTGATGCTGTTTTGTAATTGCCAACATTAAATAAATTTTCAGGTCCAGGATCTTCTCGTCATTTCTCAGGATGCGTGGGTTATATGTTGCCAGGCCGATTCGTCATAGGTGGCATACGAAACTCCACCGGAGGTTCTTAGTACCCCCTGCCCCGCCGTTACCATGGTTAACACCGTAGCCACGTATAGCGGGACCACCGGGAAACGGGGGCCGTTTCTTCGTAACTCTCATCAATATACCCCATATTGCCATAGTTGCCACGCTTGGCGGGCGGGTTATCAACCGCAGTTTTTTTGTTTAGTTGCTGCTATCAGGAAGATGCTGCTGCCCATCTCCTGCCCGTCTCCCTCTGTCGGCTCTTACGACACCCACGGGAAGATATGGGCTAGTGGATATTCTCAACCGCCACTACACGGTAGAGGAGTTGTGAAATATAACTTAATATTAAGGCTTCAATTAATTCGAATAGTGATTGCATACATTTGAAATTAGTAAAACATTGATATTTTTAGTATTAACAGGCGCTTTTTTAATAAATAATATTTCCATCTGTATTGTAATTTGTTTAAAGCAAAGTTATTCATAACTCATCGATTTAGAAATAAATACTTAATTAAATAAATATACATATAGTGTCACTTTTGTACCAACTCAATTTTATATATCAGAAAATCTTTTACGGTGTAAAAACAATGGTCAAGAAGCAACTGCGCCAGCGAGGCGCCTAGGCGTGCCAGGTACAGCGGCTGTGACCGCAGGGGTTTGTACGCACCCTGGTCAAGCGCAGCGCGGGCGCGAGGTGCGGCTGCGGCGCGGCGGCACACGGCAGAACCAGCGAGGCGCCGAGGCGCGCCAGGTACAGCGGCTGTGGCCGCAGGGGTTTGTACGCACCCTGGTCCAGCGCAGCGCGGGCGCGAGGTGCGGCAGCGGCGCGGCGGCACACGGCAGCACCAGCGAGGCGCCGAGGCGCGCCAGGTACAGCGGCTGCGGCCGCAGGGGTTTGTACGCACCCTGGTCCAGCGCAGCGCGGGCGCGAGGTGCGGCTGCGGCGTGGCGGCACACGGCAGCACCAGCGAGGCGCCGAGGCGCGCCAGGTACAGCGGCTGCGGCCGCAGGGGTTTGTACGCACCCTGGTCCAGCGCAGCGCGGGCGCGAGGTGCGGCTGCGGCGCGGCGGCACACGGCAGAACCAGCGAGGCGCCGAGGCGCGCCAGGTACAGCGGCTGCGGCCGCAGGGGTTTGTACGCACCCTGGTCCAGCGCAGCGCGGGCGCGAGGTGCGGCTGCGGCGCGGCGGCACACGGCAGCACCAGCGAGACGCCGAGGCGCGCCAGGTACAGCGGCTGCGGCCGCAGGGGTTTGTACGCACCCTGGTCCAGCGCAGCGCGGGTGCGAGGTGCGGCTGCGGCGCGGCGGCACACGGCAGCACCAGCGAGGCGCCGAGGCGCGCCAGGTACAGCGGCTGCGGTCGCAGGGGTTTGTACGCACCCTGGTCCAGCGCAGCGCGGGCGCGAGGTGCGGCTGCGGCGCGGCGGCACACGGCAGCACCAGCGAGGCGCCGAGGCGCGCCAGGTACAGCGGCTGCGGCCGCAGGGGTTTGTACGCACCCTGGTCCAGCGCAGCGCGGGCGCGAGGTGCGGCTGCGGCGCGGCGGCACACGGCAGCACCAGCGAGGCGCCGAGGCGCGCCAGGTACAGCGGCTGCGGCCGCAGGGGTTTGTACGCACCCTGGTCCAGCGCAGCGCGGGCGCGAGGTGCGGCTGCGGCGCGGCGGCACACGGCAGCACCAGCGAGGCGCCGAGGCGCGCCAGGTACAGCGGCTGCGGCCGCAGGGGTTTGTACGCACCCTGGTCCAGCGCAGCGCGGGCGCGAGGTGCGGCTGCGGCGCGGCGGCACACGGCAGCACCAGCGAGGCGCCAAGGCGCGCCAGGTACAGCGGCTGCGGCCGCAGCGCCAGCGCCGGTGCGCGCGACACGCGCACGCGCACGCCCGCTGACGGGCCCTCTGAGCCCAGCGCGTTGTACGGCGTGCACGAGTACACGCCCTCGTGCGACTCGTCTACCTGTTGGTAAGCACTTCATATTATTACAATATTATTTTTTTCACCATTCACATCCATATGGGTTAGTAACCAAATTTAAATAATAACCAAGGTTTTCATTTTATTTTAAATTTAATTACTACCAAATAAAATCACAAAACTACGGTTAATATTAGTTAATCACTGGAAGAACTGTCTCCATCCAGAGTCTTACAGAAACAAAAAAAAACTTTAATTTCTCCTGTTGTTACTATCGGCGTACTGAACACAAATATTAGCAAATGCTATTATTATTAATACATTATTATATAATAAAATTTCTTCGACTTTCATTTGTTTTTTTTTACACTCTACCTAATCTACGAAATATTTTTGATGATTCAGATTAATAATTCCACAATAATTTTGTACAAGCGTACTCACACGATTTAAAATAACCTTTAACGTAAATCCAAAGAATTACGAAGTTATCTCTTATCCTTAAAACATTCAGTGTCCACTTTTATTCGATTGTAATATCTTAGGCATTCGGGACAAGTCCAAGTTATTTATTGCGGCCACTTTGATAAAATATTTAACTAACGATATCATATATTGTTTTTTTTTATTTGTCGTTAGTAGTAGAACTAAAACTAGAACTAGGACTAGAAATTGCGAATGTTTCCAACGAACGTACATCAACAATGGAGTGTAAACCAGGGCCATCTAACTACAAAAATATAAGCAACATATTTCTAGTTCTCGTCCCAAAAGGAGTCCCCGAGCAAGTGAAGATTACGACACGGACTTTTCCTATAACAGCGAGGCAGCCCCAACATGTCCTGAAACTTTTGTCATACTGTATTCTCAACTCTCTCTATGCCTTCTGCAGGTAATTGACTCACAAATTGGAGGTTGTGAATGACAATATTGTCATTCATTTTATATTGACCCAATGGTCTAGATAATATTCAATAATGAAACCTGTTTTAGCGGAGTTTCCATTAATTTTGACTTCGAAATGGACAATTTGTTTTCCTCGCGGCTCTGAAAACAATGAATTCGCTTTTTCTGTTACACCTACCCGCCTTTAAGGAGAAACATTGTATTATCCACTTACAACTTCATCTTAAATCGAATCACTCACTTGGTTGAATAATAGACTGCCGTTCATGCTATAAAACACGCCAGGCACGTTGTAAGGATCGAAAAGGAAGCCGTCTTTTTCCCATCGTAGATTTGTCAAAGGTGGATTTGCGCTAAAATGACAATCTAGACTCGCAGGTTTGCCGAACGGGAGATAGCGCTCTTTGGGTGAATAGACCACTTTTGCCTTATCTGTAATAAATAACAACATCAATTTACTTAAAGTTAAGCAAAAATCAAGAAGTACTTAATATGAAACCAAACTCACACTGCACGTCGAGAAATGCACTGGCGCTTTGCGTTTGTCCATCGAGTGCGCTCAGGCGACACTCGTACTCGCCGAGGTCGGTGCTAACCGCGTGACGTATCACAAGACTGCCGTTCGGCGGAAGCTCCGAGCGTTCCGCCAACTCAGGCAGCTCACTGAGGACCACGCTATCCTTGTACCACTGCACTACAGATGCGGGGTCCTTAGATAAGCATTCGAGCTCGGCGCGATCACCTTCTAGTACAGTAGCGTTCATCGGAGGTGTCACAATCAGATTCCCACCTGTAAAAGAATGATTGAAATAACGTGGTAGAGCCACGCTACAACTATAATGTGGTTGTAGCACGAATAGGTCGTTCGACCGGGGAAAAGACTACGCTCTTTTAGAATACCAGCGTAAAATAGCAGCTTAATGCTGCTGTGTTTCGTATGGTGAGTGTAGAGAACCAGGGACCATTTTTACTGGAAACGAGGCATTCCACCTTAGCCCTTAGAGGTGACAAAGCATCTGAATTTTAATTCTTAATCTAGGAAAGACTTAGATGTCTATGGGTCCCTACATCCACTTACCATTAGATGGTCTATGTGCTCGTTTGGCTTATTCTATAAAAAAAACTGAAAATATGAAAGAAAAAAATAGGACACTAAGCGTGTGAGAAGCAGGAGCTACTCACCGTCCACGTCTAGATAGTAGAAGGTGCCGTTATTACGAGCAGGCGGCGAACGGTTAGGAAAGATGACTCGGCAACGGTAGAGGCCGGCGTCGGTCTCGCGCACAGCGCTCACGTTGATGGAGCCGCGACCGAGCCCCAGCTGGCCGCCGCCCAGCCGCCGCAGCCGCCCGCCCCACCGATCCGCAACACGCGGCGCCTCGTCCCCGCTGTACCACGAGAAGATGGTCTCTCCCTGAAGTGCAGACATAATGTAGTCAAATTTCCCTCTCTTCTCAACTCAAAGAGGCTATTTTTAAATAATTAATAGAATCGAGTGTCATTTTGCGAAAATGATGTTAAAATTAATTCGCTTCCATCTACATAATAAAATAAAATGTTTCTGCAGACTCTACTTCACGTAAGGATGTCTCGTTTAGAGGCGAAACACATGTCGTGTTATTGACGGTAGTTTGCCCTTCGTAGTTTTGTGATGTTGGGAGTAGTGGTAACGGAGGAGATGGATTGAGCGAGTGCGGGGGGTGCTCTTCAAGCTCGGACACATCAATTTATTTTATTAAGCGGATCTTAACTAATTAATTATTACATCTTTACTATTTGACGGGCAACATTAATTTTAAAAGGTCGCAAGGGGAAGAGGAATAACGTAGCACGGTCCACTCGATGCGTAATAACTAATAACAAACGGGGACGTTCGTCCAAGGGCAGTCATCAAGGTAGAGGAACGTCGCGACTAAACGAGCGCTGGCATTCTCTACCATTAGCATAATTACTCGCCACTCACTTGAATAAGCCAGAGGTACTAAAATGCTTAAGAAATAAAAAAATTAAAATATTTATTAATGTTCCGAATAACCTCAAAAATATAGACAACACTAAGTCTTTTATAAAAATTTAAGTGATTCTTAAGTGATAAAAGTTATTATAATTTAAATGAACTCTTTATAGATGCGAATAAATAGTAAATGTATATGTAATAATTATAGGAAATAATATGTTCGACTAGTAATATTAAGAAATATGTTTGTTGGTATTTCGTATGTAGTAGTTAATATTTGGTATTTAAAAAAACTACCCTCTTATAAATTGCTATGCCATACGGGGTGTCTCTTGTTGTATGATGAATTTCTTGTGGCATACAAATTATAGAAATAAGTAATTAAAGGCATAGTATCATTACGTCAATCGATTTGACGACAAACTTCAGATAAAATTGAAGACTACACTCAGTAAACTAAGCTGATCTATGTATATGCGTTTTCGCGTACGTTAAGAAAAAAAACCGTACTTAGTTCAGACATATTTTTTACTCTTGTGCTTTTTTCCTTTCATGAAATAGACGCAATGGTTTTTTTTTCAGATGTAATAACGTAAGAGTAAGAGATCGTAGCCAGTAGAAGAGCCAGGGAAACAAAGAAGAACAGGGAAGAGGGAGCAGCTCTTTTACAATAGTTCATTGTTTTGCTTACACGATGACAAGCGACAACACAGCAGTAAGGACAATTGAAGTTGAAGCAATCACAGCATCCTTCATTTGATTCTAATCGCTGGAGCTTGGCGCAAGTCTAATTTGAACGTTGGTTTCCTGTCCATATCAGGTAACTTATGCTGAACTCTGGTATCATCTTTAAAATGTAAATAATACTCTGTTAAATATGAAATTTTTCATAAAGACACCTAACTGCCTTTTTGGCAATACCGGTAGATCTCCGTATTTTATGTATATTAAAATCAAGTTACACCGCCAACGCCTCTCTTTGAGCGCACTAGATTAACCTGCTGTTATTTTCTTCTAAAACATCTATTTCCATGTGTACATATATACACAGTGTAGAGCAGAAGTTTTAAACGCGACGCGCTAGCGCGAGCTGTGTCTCTCAAAAGTGCAAAGTGCAGCAACGTGCAGCAACGTGCAGCAACGTGCGGCAAAGTGCAGCAACGTGCGGCAACGTGCAGCGCGCGCGACATCTGCGTGGTGTCATTTTTACCTTATTAACTCTTAGACAGTTTTTGAACCAAATTAATTCAAAATCATATTATGTAAACTAACTAGCTTATAAAGTGCGTAAAAATATTTAAACAATATAATATAGTATCATAATATACATTTAAAGAGAACGCGGTCTCCAACAACAAGCAGAGCGTTATTTAAAAATCTCCAGTTAGAATTGAGATCGCTCGAGAGTCCCCTGGGATCGAGATGCAGGCGCTCCGCAGCAAGTGAGGGCTGAGGACAACGAGGTAATTGGCGGCGGCCCACGCGCATTGTTGCGACGAATTTACGCGATTAGAGATCTGGAACAGAGCGAGCCGCTAGAAGCGCTGCCATTGCTTTATTTCTTTTATTATTTAATATTCACGTAGGTGCTGATGTAGTTTTTGGGAAGGTGAAATGAGCAAATTGATCTCGCTTTAAAACTAGACCTAACAATTTACATAAATTTTCTTAAGTTATAATTTGCTGATTTAAAATAAAATCACTTATAATATCTGTACTATTACACTTTTATGTTACTTACACTTCTAATGTTCCCTTTAAGCACTCCTAGCTAGCTTGAAGTTTTCACGACAGTAGTCGAGTGTCGATATTAAAAGCACGATCTTTAGAGTTCGACGTTCGTGTGAGGTCCGCACCCTGGCAGTGGGCTACTGTCGCTTACTCTACCTGTACCATTGAACCAGTTACATAAGAGTCCACAGAGCAATTAAATTTATATTGTGAGAAAATTTATTTCTGTAAATTATTTGAGGGTGTGTTCAGATAGAGTATAAATGAATCGGGAGCCTTCGCTGTGTCCGGTGTCCTGCGCACTGGAGATGGACGTGCGGTGGGTTGTAACAAGGCGCAAATTAGTCTCGATATTATTTTAAATAAAAGAAATATTTCTCAATATTGACCCTTACATTATAAAAATCATGAACACAGTTAAGTAAACACAAAATATCTGCAAAATAAAATATCAAATATGCAACCAACACCAACTTATCTAGTTGATACTTCTTCCTTATGCGACACTGGCTGTTGCTCTCGGCACGGAGTAAATATGCTCTCGAGAGCCGAACCTAATTTTTTAAATTATTAGCCAACCGAAGCTTAGGCTTTGGTAGGCCATACAATGACATTTAGAAACTAAAATATATGTTTTAATACTTGAAAAATCAATAGGCTTACTTTTAAAAATATAAAATGCACATTTATCTTTTTATATCATCATCATCATTATCATCATTACAGCCCTTCACAGGTCCACTGCTAAACATAGGCCTCTCCCAGGTAGTGCCACAAAGCACGGTCCAGAGCCACCTGCATCGATCGACTTCCTGCATGTCTTACAAGGTCGTCACTCCATCTAGTGGGAGGTCGCCCTACACTACGCCTACCGGTACGAGGCTGCCACTCGATAACCTTTCTTTCCCATCAGTTATTGGTTCTTCAAGCTATATGGCTGACCCATTGCCATTTTAGCTTACTAATCCGTTGAGTTATGTCAGTCACTCTGGTTCTACTGCGGATATGCTCATTTCTGAGTTTATCACGCAGAGAAACCCCGAGCATAGCCCTCTCCATAGCTCGCTGAGCGACCTTGAGTGTCCTCATATGGCCAGCAGTGAAGGACCACGTCTCAGATCCGTAAGTCATCACTGGCAACACGCACTGGTTGTACAATCTAGTTTTCAGAGTATGAGGTATACCTGAAGAGAAAATGTGTCGTAATTCGAGTCGCTGCCCAGCCGAGTTGAATCCGTCGTTTCACCAATCGGTTGAAGTTGGACTTACCTAGTCGGACTATTTATCCCAGGTAAACGTACTCGTCAACAACTTCGAGCATAGTGCTCCCAACAACTACCGACATAGGTGTGACATGGACATTAAACATGATCTTTGTTTTGTCCATGTTCATCTAAAGACCTATCCGTTGGGAGATACCCTTGAGGTCATTGAGCATAGTGCTTAGGGCAAATTGAAGGTGTCGCCATTGATGTTAATACCGTATCCTTTCCAGTCCATTAGCTTGAAAAAGACTTCCATCGCAGCGGTGAAGAGTTTCGGGGAAATAACGTCACCCTGTCTTACACCTCTCTGCAGTTGGATATGTTTCGAACTCCGGTTCTGTACTCGGATAGCCATCGTAGCCCTACTGTACAAACACTTCAGCACTTCGATATACCGACAGTCAACTTGGCACCGCTGAAGGGACTGTAGCACCGCCCAAATTTCGACGGAATCAAAGGCTTTCTCATAGTCCACATACGCCAGGCAAAGTGGCAGATTGTACTCTTCGGTCTTCTGTACAATCTACCGCAGGGTATGTATGTGGTCTATGGTACTGAAGCCTTTTTGTAAATCGGCTTGATCGGGAGGCTGGAAGTCGTCGAGTCTGCGTGCGAGACGATTCGTAATGACTCTCAAAAACAGCATGTAGACGCGGATCAAAAGGGAAATCGGTCTGTAGTTCTTCAAGAGAGTGTTGTCTTTCTTAAAGAACAAGATCTACGCTCTTCTTCTCCACGCCCCCGGAGTAGTGCCACCATGGAGGATGAAATTGAAGAGCTTCTGAAGGATTTTAAGTACCGGTGTTCCACCCGCTTTTGGAAGCTCCGCTGTAAATTCATCCTCGCCTGGGACCCTGCCGTTTTTAAGGTGCTGGAGATCCATTGTAATCTCGCTCAGACTGACGTCCGGGATATCATCGGAATAGTGTCGGATAAGACTTGCTCTTCGATCGTTACTTACACTTGCGTGTGGTTTCAACGATGATGTATACAGCTGTCCATAGAACCTCTCAATCTCACTCAAAATCTCAGGTGTCCCGGAAACGATGCTGCCACACTCAGTCTTCAGCTTTGACAGTTGGCTCTTTCTGGCGGACAGATCTCTGGCAAACACTTTGGAGCCCTGGTTCCGCTCGATCGCTTCTTCAATACGAGCAGTATTAAAGTTTCGTAAGTCTCGCCGCATGTGTTTAGAGATCTGTCCGTTCAGTTGCCTGTATACTGTCAAATCTGTTGACGATTGCAGCCCCATCTCCCGTCTAACAGCCATGAGATTAAGAGTGTGATCGGAGAGTTTTTGTGTTCTTCTGCGTCGGGTCTTGCAGAACTTAGCTCCGACCGCATGGACAGTTTCCACGAGCTTGTCATTCATATCATCCACTGCATTGCAATCTTCCAAGCACGCGAACGCTAAGTACGAAAGCGGTTATGTAACTCGAGCTGAAAGATTTCGGGATTTATGATTAGAGCACGAGGGGGACGGAGCGTTGACTTCATTAGACGAGACCTCTCCAGCTTAACGTTTAGGTTAAGTGTGCTTCTAACCAATCGGTGATCGCTGCCAGTTTTCACCCTTGCGATCACTGAGAAATCACTTAACAGTTGGCGTCTGGTCGTCATAATGAAGTCAATCTCATTTTTTGTCGAACCGTCGGGGCTCGACCAGGACCACATTCTGTAGAGCCGCTTCTGGAAGAAAGAGTTCATCATAAAAAGTTCCTCTTCCTCCATGAAGTCGGCCAGCTGCTGGCCCCTTGGGTTCCGATGCCCTATCCCGAATTTCCCTACCTTCACCTCACCACTTTCTCTTGTGCCTAATTTTGAAATCTCCCATCAACACCGTATAGTGAGTTTTGGAGGAATGCATGGCTCTAGAAATATCCTCGTACATTTCCTCCACCTCCTCATCGGGATGTTCCGTTGGCGCGTAAACCCGTATGACCTTCAACGAATACCGTTTCGTGATTCTGAGTACAAGGTACGCAACCCTCGTCGATACTCTCCCAATTTTTACAACGTTGTTAACGAGAGACTTGTGGACGATAAATCCAACACCTCATTGGGACAGATGGTCGCCGGTCGGACGGTCTTTTATAATAATGCCTTTGTATCATAGACCTTACTATTATATGTCTTTAATATATAGGACTTAAACTCACAACTCTACTATTGTACTGCTAATTCATTATAGAGACCTATAATAATGCCTTTGTATCATAGACCTTACTATTATTGTATTTCTTTAATATATAGGACTTCAACCCACATCTCAACTATTGTACTGCTAATTCATTATAGAGACCATCTATAATAAGGCCTTTGTATCATAGACCTTACTATTATATACATACATACATACATAAACCGTCACGCCTGTCACCCAGAGGGGTAGGCAGAGACTACGGACTTCCATTTGACACGATCCTGACGTACCTCTTTCGCCTTTATCATAGACCTTACTATTATATGTCTTTAATATATAGGACTTCAACCCACAACTCTACTATTGTACTGATAATTCATTATAAAGACCTTCTATAATAATGCCTTTGTAGTAGTAGTAGTAGTAGTATATACTTTATTGTACACCACACATATACATCGAATAAATACATTACAGAGAAAACTTTATATATACGTATGTACAATAAGGCGGTCTTATCGCTAAAGAGCGATCTCTTCCAGACAACCTTTGGGCTAAGGAGAAACTGGAATTAAGAACAGTAGGAGGTGGTGCGTTTTATGTTACACTTACATTCTAATATTATCTAAATAAACTAAACTATATTTTGTTAAAATACCACAATAATACACAAAGAAAATATACATATTAATAAATAGGTATATATATATATATATATATATATATATATATATATATACAGTCAGGGGGTTTTCATGCTGGTCTACCTTTCCGGTGATCCTGTTATGGAATACGGGTACGCGACCCCGGCTCCCCGAGCTACTGTTATTCTCATACCTTTCCTGCCGAGATAACAGTATCCTTACACTTACGCTCCTACCCCCAACCTTCTTTTTCCTTTTCCCAAAATGGTAGCTTCCTCTACCAACAATAGCATACCCAAAGAGGGTTGGTGTCAGGCAGGCGGCCGACTGTAAAACTTTTGCCAAATCCCATGCAGTAAACTTATGAATATTACGAGTTGTGGGATATATGACAGGGCTAGGGCGTACCCCGCAGGCGACGCGCAGGAGCAGCACCCGGCTCCTGTGGGAAGTGGGCAAGGGTTGTCGCACCTTACGGAGCGGGTGCGACGTAAGAGGCGAGCCCGTAGAGAGAAGAATGTCAGAGTGAGGTTTGCAAGCTGGAATATAGGTACGATGACTGGAAGAGGAAGAGAGTTAGCAGATGTTTTGAAACGACGAAGAGTGAATGTTGCCTGTTTGCAGGAAACAAAATGGAAGGGCAATAAAGCAAGAGAGATTGGGGAAGGATACAAGTTTTATTACTGTGGAAGTGACGGGAAGCGAAATGGAGTAGGAGTTGTGTTAGGTAGTGGAATGAAAGAACGAGTGACAGATGTGAAAAGAATAAATGACAGAATGATAGTTGTTAAATTAATGATTGAAAACAAAGTAGTGAATGTTGTAAGTGTGTATGCTCCGCAAACAGGCTGTGAAGAAGAAGTTTTGGGAGGAATTTGATTGTATGATGATGGGAATACCTGAGAGTGAGGATGTTTATATGGGAGGAGATTTTAATGGACATGTAGGGAGAGTGAATGACGGGTATGAAAGAGTACACGGTGGATGGGGGTACGGAGTGCGCAACCGTGAGGGGGAAGTTCTTCTGCAAGCAGCATGTGCTTTCGACCTGGCTGTAGTAAACACGTGGTTCCAAAAACGAGATCAGCATCTTGTTACTTATAAAAGTGGCCACCACGCGACACAGATCGACTATCTTCTGTTAAGGCGGAACCAAATCAAGAGTGTAAAAAACTGCAAAGTGCTTCCAGGTGAAGACTTAGTATCCCAGCACCGAATTCTGCTGGCTGACATCTGCTTAACTGTTCGCCTCAACAAACATAAGGATCGTCCCCCACCCAAAATAAAGTGGCATTTGTTGCATAAGGAGGAGTATGCAAGTGAATTTAGAGAGCTAGTTGTAAACAAGATGATAGAGATGGTGATATGGAAGGAATGAGTGTGAATGAGTGCTGGAAGGAAATGGCTGATTGTATCCGAAGTGTGGCAAGGAAGGTGTTAGGAGAAACAAAAGGGAAGCGTATGATAGATAAGGATGGGTGGTGGTGGAGTGAAAGTATTAGAGAAGTTTTGAGAGAAAAGAAAAATGCCTTTAAAGAATGGCAGAGCGTAGAAGACCAGAATGAATCCATAAAAGAAAGTAAGAGAGGGGCGTATAAAGAATGTAAGAAGAGAGCGAAGAAGGAAGTTGCTATTTGTAGGGCAGAGGCGCAAGATAAATTATATCGGTCCCTTGAAAGCCCCGAAGGTCAAAAACGACTTTTTCAAATTGCAAGAGCGAGAGAAAGGAATGGAAGAGATGTTTCACATGTAAAATGTATAAAAGATGATTCTGGAAGGATTTTGACTGGCGATGAAAGTATAAAGAAGCGATGGAAGGAGTATTTTGAGAAATTGATGAATGAGGAGAATGAATGGAATGGTATGCTTGAAAACCCACCAGTAAATATGGGCTTAGTGAGAGAAATTAGTGTGGAAGAAGTAAAAATGGCTGTTAGGAATATGAAGAATGGGAAGGCAGTCGGCCCAGATGGAATACCAGTAGAAGTGTGGAAGTTGCTGAGTGCGGATGGATGGAAGTGGTTGAGTTTATTTTTCGGTAAATTGTTGCAGGAAGAACAAATACCTGAGGAATGGTGCAGTAGTATACTGGTCCCCATTTTTAAAAACAAAGGAGACGTTCAAAACTGCAGCAGTTACCGGGGAATAAAACTCATGTCACATACGATGAAGGTCTGGGAAAGAATAATAGAGAGAAGAATGAGAGAAGAGTGTGAGATAACACAAAACCAGTTCGGATTCATGCCCGGTCGAGGTACGACAGATGCCATTTTCGCATTACGCCAATTGTGCGAAAAGTACAAGCGCGTGCATAAAAATCTGCACATGGTTTTGTCGACCTTGAAAAGGCGTACGATCGGGTTCCCCGTGAGGTTTTGTGGTGGGCGTTAAAGATGAAAGGTATGCCTGGGAAGTATGTGAGGTTAGTCCGTGCTATGTACAGAGCATCCCGTACATGTGTACGATCTGCCGCGGGAACTACGGGCAGTATCGATGTGGCGGTAGGGCTGCACCAAGGGTCGGCATTGAGCCCTTACCTCTTCCTACTGATTATGGACGCTTTGACGTCGGACCTGCAGGATGAGGCACCCTGGTGCATGCTCTTTGCCGATGACATCGTGCTTGTCGGGGAAGAAGGCATCGAGGTACAGAGCAGACTGACGGGGTGGCAACAGAGGCTGGAAAGTGTTGGCTTGAAGATCAGCAGATCCAAAACCGAATATCTGTGCTGTGATTTCGGCGGTCTTTCCAGTCCTGTACCCATGTCGTTGGATGGCGCTATACTGCCTACCTGCTCAGATTTCAAGTACCTCGGTTCCCTCATTCAAGGCGACGGCGGAATAGATAGAGCTGTGCAGCATAGGATTAACGCAGGGTGGATGAAATCGCGACAGGTCACAGCCACAACGTGCGATCCCCGAATGCCAATAAGGCTGAAGGGGAAAATTTACAAATCGATCATCCGACCTGTCGTCATGTATGGAAGTGAATGCTGCGCCGTCAAGAAGAAGGATGAAAATAGACTGCATGCGAATGAAATGAGAATGTTACGATGGATGTGTGGTGTGACAAGGATGGATAAGATAAGGAATGAGTATATAACAGGAAGCCTGAAAGTAGCGCCAGTGGTAGAAAAGGTGAGAGGAAGCAGATTGGCATGGTTTGGGCATGTGATGCGGAGGAATGAAAGTCATGTCACAAAACGAGTGTTGAATATGAATGTGGAGGGACACACGGGCAGAGGAAGGTCGAATAAAAGATGGATCGATTGTGTGAAGAGTGATATGAGAATGAAAGGAGTAAGTATGGAAATGACGGCTGATAGAGAGGAATGGAACAAGAAGGTTTACTGCGCCGACCCCAGATAATGGGAAATGGTTTAGAGAATGATTATATATATATATATATATATATATATATATATATATATATATATATATATATATATATATATATATATATATATATATATATATATACAGGGTGTAAGTGTAAACACCGTTGTCCTTGAAACCAGTGGTTTGGTTTCACTTATAGAACGTAAATTCAATGAAAAATAACAACTTTTTTTAGTAAAATCTAAATTTTGCCTTAATTCCTCAATTTTTGCCTATCCTAAGCCAGGATGAAAATATGAAGAAAAAGTTATATCACAGGTTATGTGTACCTATTGTGTTTTTATGTTGAATGTTATGTAGGTAGCTAGCGCGGGTGCTGATCTTTACAGTGATTACGTAACTCGGGCGCATAGGGTATCCATGGATTTACGGACGGTGTCGGACATAAACTTTTTAAATTTTATGAAAGAAAATAGCGTTTATTTTTTTAAATTCATTGAATTCACGTTCTATAAGTGAAACCAAACCACTGGTTTCAAGGACAACGGTGTTTACACTAACACCCTGTATATATATACATATATATATATATATATATATATATATATATATATATATATATATATATATATATATACATAGATAATAAGTAAATAAATATAAAACAAAAAAGAAAAACACAGAATAACTATCTGTTGCTAGAATTGGTTATCAATAACCACAAAGTGTTAGGTAATGCTTCTTGACGTCACTTTTGAAACTTTCCAAAGTTTGTGCACGTTGAATTTGGAGTGGAAGTTCATTCCATAACCTTATGGCTTGGCTCGTAAAAGAATATTTCATAAATTTTGTTCGAAATGAACATGGTTCTAGAATTAGTTTGCCGGCTGACCGAAGAACTCTATCAGGTCGATCATGACCAAGAAACTTAAAGTTTTCCTTCAAGTAGCTTGGAGAGCGAATGGGTAACCACTTGAGCTGTAAACGATATTCGGATACATGATCATATTTGCGCAAACCAAATATGAACCTAATTGCAATATTTTGAATTCGCTCAAGTTTGTTCAGTTGGCCTTCAGTTAAATCGAGATAACTTGCGTCCGCATAATCGAAAATAGAGAGAAGTAAGGATTGTGCTAACATAATCTTAGTGGGAATGGGGAGAAAAGAACGTAAACGACGAAGTGAACCCATAGTAGCAAACACCTTTTTGCTCACTTGTTTTAACTGCTGCGACCACGACAAGGTAGAATCTAGATATATCCCCAGATTTTTTACAGATTTACTGTAGGGTATGACAACGTCATTTAATGTCACCGAGGGTGGGTTGTTCCAGTCAACTCTGGAGACCATCCCTCCACCTCCAATAACTATAGCCTGGGACTTGAACGGATTAATTTTTAGACCATAACGCTGACTCCACTGGTTTATCGCCGCTAAGTCATTGTTGATGGTGGCAACAGCAGAAGGCAGATTTAACAGAGTTGACTGAGTGTAGATTTGGAGATCGTCTGCATACATGTGATAGAGAGAAGTAATATTTTGAGAGATAGAATTAATGAATATAGCAAAAAGTAAAGGAGACCACCTTGAGGCACGCCAGCCCGTAATTCGCACCAAGATGAGAACTCATCTTCGATGCGAATACGCTGCCGACGGCCGTAAAGATAACTATGAAACCAGCCAATCACCGGAATAGATATGTTAATAAAACGTAACACACTCAATAAGATGTCAAAATCAAGGGTGTTAAACGCATTGCTAAAATCAAACAATACCAACACAGTGAGTTGTTTGTTATCCATACCTCGTCGAATGTCTTCGGTAACTTTAACCAACGCTGTTGTCGTACTATGACCCGATCGGAAACCAGATTGGAGAGGATCCAGGATACAATTTCTATTTAGGTAGAGATTTAACTGAAAGAAAACTAGTTTCTCCAGGAGTTTGGATAAAAACGGGAGAATTGAGATAGGACGAAATTCGGAAAAATGCAAAGCATGGGCTTTTTTTGGGAGAGGCGTTACAAGTTTACTTTTCCAAACATCTGGAAATTTTGAAGAGGAGATGGATTTATTCAAGATATGGGTGAGGATAGGAGTAACAAATTCTAGGATAGGTAAGATCATGTTACGACTAACATTGTCATCACCCACGGCATTGGACGAGATGGACAAAATGTTCTTTTTAACATCACTATCAGTGAAAGGAGAGAAATTAAACGGTGGAAAATCAGGAGTTGGTATTGAAGAAAGAATACTCAGAGTCCGGTCTTTGTATCATAGACCTTACTATTATATGTCTTTAATATGTGGGACTTCAACTCACAACTCTGCTAGTGTAATGCTAATGTAATGCATGCAATGTAGTGTAATGCTAATTTTCTTTTATACATGAACTCATTCCATGACTTAGACAATTTTTAACAATTTTCTCATTATCTTATAAATTTTATTTATCTTTATTTTTATAATATTTTCGACTTGTATTTCTATGATTTATCATATTTTAAATATTTTTACAAGTTTTTAAATAAAGTTATTTATTCTGAAAGAAAACATTTTATCTTTAATTTAGTATATTATTTGTCTAATGTCTGAAATGTATTTATCTTAACTTTATGCTTATTAATGTAATTTTATTGTTTAATATATATATATATATATATATATATATATATATTTTAAGACCATTTTTGATACCCCTTTATATTAAATTTAATTATTAATAATAATATTGTGCCGTCACACCATGAAGTTCAATTCAAATTCAAAATTATAATTACAAGAATAAAAAATGAAAACTTATATTGGTTTCAAGGCTTTAAATGTTTATAAAAAGGCATTGCAATGTATAATTGTCGATAACTTTTTTTTAAATGATCAAATGAAGTTGTTATATTTTATTCATAATCTACACAAAAAGACGACTATTAAAACAAAAAGAAACATTGAAAAATGTTTGCTCAAAATTTTTCTTTGGTTTTTATTGAGTGTAAGATCGAGCGACGCGATGCGTGAGATAAAAAATTAATGAACAAACATTTTTCAATGTTTCTTTTTTTAATGTTCGTTTTTTTTGTGTAGGTTATGAAAAAAAATATAACAACTATATTTGATTATTTAAAAGAAAGTTGTGAACGATTATTTTCGAAGAAGTGCGTTTATGACCACATTTAAAGCCATAAAACTATATGAAATCCTGAAGTGAGATATTTTTCATATTTTTCCATAAATCCCATATAAAGATGAAGATTAAAAATAATCATCAAAATCGGATGATTTTTCGATTTTATAGAGCCAAAAAACGAGGGGACCGCGATAGTAAAAAATTTCCTTTTATTTTAATAAATTAAGCCCCGACTTGATCTCAACCCCGGCCCCATCCGTTACATCATCAGGCTGAAACTACAAGTACTAGATGGTAGAACTTCGTGTCTGCCACCGAGCTCAGTGCGTGCTGTGTTCCAGCCTGAGGGGGTATAAAGAGCCAGTACGATGCTTGGAGTATATGTTCCGGTAGCATTCTTTGTTGGAAGTTAATTTCAGGTGTCTATGGGCTGCACAAACTGCTGCCATCAAGTGGACTCCCTCACATGTGCCATCCGTGTCTGCAACACGTACCTGAAGTAGAACAGCGAAAATCCTGACATGTGCGCTATTCAAACAAAAGAAAGCAAATGTGTTATAATTATTTTTAAGCTTAATGCTGAAATCGAGCGGCAAGTCATAATACATAAAATTAACAACTTTTGTTTATTTGTACGCGACAGAGTCACGATGCAGCTTATAACAAGGTATGGAGATAACATTAAACATGTCTTGACCGGGGAAGGACTGCACTCACATAGAAGGGCTGCAGCTTATAACAATGTAAGCAGATAGCATTAAACATGGCTCCACCGGGGAAGGACTGCACTCACACAAAATGGCTGCATAAAATACCAGCTACCATAAAACGGCTGCATTGACAATAATAGGTGAATAAAACTGAAGGTACTTTATACTTGTAACGAGGGATTATATCATACTCATTCGATTATTATCTGAGACTTCAATTTTAGTGGAGGATAGGCGTGGACGTCTATAGCTTGTGTGCTCGATTGTCACCTAATGTGCGTGGCTCCGTCATATATACAGCTACAGGGTAAAGCTACATATATACTGTTAACATAAGCATGTCGATGATACGAGCTCATGAGATTTTACCCATGAAAAAAATCAAAAATTTTTACTGCAAAAAATCTCAAAAATAGCAAGTTTGCATTAGCAGAAAAATCATGGGAGGAAGTTTTTAGAGAAGTCCAGATGGAATTCAGTAAAGTGGCAGACTGGCTTTCACACATTATCCTCTTACCTAATGTTTTTTAAACAAATATTCGAAGGAGAATGTTCTTCAACCGATTAAATAAATGTGAGGAAATGCATTTACATGCGCAGATACTCACTCTTGACACACGCGCTCTACGCGCTTACCATTAACATTTGTTTTTGTTGAATTCATTAATTTTGTTAAATTGTTGATATACTACATATTATTTCGGTTTTAATCCGTATATTGTATCGTAACATCATGTTATTGTAATTGTAATTGTAACATACTAAAGATATTAATTAACTTACTTATGAGTATTTATATTGTCTTAATTAGCTCATGGGACTCCTATTTTAAGTGAGTAATAAAAGTTAATTTATTGCAATGATTACGTGTATTTTTTATAAAAACTGTGTGTAACAGAAATGTGACACAATAAGTAAATAAATACAATAAATATAGAATTATCCGTTAGCTTGCCAGAGTTAGTGTACCAACTGGGATGGTCAAGTTCACTTTGCCACTAATACTAAACTTTATAAATGAATAGATTAGAATATTTTTATTAAATATACCTAATATGAATAAAAAATTATTCTATTGAATAAAATTGATAGTGACGTTCATTTCATAGTTTTCTATTAGCGCTGTATATTTTGTACTAGAGAACACGCTTACGATGAGATAGTATGGAAAAAATACAATTAAAAATGAGCAGACGTTACGCAATGGTAACGGTAAGTGGTAACCTAGCGTAGTGGTAGCTTATGGACACCGGCAACCAACTAAAGAAAACACCTGGACTGAGAATTAAGACGTAACGCAGCATAGCATGACATTGGATCACTTAAAGATTGCGACCACAACAGTGGCTACACTTAACCGAACAATTGTTTATCTGCCCTCGTATATATATATATATATACAGACTCGTAAACAGATAAACAGACGAGGAGACCCCCCCCCCCCCCCACCTATTAAAATCAATTAAAAATATTTTAAAATGTGGGTTTTTAATTATTTCCGCAAAAATGTCCGTGGAATAATACGTGGACCGGCAACCCAGACGGTAGTTTACTTTACATCACTGTTCAATTGATTTGATCATAAACAAAATTGAACGCAGGAAATACTTAATAAAGTGTCAAAATAATGAAACTTATAACAGTAAATTACAATTTATCCCCGAGTTCGATCCCAGCCAGGAACAATGAAATTAAATGTCAATCGTGTTTAAAGTGATTTACCACGTGCTTACCGGTGAAGGAAGACATTGGAACGAAAGCTGCATTTCTAAGAAATTAATTAAACTTTGAGAATATACGAAGTCCGCTAAAAACGCCGTTGATACCGCGTGGCGGGTTTCCTAGTCCAAAAACCTTCCCGAAATAACCGAAGACTTGTTAACAACACAGTGACTTGAGTAGGCCGTTACTATTTAGGGTCCACGACTGAAAACCACAGCTGTGGTGTCCCACAGATTATCACTGAGCCTGGTATCCTTTTTGATAACTGCGTAGTTAACAATGTGTAATTTGTACGAATTTTTATCCCTCTTAATGTTGTGTGTCAGTCACATAAATATTTCTTTCTATGTTCTGTCGCATTTTGCAGTATACGTGTCAGTGTGAGCACTACTGTCTACTGTACAAGTAAGTACAAACGGTAAAACCAACTTCTAGAGGAATGAACGAAGGAAACTCGTACGCCTCTCGTACTCGTGTATTTTCCTGGGTGTTTTGGTCATTGCTGAAGATCAGTCGTCAAAACGAATGCTGATTAATAACCTGTTTTGGCGCGCTCTCGATGTATAAAGTCAAATTTATTAAATTTAGTTTTTTGTCATTTTTTATAATTATTGTACGTCAATTTGTCTGTAGCAAGCTAAGTGTTCTTCTTTTTTCGTTCTTTCTATACGTTAAGCGTATAAGCAGGAGGCGCTTCAAGTTACACGTTACGCTGTGTCAAGTATAACTTACAATTGCGGTCGCACTTCAACTTAAAATATCAACTGCGCAAAAAGGCAACTAACATTGCGAATGTCTAAGGGCTCCTCTTCTATTTATTTATTTATTTTATTTAATATTCTTAATTGCACACCATATATAAAATTACAAATTATATATATATATATATATATATATATATATATATATATATATATATATATAATGTGTGGATAATAAGTAGCTTCGGATCCCTAACTACCTATAAACAAAATTTTATGTACCTAAATCTGTTCAGTAGCTTTTGCGTGAATCTTGAATACACAGACAGACAGACAAGACACACACAGAAAACTGACTTGAGCAGCCTTGTAATAATATATTTTACTAAAAACAGTACAGTACACCTTGAATCACTCCAGGCTCCGGGGTTTGTTTACAGTGGCTCGTGAAAAAAATATCGATCGCTGTGGAAATACAAAATATTCCAAAAACCTGATACATACTTGAACTAAGGTAATATATTATTATTATTTTTATAATCACAGATTTTCATTACAATATATTGTTGCGCTAAAAGTACGTAGGATTTACCTATACATAAATATACTTATACGTCTTGGACTTTATGAAGTGACCTGAATATGTACTTTGATGAATGCTACATTTAAATACTGATTATGACTAGATGAAAAACTGTTAAATTATTAACGAGTCAGGTAAAAGAGACAAAAATTAGTTTTTCTGAACCACAATCTACCTCTTTTAGGCTTTTAATATTAATTAAAAGGTCTTATTATCTTCAACATGACCGATTTTTGTTAACTTATTTTAATGATGATTATATATTAATACTAAGTGTGTTTTGTTTACAAGATAAATACAAGTAATTATTTTGTCTATCTATACTTTTTCTGACCATTTAATATAAGTTAAGTAATTTTATTTAGACAACTATTCACCGAATATCGAATAATCCACACTCGCTATTCGACGAATAACATAAAAAATTCCGAGTAATGCGGAACACCGAATAATAGCGTGTATTCGCGGCATCTCTAGTCTAAATAAATAAAATGTAAACACTATTCCAACTATTCGAAACAAAGTAAAGTAAAGAAGAGATGGGCGGCAGCATCTTTCTAATAAAACGACTAAATTAAAAAAAAACTCCGATTGCCAACGCGCTCGTCGAGCGCTACAACTGTGCCAATTGTTCCCCCCCCCCCCCCCACACACACCACCACCACCACCTGGGAGGCAATCTAAGGGGCGGGCGTGTGTTCAGCAGTGGACTTCAACAGGCTGCTGTCACGGTGACGGTGTCACTTCCATGACCTTTTTTTGGTTTAGGTTGACAAACGAGCACATAGTACACCTGATGATGCGTAGATTCTGTGCTCCGTTAACGTCCATCCTCGATCAAGAACCAAAATGCAGATGCGTTGTTACCCCTGTGGACTAAGATAAAATGTCTCGTATCCACTAAAATGGCTCCGGTTGTTTATACTCAGCTTACGAAACCCAGCAGCATTAAGCTGCTACTTTATACTGATATTCTGTGCGCCTCCCCGGTCGAGTCAGTTCATTCGGGCCAAATATATATATATATATATATATATATATAATTAAATAAATGTAAAAAGATTGTAAATATTATTATTTTTTATTTATATGATCAGACTTGATAATTTTGAGCATACTTATTATATTCTATTAGTTATTTATATATGTATTTATTTTTTACTTATTTTATTTTCAGTGGGCACTCAGCACTTGGATTTAGTTATAAATTCAATGCAATAACCATTGAGCTATTATGTACTACGTACTAGAGGCGACACTGCATTCAGCTACTATGTTCTACTCAACCGCGGTGCATACACCGCACTTTAATCAGTCACTCGCTAGGCGCTTGTAGAGTTGACACGTGTTGTGTTGATTTAAAAAAAAATCTCGTGATAAAAATATGTCGTCATGCGTACTTAGATATTGCACAAATAATTCAAGAAATGTCAGTAAAAACCAATGAATTACTTTTCATTGGTTAATAAGATACTTAATCAGTAAAAAAGTATTATAAATTAGTAATAAATCAAATTATTCCTAAGACGTCATTTCGTGTCACGTAATATACATAGATTACGAAATTAATTTGTTCAGATGCGACATTTCTGTGGGTACTTAAGTATAGGACGAATATATTATTATGCACATTTTTTTGTAGAAACGTATGAGTTATCATAATTAGGCCAAATTTTTTATATTTAAATCTGCTAATTATTCTTATATTTTATTTTTAGGTTTCCACATCAAAGTCAAAGTGGAATAAATTTCTCAATTTTTAACTCTCGCGTGCCCAGTACTATTACACGACTCTTATTCTAATTTAAATAAATATATTTGTAATTTAAATGTTATATTAACAAGTTTTGTTAAACGTACATTTAGTATGTTTTTTTTATATTTGAGATAGATAACTTTTAATATTGAGATATTGAGACAAAAATATCATTAAAATGTAGTTGTGATATAATATTATGCAATATTATATTAAATAAGCAAATGTAATATACAAAATAAATGACAAAATTTAAAAAATTGTTCTCGATATAATTTACCTATTTAACAGTGCAATCTATTATTACCTACGGCTCGTTCTATCTATGTTTATTCTATGATAAAAAAACAACCGCGCGAACACAGAACAGCGCATATTTTTTGTTTGAAATATCTGTTCTAGTACGTAAGTACATATTACTTCAATGGCAATAACCAACACGTCTCTCTTACTTACTGACACCCGATATTGCAAGGTTTTAACTCACTTCGTAATATATAAGTGTGAGGTTAGCTACTCATAAAGTAATCTGAGCATTAAACACGTAACCTTCAAAGCAATAAATATTTTATCTTAGTACTTAAATCTGTTTCATAGAATGGGGGTGACAAACGAGCACACAATCCACCTGAGTAAAGTAAGGTAAGTGGATGCTGTGGCCCAACACGTTTACATTTAGTTTCAATTAAGAATTTAAATTCAAATGCGTTGTCACCCCTGAGGACTAAACTCGAATGCCTCATTTCCAGTTCAATGGGTCTCCGGTTCTCTATTATTGAACTCTGCTGGTATTCTCTGAGAGCGTAGCCCTGTCCCGGTCGAGCCGACCCATTCGAGCTGCATACCACAATCATCTGTTAGTAGTTCAAAGAATGAGGCAGACGTCCTTATCCACCACTCCCATAATATGAGCCTTCTATAATTATGCAATTCAGTCTGTGCGGAATAATGCAGGCACCGTCACGGTGATCTGTTGTTGGCCACACAATACGAGGAACGAGGTCACGCTGGCCACTGGGGAGCACGCTACACACTCCCAATGTGCCGCTAGTACACCTTTATTTTTGTTACATTTACAAGAACAATCTTTTAGAAAATAATTACTATCTCGAAGCTAAAATAAATAAAATTCCTAAATTGTACAGTTCGTAACAGCCTGTAAAAGTCAAATACTTGGATCTAGGCCTCTCCCGTGGATTGCCTTATTGGGAGCATTTTGTCATAGTTTCCACGACCAGGCAGATAGCTAGGCAGATACCTGGTTCAGCCTCCTTCGGCCGCCTCCTATGACACCCGCGGGTTGACTGTGGGCAGTGGATATGTGGACACCGCCACTACTCCGTTATAAATAGTGGGTGCAGTACGACGGTATTATATTGCCTAAAATACTCACATCCTTATCCCACTGTAAATGATAAGGTATCTCATTGCCGAAGGGAAAGTCGAGGTGGCAATTCATGACCGCGAAGCCGCCGACGCTGGCTCGAAGATGTTCGGTGTCGAGAGGCAGCAGGGAGCCTGTCACTGTTGCCACCAGCACATAGCTCGCACAAACTGCTACCCACCATCGTCCCGTTCCAGTCTCAGCTCGCACCATACTCCCAACGCAACTGTCACTTTCAACGATGCTGTAGACCTGCTTAGCTCTAGTAAACTCGGTGCACAGGCAACACCACAAGTATTCAGAAATGGGCCTGTATGCAAACAGCGCACGCGCACGATTGACCAATAGCTCTGACGGAGTAAATCTAAATGAATTAGCACAAGCTCCCACCGCAGCCGGCGAGCGACTGCGTCGGACGCCCGGAAGCGATGATCGAGGCGACTCCTTAAGGCGGCTGCGGCCGCTCCCACCGATTTAATGAAATGTAATTATGCGCGCAGGTGTCGCGAAGAAATTAACCAAATTATAACACAACGTGAAGGGTCAGTGATAGATGAAAAAGAATACGCGGTAGAGCAACGCTGCAGCTGTATTTAAGTTTTAAGATTGTAGCACTAATAGATCAACTTGACCGGAATAGGACCACGCTACGGTCTACGAAACGGAGACCAATTTACTGGAAACAAGGCATTTCATCTTAGCTCAGGGTGACCACGCATCTGCATTTTATTTCTTAATCGAAGATAAGTGTATCGGTGTATGGGCCACCGCACCACTTAGCATCGGGTGGACGGTGTGCTCGTTAGTCACCCTTATTCTATAAAAAAGTTACTTATAGTACTCAATTGATGAACATTTTAGTTTACTTATAGACACCCACTTGTTTGCGTCCACCGTGACACCGCGACACCGCTCCACGTTAACTGGTTACGTCACCGACCCATGGGGAGTGGAGCGTCGCACATGGCCGAGCCAGCCGCGCTGTGACTATGACACAATGCATTCAGGTTAACTAGGTATATCAAATGCACAATGAGCTGTAATTGACATAATCCTCGCTAGCACTTGATTTAAGACGATGACGAAGCAGCGGCGCTCTAATAAAAACAAACGGATACACACACTTGTTGCTTAAGTTTCTAAATTTTATAATTTCCTCCGGAACAGTTGATGGAAAAATAGGTACCTCCGTAGGAAAATATTTACACTTAGGTACAGACCGCAGAGCAGAGACATTTAAGTGGTAGTAACGGAGCGGACGTCAGCCACGAAATGCTCATGTGCTGCTCTAGTTCCATGGGATATATTTCCGGTTTATGCTACATGTATTTTGTTTTCGTGACATTGCCAAAAGTTCAAGTCGCATTCGTTTCCTAAATTTGAAAATATTTTTAAAGAAAATATGCCCGATTTTGCATTAAGCTATTGTAAGTCCCGAAATATAGCAAAAACTGAATGTGATTTCGGTTTATATTTACACATATATATATATATATATATATATATATATATATATATATATATATATATATATATATATATATATATATATATATATATATATAAATCTCTTTGCCGCAGAGTAATGTTCCGTGGTAACCGACAGTAGATGCAACACGTTGTTGTGATTATAATCGGCAACCGAGAAGCCTGGTGCTTCCGGGTGCACATATTTTCTGGTCCTATGGCCTCTGCGTAAAAAAACTCAGGAAGATCCGTTGCACAGGTAGAGGTGTCTATGTGCAGTGATCAAACCTAATGATAGTTTTATTGTGCGTTTGTGACATTATAAAGCCCCTCTTAGTATGAATTAAATTATTTGTTTGTTATGAATTTATCAAACCAGAATGAAAAAAATATGTTTTGATCTTTCTAAAGGTTTAATAATATGCTGTTTGTAATATTTTCTGATCTGATCGTCTGAGTTAAGACCCTTATTTACGTTGTGTTTGTTTAGTAACTTAGTTCTTTTAGGTGTCTTTTGATGATGAATGAATGAATATTCACTAGAGCAATTGAAAGCTGTTGGTAGTGCCTTATAAGCTAAGTGAACCCCGTTCACGAAGACAGGGCTCGAGAAAGGTTAAGAACATAAAAACATCCCTATTCTGCTTGTTTCAGGTTTACATTATTAATAAAGTAAAGTAAAGTTACAGCCTAAATACGTCCCACTGCTGGGTACAGGCCTCCCCTCATGTCTGAGAGGGTTTTAGTGCAAGGAAATGTTCACCGCGTTGCCCCAATATGTGTTGGCGAACTTCACATGTCTTCGAATTGTTTTTTTCTTATTCCTCAGACACGCAGGTTTCCTCACGATGTTTTCCTTCACCGCCGAGCACGTGGTAAATCAGCACTTAAAATTGCAAATAACAATTTCATTGGTGTCGGCGGGGATCGAACAACCCGGGTTCGATCCCCGCCGACACCAACTCGCGTTCTGTTATATTTACAGCGAGCGTTAACCATCTGAGCTACCACGGGTCTTACACACATTATTAATACATACATACATATATTACATTATTAATTATCCCTTCCCGCTTGGAAAAGGCTTACAATATATTTATACATAAAATACCCGATACAAGGCTTTCGATATCCAACATTTATTTAAAAAAATGTGGGGGAGGCACACGGCTCCACACACGCCGTGCGCGGTGAGCGGCAACCATTTTGATGCACTCCCCCCGAAGGGAACGCTAAATCGGGAACTTGACCATAGTCCACAGCAAAATAACTGGCGAACCAGTAAAAGAGGTTTGGCCCCTTGGTAGTGCGTAAGCACAAACATCGACCGAAGTCGCGCATGTCAATGCGTGTAAACGCCATACAGAATACGAATGAATCCAGCCACAGTGAATGTACGTCACACGGTTTAGGCAAATAGGCACCCTCCGTGCGTAAACCCTCCGTAAATGCCACCACCTGCCAACCTGCCAGACCGCCGCTCCTGCAGACGTGATCAAGATCGTGATAAGTGTATGACATCACCACCAATTGCATGATCAGCACGGCTACTAGCCGCAGAGCGTGTCATGAGTCTACCGCTCACCTCAAGGAAATGGGGTTCCACGTTGTGCGGCTTTCGACCGCAGCCTTGAGAGTCTCCTCAGATCCTCCCTCCAGCTACCACCCGCATGAGGTCGACACATATGCTCCACCAACCAATACAACGGCAGATATTGCCAAAAGGCAGTTATAAGATGTTAGTAATAATTTGTCATCAGAAAGGGTTTGTGTAACTGACGTTGAGTATATGCATTTTCGCTCATGTTTGTCTCACGCACCAACAAGTTGCCTTCTCAACTAAGAATCAAAATGTAGAAGCGTGTTCACCCCTTAGGACTAAGATAGAATGCCTAGTTTCCAGTAAAAAGGGTCTCCGGTTCTCTACACTCACCATACGAAACACAGTCGAATCAATCAGCTGTATTATATTTTTGCTGGTATTCTGTGAGAGCGTGGTCCTTCCTGGTCGAGCCGACCGATGCCGTGCTACAACGATACACATTGTAGCACGAATTGGTCAACAATTGAATTGCTCATAGAAACGTTACACAAATATCGTTTTTTATTTGTAATTTGTTACATTATTTAGATTTGGATAATGATTATCTAGGTTCCCAATTGAGTTTCTTTTTCATTATACTTACACATAAAAATGGTAAGCGAATTGGTTTTGCGTACTATTTTTAAATCATATTGGACAGTCTTAAACAACTATATACAAATGGAAAACAGAATAATTTTTCATTAATTATCATTACTATTTCGGAACACAACCAAATTTTCTACATATTCTGAACACTCAGTTTAGTCTTTGAACTGTGGTAACAGCACGCGCCTACTAATTTCAGTGTTCGACGATTAGTTTGCGAGTATATTCTGTTTTTTCAATTCATTCATTCATTTCAGAAATTAATAAGTCTACTACTGCACATAGGTCTCTCTGTGCGGTAAAGCACGGTCCTGAGTCTCCGTCGACTTACTGTGGTCACGCTACACTTCGTTTAACGATACGTGGCCGAGAACCTTTCCTCATAGTAAAATATATGGATGCCTGGATACGCTTTTTGCCGATACGATACCGATACCGATGCTCTTCTAAAAATATCGGCGATACCGATACCGATACGCTTATTGAATTCAAAAATGAAGATAAAATAAATAAAACACAAGTCAGGTTATTTTTTTATTTAATATAAAAAGAACAAATAACAGAACAAACTAAATAAAACCGTTTAAAACTATAGAAAGGTTGAGATTAGTTAATAGTTTTAGTAATTAAAGTTACATTAATGAGATTTTTGTTTAAAAAACAAAGTATTCTTAAGTTTTGCGGAGATAAGTGATTTCACAAATTTGTTTGAATAAGACCTGCGGTGGAAAATAGTCTCTCAGATGCGACAGAAGTCATTTGGAAACTAGAGTAATTCTGCGCCATTTTTTTCAAGTTTGGGTATAAGATGTTATTGCGCTATAAAACGAACCTCTCTATATATTACGAGATCTTAGCTAGAGAGATACCTTCTTCTTTGAGTCAACTTCTTTTGACGACTCCGTGGCGCAGTGGCTTAGCAATGAGTGGCTGCGCTGGGGGTCACGGATTCGAATCCCGCACGGAACAAGTATTTGTATGAAAAAAAACACAGTTACAGTTCAGAGTAGACAGGCGAAATAAGAAACAAGACACAGCACAGCGTAGTTAGTTCATACCTCGTTTGCTTGCAAATGAAAATTAGATCAGGAATAGATTTTAAAGCGCGAAACTTTAAAAGTATTGTTGAATGGGCCATAAAAATACACCGATGCCGATATATCGGCAAACTTCGAGTATCGCAGATATATTGGTATCGGATGCATCCTTAGTAAAAACTGCAGCACATACATAGGTATGACGAGGTAGTTCGAGGTAGGTATGTATTTGAAATAAAACTTCAATATACAGTACTAACAAACATCACTGTCAACACGCACGCGCAATACAGTACTAACAAACCAATTATTAAATGCTCACAATAAATAATTGGTTTGTTAGTACTGTATATTGAAGTTTTATTTCAAATACATACCTACTTCGAACTACCTCGTCATAGCTATGTACTGGATTATACATCGTGTTGGTACTTCGAGCCGACTGTGGATCGGTCGGTTGGTTTTGGCAAGTTGTTCAGTTTTTGAAAAGGGGGTTTTGGCTGGGCAAGTGGATCGCTTGCGCAAACTGGCCAAGTTCAGCAACGGTGGTAGCAAAGAGGCAACTATACAGACGGTGCCGGCAGTGACGGTGCCTGTCAGGAAGCAAAGCGGAACAACTACGAGCGGAGGAAAGGTGAGTGCGGGGCGTAACGCGCTTTTTACGTCGTCAACTACAGTCCATTGAGGTGATACCAGGATTAATAGTAAGTGATTTGAACCTCATTTACATGCAAAAATTAGCTTTGAAAATATTTAATCAAGTGCAGTGCTTACAGCTAAGTGGTGCAAAGTTCACAGTAACTTAGTTAGATTTTAAGGAAATTTGGCAAAGACCTATTCTCATTTTTTTGGAAACATAACAAATGCAAAAACACTTGTATTTTTTTAGGATTTTTCTGTAATTTATGTTTCTTGTATAGTAAAAAAGAAGTATATTTGTATTGAAGTTAAATAATAGTTTGATTCAAAATGGAAGATTTAGTTAACTTGTAGGTCGATTCTTATGACCGTATGAAAAAGGCTTTAATAAATTATAAAAAGAGTCCTAAAGAGAGAATAACACATCAATATGTACAAATTCTCTAAATGAACTTTGGTCTAAGTTTAATGATACACACGACAAGATTGTGAGAGCATCTACTGATAGAGAATTCGCTTATTTTAAGGATGATATGTATGAATTAGTTGAAGAATTGTATGTAGAATATAAAACAGTTTTAAAACAAGTGCTGGACACTTTTGAAAAACCAGTAAATGTTGTTTCAAATGTGTTGGAGCCAAGGAAGCCAAAGGAAAGCCAAGGAATCTACCAACTCTTTTAAGATTTCTGACCTTTCAGATACAAATAATGTGCGCAGCTTTCTAGCGGCTCTCACAAAGGTTGTGCCGTTGTCGCTCCAAATGTCGGTACAGAGCCGACGGCGAGCAACAAATCATTTGAACGCGCTCGGTTGTAAGATCACTAACAACTTCCAGATGAATTGCTCTAGTCGCCATGCAAATAAAAATACGATTGTATTCCTTATATGATTTGTATCCTCTGCCCTTTGTTGTCCGTACGTTGATGGGTCCAGCGTAATCAATTCCACAGCATTTAAATGGTTTAGAAGGTGTTACTCTAGCAGCTGAAAGCCGGCCCATTAAAGGCGTGGCAGATTTTGCCTTGTCCTTGAAACATGTCACACATTTTCTGACATGTGATTTTGTCAACAGTTTAGAGCCTAAAATCCAGTATCTGGATTGCAAATATGTAAGTATGCGGACCTCCATGTAGTGTTTTTGTGTGGGCATCAGCGACAATTAAATCCGTTACAGGCGATTTTTTTAGGAAGCAGAATCGGATGCTTTTTGTTTGTATCTAATTGGGATTTTTCCAGACGTCCTCCCACTCGTAGCAGTCCTGATTCATCTACAAACGAATTTAAAGGTTTAAGAGGACCCTTGATTTTATTCGGTTCGTCAGCTTTCAGAAGTTCAAATTCCCTTTTAAAATGTTCCCGTTGGCATTGTCTAATACAGGTGTCAGCCTGTTTTAACTCTTGATCTGTATGGTAATTATGACTGCGTTCGGACTTATTTTTACCACACAAGAAACGCCTGCAATAAGCCACCACTTTTACCAGCTTGGTCCATGATGAGTATTTGTCCCAAATGAATTTATCCACTTCAGTAAAGTGAACCTTTCTTATTTCCAACTGAGTTTCATCGTTTTTTGGTTTAGAATATTTTACCGTCTTTTCCAGTAGTTCACTGTCATTTGTCATCCACTTTTGAGTTCAAACCCTCCATTTCTTAGCATTATGTTCAATTCTCTATAAATTTGTAATTCTTCTTCCACTGTTTGACAGCCCGATAGCAAGTCATCCACATAAAAATCACTAACTATTTTTTTAGCTCTTTCAGGATACAGTTCACCTTCGTCACGAGCCAGTTGTTGCAGCGTCTTTACTGCCAAATAGGGCGCTGAAGCGGTTCCGAATGTTAGTCGCAATAAACGATATTCCTGTATACTTGCCTTTGATTTTCTAGTAGCTTCTGCATTTTCGTTATCCTCACCCTCACCATTCCACTGATCACACCATAACAACCGTTGGTAATCTGTATCTTGATCAGCCACCTTGACTTGACGGTACATCTTAATGATGTCAGCTGCCAAGCAAATAGGGTATTTCCTCCACCTTATCAGTAAATGCCTTAATTCTGGCTGTAGGGTTGGCCCTATCATAAGAACATAATTTAGGGAGTTACCATTTTGATCTTTACAAGATGCATCGAATACGACTCGAATCTTTGTCGTGTTTTTGTCATCTCTAATGGCAGCGTGATGTGGAAGAAAGAAAGATTTGTTTCCGTTTTGTTCCTTCTCTGGAACGATTTCCATATGATTTAATTCTTAGTATTCTTTGATTAACTTAGCGTAGTTCCTTTTCAAAGATTCATTCTTATTGAATCTAGATTCTAATGATCTAATCCTTTTCTCTGCGATCAATTTAGAATTCTCAAACTCGACATTTTGTTGTTTAAATGGAAACCGCACTATATAACGGCCCTGCGAGTCTCTGCACGTTGTTTTTGCATAAAACCTTACACACTCTTCTTCTTCCTGCGATAATATTTTTGATTGATTCTTGGTTTCAGCTTCCATTTCCCAAAATACCTTAAGGTAATCATCCGTCAAAGCATGCATTACAATGACGTGGTTGCTCCGGATCTGTTGTGTAGTACCTGAAATTATCCAACCCAGAGAGGTACTCTGAGCTACTAGTGATCCTTCTGATCCCCTTTTGACTTGTCCGTATACCTCTGCACCCAACAAAACATCAATTTTGTTAGGAGTGTGGTATTGTGGGTCAGCTAAGCATATGCCACTTTTATTTATCCACTCTAATTTAACAACCTTTTTACTAGGAGAAAAGAGGTAATAGACTTGAGAATGTAAGCTTGAACAGTAATCACTGTGGTGGAATCAAACCTAGGATGAACCTTCAAATTTACCATATATATAACACCAATGTTGTTGTTACCCTCCAATCCAGATATACGCCCCTGTACAGCCATCTTCTTAAGACCCAAGTACCTACTGAGCAATCGCTTCCGTGACAAAAGATACTTGGGAGCCTTGATCAAGCAGCGCTCGGATTAATTAACGCTCTCCGTTAGATAACTCTGCCTTAACCAGAGCTGTGGCTAACAGAATCTGACTTTGAACCAGCAACTGATTCGATGAATAGCACGTGATAACAGGGTCGCTTTCTACTGAGCTGGATGACGCCACCATCTTTTTAGTGGATGAACGCTTAACATCCCCACCAGACAGAGAAACGAAAACCTTACCAGACCCTTGAGCACTAGCAGAACCACTAGGCATATCACCAGACCTGAACCTTCATCATGAGAGATTTTAGGCTGAAGAATCGAATGATGTTTACGTTTACAAATTCTACAGCTTAAAGTACTTTGGCATATCTTGGCTGCATGATGAACAAAACAATTAAAACACACAAGAGCGGAGGATTTGGAGGAACCACATACATTTTTCGAAAATGTGTACGATAAATCTTCTTATGACTAGGGAAACTTCACAGATAAAATATTAAGTGATAACGAAAAACGTCAAATTCTTGATATGGGGCCCTTACACCTTCAGGAACTTTTCCAACAGAGATCAACCAGAACAATAGGTGTTTTTCAAAATCGTATTAAGTTCTAAATATGGACCAGTTAATCGTTTTTGGTTGTGTTATTCCAAAACACTAGACGCTGCCTATTGTCAACCCTGCTGGTTATTTGCATCACAAAGGAATAATATTTCGTGTACGGGAATTCGGGATTGGAAGCATGTGCTGTGTATGAATTTTGTAAAAAAAATATGCTAATACTATCGACAAGGAACTTTAAAATAAAATTCGCAAAGAAGCATTCGATATCATACTTACACTAGCAAAGAATTCTTTGACTTTGAGAGAACATCGAGAAGACTTAAGTCAAGAAGGATAACATGGAAATTTTCTGTCCTTTGTAAAGTATGTCGCCCGATATGATCACATTTTGCGGCCAGTTTTGGACATGGACAATGGTATTAATTACTATTTCTAAGATTTTTTTTTATCATTTTATTTTGTTTATAATTATTAACTGTTTAATATCAGGACTTTTTTGAAATTGTGTTTTTTAATGTTTTAGGATCTACAAGATATCTGAGCGCAACAATTTAGAATGAAATGATTGAGAGCTTGGGGACCAAACTCGAAACCTATCTACTAACTAAGACAAATTAGGGCGTCACCGTTTTTCGCCATCATAATGGGTACGACACAAAACATATCGAAGGTAGATCAGCTAAGCATTGTTGTGAGGTATGCAGTAATAACCAGATCGGAAAATGGACAGCCAATTAATATAGAAGTAAAAGAAGTGTTTCTAGGCTAGGCAGCTATCAAACATGGCGCAGCAGATTTAGTCAATAAACATTATTTATTGACAAAAATATAGATTTAAAAAAATGTGTGGGGCAAGGTTATGATGGAGACAGTGTGATGATTGGTGTGTAATGTGTGTGTAATGGTGTCCAAAAACATATTAAGGATATCCAGCCTAACGCGGAGTAGATAGATTGTGCCACTCATAATTTAAATTTGATGATAAATGATGCCGTGTGCAGTTGTGTGGAAATACAGATTTTTTTCGCAACGTTGCAAGATTTGTTTAACTTTTTCGGAAAACGCATCAAACGTTAGGATCTACTGTCAAAACTTACTGGCGAATCGGACGCCACTCTAAAAAAGAAAACTAAATCCAACTAGATGGTCCAATAGAGTCAATACGATATCTGCAATAAAATTTCGTTTTTTTGATATCAAAGAATTATCAGAAATAGTTCTAAAAATTCCTAATAAAGATGAGCGTAGTGAAGAGTATTAAAAAATGCTAACTTTGGAGTTCGTGTTGCTTTGCAAATTCATGCGCACACTGCGCATGAATTCGCAAAGCAATTGAATGACATGAATTATGCATCCAAAACTACAAAAATGCGACATCAATTTGGGCGGGGCAAGTAAAGCTTCAGCAGAGACCAAAGTAAAGTTGCTAATTCATAAAAATGATTTAGAATTATTGTAGTGCAAATCCAGTGAAACTGCAAGAAAATATGGTATATGGATACCCATTTTTAAGAAAAAAGGCAAAGGAAAGCTAAAAAACATTTTGATGAGTTAGCTGCTGATCACCGATCTCCAATCAGAGAGAGATTGATGAAGCAACTTTATTACAAAAGTGTGACGAATACCAAAGAAAATATTCAGATTTTTTTTTCATTTATTTATCATATGAACAAGCATTACACATATTTGTAGTGATAGCATTTAAAAAACCACTAAGGTTTATACTTAAGCTATCGAGAGATTACAATTTTATAAAATAATATAGCGTTATGTTGTATTGCAGATACTATAAAAAGGAAAAACAGAAAAAAACATGAAATAAATATGCAAACAATAAAAAAAAAGATATAATAGGCCCTAGTTTTTCACTTCAATTTATTAATATTTACCACCTAGTTTTACCTCAATTAATTCAAGAATGGACATGCAAATATGGAGTGCTAGAAGGACTTCCTAACGGAAGTATTTACAGCAAAGTTATTATTCTTTACAATTCCTGTCACTTTTGCAGTAGCATTTGTATATTTAATATTTTTACTTGATAAAACCTAACCAGTTTAGATAGCAGTAGGGCCCCATTTTTTGATTTGCCCCAGGGCCCTTGGTCACCTAGCTACGCCACTGGCTCTCACACTAAGCCTGCGCGACCAGGACGCTGCATTGACGTTGCGGAGCCGTTTCGGAAAGGTGGAAGAGGTACTCCTAAGATCGTCAACGTGGATCGACTGGCGCGTTATTATAGGGCCGATAATGCTCGGGACATGTCTTAGGAGGGGGCCGTGTTGCGCGCCACAGTTGATGTCTGGTACATAGCACTAGCGCCATCTATTATCGAATAGAAAACTAAGCTTTCTAGATAACTCCACACTCGAAATTTTCTACATCTAGTTGGTCGGGACCGGTATTTGCTGGAACATTCTAGATGTTTCGTAGTTATCGAAAAAGTAGAGTTCTCAGCAAAATGTAACATATGTCAGCATTTATTTTCGGTCAAGTTTGACGTTTTTGGATCTATGAAACAACATGAAAAATCTTCGAAACATCAAACCTTTCTCAAGAAAGCTAAAACAAATCAAGGTATCACATCTTTTTTTCTAAAAACAGTAAAGAAGAGGATTTAATTACCGATACTGAAGTTACTTTAACCTTCCACGGTAAACAACATCACAGCTAGTCAAGACGAGTCTAGATGACTGCGAAAACAGTATCATGCGGAAGAATTGCTGCTTTGGAGCTATATGCTATATAGCTAATGCTCGCTTTTGGAGCATTATTTCCGAAAATGTTTTAAGGCAGGCTAGTCAAAAATGCTTGACTTTGATAGTGACAAAGTGTATGATGAGGTTAGACCTTTGGGTGAGATTTTCTTGCTCTTTTGATTCTAGTTGTGGGAAGAAAATCGAGTGCATTTACGCTGGGTTGACTTCTTTACGAAATCGAAAGACAGAAATACTTACTTACTTACTTACTTACTTATCGTCACGCACAATCCCTAACGGGGTAGCCAGAGAGAACAGATCGCCAAGTGTCACGATCCTTACATACCTCTTTCGCTTCTTTCAGGTTCATTAACTTCTTCATACATGCACGTCTAGGTATCCGAGTACTCTTGACCCTCCCCTCTTCGAGCAATTTGCTCACATGGTCTTCGAAAGTTAGTCTCGGTCTAAAAAGACAGAAATACCTGGCCTGAATTGAAAAAAAATGGTCAATGGCCCGTTTCGTAAGATTCCCCGGGTTGGTCCTTTCGAGAGTTGGTAACCCTAGATAACACCCAACAAAGATGACAATGAAATTGAGTAACTCGTCCTTTTTTAAGTCAGTTAAAAAGATCTGCTCTGTTATTTCTGGATCTACCCAGGACAGAGGTTTTATTCCGATTTAGTGATAAAAGACGTTTATTAGGTATTCTAATAATTTTATATTGAATTGTTGAATAAAAAATATATGTAATTTATCAAATTAACAAATATAATTATGGCATAAGTGACAATAAAATACTGAAGTTTTACATGATATCGATAGTTTTAATATGAAATACATTTATACAATCATACCATACATACCTACACTAAGTTTGTATAAAATATCTTACAAATACAATAACATACTGGAATTTTTTAGAGAAAATGGAAATATCAATGGGAATTTTAAGTTTGTCACAATAATTAATAACTATTTATGTTGGGATTTGTACAAGCCATGGCCTAGCCCTGCATGACGAGGTGCACGAAGTTCTCGTAGTTGATGTTGCCCTGCGAGTCCTCCTGACCTTGAAGCAACTGCTCCACCTGCACAGTGAAATTTGTTTATAAATATTACCTTTATATATATAAGTTATAAAATATAGTTACAGCCTTGGTACATAGTATATGACCCACTGCTGGGTACAGGTATAAAGGCACTCTAATTTGTTCGGGAGTATATAGCAATGAGGGCTAATCATCTGACCACCAGATATCGCTAGTTGACACTGAGCTGAAGTTTTTTGTTACACAATGTCCTTTAATTAAGCAAAGTTTTAAATAAAAGTTTATCAGTTTCAAAGGTAATAAATTGATACACAAAACAATGCCTCAGTGGTTTGTTTCCTATTCATTTTTGTGCATATTTTTAACTCGTTAGTTTTTCTACTTTTACAAATATCCATAATTAAGTTTATTCATTTCTAATCTAATTTAAATGAAATATATCTAATAGTACAGAAAGAAACATTAACCTTATAACATTATCCTAACAAATTAATTTCCCTGCCATAAGATTGGCAAATATTACACCTCATCGTAAAGTGGCACCGCCCTTGTGCAACACTACAGATAATTTTTTTGACAGCTTAAACTAAACATTAAAAGTTACTTTCATGTGATTATAACCAAGTGTGGATGAATTACTACACTTCTTTTGAAAAATGATTTCCTAGCATGCAAGCAACCAAAATTCAATAGCTAGGACCAGACACAAGTAAATTTTTATAAACAATTTTAAATGACGGCTGATAACTTGCTAGTGGTGAAAGAAAATATCACAGTGGTTTTTTTTTTATAGAAGAGGGGGCAAACAAGCATGTGGCTCACCTGATGGTAAGTGACTACCGCCGCCCATGATCTACCGCAACACCAGGCGAATTGCAGATGTATTGCTGGCCTTTTAGAAAGGAGTAAACTCTTTTCTTGAAGGTCCCTAAGTCATATCGGTTCAGAAAAGTCACCAGTGGTAAACAATTCCACAGAGAAGTTGTATAAGGAAGAAAACTCCTAGTAAAATGTACAGTAGTGGACCGCCAAGCATCCAGATGGTGAGCCTCATATCGGGAATTTTGAAGCAATGTGCAACACTTCCCATGGATACGATAGATAACGCAAACATGGTGAAACTCTACTGACACACATTGGAGATCAATGAGTCTTGTCCTCTTATTATCAGAGACATACCTTTACTTCTTACACTGTATAAAAAGTGATACAGAAAACAATACTATTATTTACTTAGATCAATATTTCCATATATACATAAAATGAAATATTAATACAGAGTCTTAACATATTTGTGTAATATAAAATTTGTCATGCCATGTAACAGACATAAGACCTTACTATAAAAAAATCATCTTTAATTCTCACACACATAAAAAGTGGAACAATCATATATTAGAGCAAACAGAAACCTGTAGGTCATACAAGAGGTTTTGTTTAAGCAGTTTTGAAACTGCTTCCTGATGGATCTTACTGCCTATCAAGCACTAGACAATTATTAATTATCAGCATATGCTTGCTATGTCTGCAGACATGCCAGCTGTCTCAAGGAGTGGTATTATTCTCAGACAGCAGCTGATAATTTCAAACCAACCAGATAGTTAGGCCAACAACTTGTAAGAAGCATAACACTACAGAAAGCTCCTTTGTTAATGAACAAACTACTAGTTATTATACATAGAGAGATAGAGACAAAGATTACAGAACTTCCGTGTTATTATTTTAAAAGTTTTGCATATGTTTCTGTTTCATATAGAATGAGGGTGACAAACACACAGTCCACCTAATGGTAAGTGGATGCTGTGGCCCATAGACATCAACATTTATCCTCGATTAAGAACCAAATTGCAGATGCGTTGTCACCCCCGAGGACTAAGATGGAATGCCTCATTTCCAGTAAAAAAGAGTCTTCGGTTCTCTACACCCACCATACAAAACACAGCGGTATGAAGCTGCTATTTAATGCTGGTATTCTATTAGAGTGTGGCCCTTCCCCAGTCGAGAGCTGACTGATTCATGCTATAATCATAATATAGTTGCAGCATAGCTCTGCCACATATAAAAAAGTATAATAAAGTTTCTTGCAACACTGTTTACACATTGGATGAATTCTTGCAATTTTATTCTGCAATAAATATCTCATGAGAAGCTCACAAATTATACTATTGCAATTTATCGCAGAGGTATCTACACAAGAAAGCTATATATAATTAAAGGATTGAAGTGAGTTGTACCAACATAAATAAAATATTAAATAAACCTTGTAATGTTTATGTGTATAAAATATAGTAATAATGCCACACCTATTGCCCTTTCATTGAGAATATGAACATCAATATGGATTGCAAAATAATCAGCCCATAACATGGGATGTGGCTAAAGCATTCTATAAAGACAGAGATGCTCATCAACCATGGATCTCTCTAACTGTACTCGTAGCGTTATATATGAAACTAAAACAATATGCAGTGAGACCTGTTGCAAGTCTATGTAAACATGTTCAGACTAGCAATCTATTGCACTAGCAACTACTCAAAGGAAACACTTGACAAACTGTCACATGTATGCTTGCTATGTAGTTTACACACACATATTTTCTTGCAAATGGAATCATGGTCTTATATATTATGTAAGTTACAATGTCTTTTTCCTTACCTCATCATCACTAAGTTTTTCCCCAAGGGTAGAGAGCAGATGGCGCAACTCAGCTGATGATATAAAGCCATTGCCATCTTTGTCAAAGTGACGTAAACCTTCTATAAAATCATTAGCTGTATCACCACTACGAGCTTTGGATATTGCCTATAAAATGAGGAATAATAGGCATTTAACTAAATGATAAAATCCTAATTTTTATCTTCAAATTATGCTAATACCCCCATTAATTACCTTAAAAATAATTAAGACTTATCTCAGTTTCTTTAACTGTGAACATTGTTAACACACCCAAAAATTAGTTGAAACATTTTAAGCATTCTATTTTTCTATTACATTGCAAACTACTGACATGTTTGCAAATTTTAACTTATGTATATGAAATGTAAGGTTTAATAAATAATAATTTTCGGGTTTTACTGTAGTGCTTCCAAGTATATACTAAAAGTGATTAAAAAGTACCTGGTAAATAGGCAAGAACACCTCAAAGGAAATTCTTTCATCAGGCTTTAGATGCAAGGTGCACTTTTTAACATCTGACTCTGTTGGGTTTTGTCCTAGAGCTCTTAATGCATCCCCAATTTGAGCAACATGAATTTTGCCATCACCACGAGAATCAAACAGCTGGAATGCTTCCTGAAACTCTGCAACAAACACCAGATTATATAAAGTAATCTATTAAAATTGACAATCTATAAAGAGAAATGTACCTTCCACTGAAGTAAGCTTGAGTTTAGTTGGGGGTTCGTACATGAACATGATGGAAGAACGACGTACAGTAGAGTACTGCGTAAGGCGCGAGGTCGACCAGATCCGATCAGAATTACTTTAAAATACAAACCATATAAGGAAACTAGGGCGCTTGCAAAAGCCGACGCTTTCGGTAGTAAAGTTGATTGACATGAGTCACAGTTAAACGGCAACGCGACGCTCTCGGCCGTACTGAACGACTTGTTTCTTCATAATTTTTTAACAACAGTTGTATTTCATACCATTAAATTTTACATAATTAAAATTGCGAATAATTTTGTATTATTAGAATTGATATCAAGATAATTATCTTGAGTATGACTCACCAGCTAGCTGATCTTCTGAATAGCCCGCCTAGAAAAACAAAGACATGCAAGTTAAATCTTAAAAAACATTATAATCAATTTCAATAATTATAATATGAAAAACGAGTATTTACCATTGTCGCAAGGAAACTAATGAAAACCGCAAACTGTTTTCTATTTCCGAAATGGAAAACAAAATAATTACGCGTCTGCCCCTGAGCTGTCAAACTTAATGACAGTGACACTGACATATTTCCGCATATTTCTAACATCAAGAACAAGAAAAAGATTCGTAGTGGCCATTAAAGATAGGCAAAAGTCTTAGACGTACAGCCCAGTGTGATTTGTACACGCAGAGATTAACTTGATTCCATGCAAGCTGAAGCCCAGCGTGAACAAAGTTCAAATTAATCTTATTTTGAAAATTTACATAATATGTGATAAGTATGTCAATAAATTATATTCTCGCAGGACCTGGGGATTTATTTTAATTTATGTTTTATGATTTTTAGGTTCTGTAGTAAAATACTTCGTTTTCGTGATGTTTTTTAAATAAATTGAAAAGGACAAAAAGAATGTAGTTTTGTATAAATTATTAAATAAAGTAAAGTAAAACTCAACCTATCACATTGTTAAATTTTTTTTCTGCAATTAATTATAAAATGTCATCCAGAAAAGCAGCCGGAGTCTTAAAATTATCTGTTCTATTCCTCTCATAACCCAAGTATTACATTATTGTCATTATGTGGGTGGAGCAATCTATTGTCCTGTAATCCAAAAAAAGCTGAGAGCCAACTTAACTAAATTCGGAAAAGCAAAAACACGAAATTACAAACACAGCCACAATACCAAATACGCACATAAATAGATATGTAGCATGTTGCCTGTCCAGAGTACTTTGGATAAGGTTGTCATGACGTCCAATTTTTTTTCGGCCAAACTGTTTCATTTTATGTACTTACATAGAATTTACAAATGATTTTCAATAAAACTTGTGAATTTACTGAATTTCAGCATTGCATTATTTTTAATGCACGGACGTGACAGCTAGAATACCGTGCATTACAAATAATGCACAGACGTAGTAGCAAGAACATTGTGGATTACATAAAATGCACGGATGTTTAATGTAAATTTTTGTTATATCCATACACAATAAATATATTTTTATGAACTTATTATTGCTTTTCGTTCATATCCACAGACTAATATGATACTTACGTATCAGCAGGGCCTTTGTAGTTAGAACATTTTTCTGTTCTATAGAAACTGGCATTGCATATTTAGTTCCACAACTCTCCAAAGGACAGCGCTGGAGTAAGTTTACGTTCGGAAGTGCATTGTTTTAGATAATTAAATCAAATTAAATGATCGTATCACATTGACTAAATCGACGTGTTAATAATGTGAATTTAGATATTTTCAGCAGAAAATGAGTTAAACAACTAATTTTATTAAGATTTAGCTGCTTTAAGTCTAGTTTATTCGTTTAATTGGAAGATGGAATATTGGTGTTTTAATTTCTAAACGTGACCACCCTCTACCACCATTTTGTTTGTTTTTGAATTTGACATTGGCGTTTTGTTTTTCTGACGTAAAGATTGTGCTTTGAATGTTTTGAATTTTTGATATTTTTCCTATATTTTCTTAGGACTTGGCTATTCTTGGAATTCGATTATCTTTGCTTAATATAGTGGCCCATGCACGTGAAAGGGACTTCGATTATCTTTCCTTCGGACATAGTTCGTATAGTTTAGTGATGGCCGCGGATAAAATTTGCTGTGTTTCAGGATGTACTAAGAGCTGTGAGTAAATATATTATTTCTTCCTTCTATTTTATATATAAGTCAGTGTCACCTTGGGCAACAATGTGATACCTAGCGCAGACGCAGGTAGCCCAAGAGTTCTGCATCACTTTTCCACCCTTAGAGCCAATACCTTGCTATGTATACTTACATACATAAAAAATGGGGGGGGGGGTTCCGGCACTTAATTCTTTTAGGGGGAGGTTCCTACTCCTCCCCCCATCTACCCGTCCACTCGGCGACCAATAATTCGTGCAGCAGATTACTAAAGAATTACCCTTATAACACTACTACTTATACTACTGTCATTACACTTTTCAAAAACGCTTCTGAAATATTAATTTTTTTGTAGGTGAAGATGGCTATATACTTTACAAATTTCCAAACTCTACAAAAGATTCAACACGCTTTTGTACACGGGTTCAAGCAGTTGGTGGAAACTTTCTGTTCTTAGATGATATGTATGTGTTTAAGTACCGAAGAATTTGTCATACACCTTTTGAATCCAAGTACTGGACCGGAGTAAAATGTTAAGTAACATTGCAATACCAGCATTGCATATGAGAGGTTAGTAAAAATTTGCATTAACATTGTTATGATCTATTCTTAATATTATGAATGTTAAAGTTAATATGGAAGTTCGTTCCTCAAATAATTAATTTTACTATCAAACATGAATAATTGAATGTATAAATTTTGAATCATTGTTAAACTATGTTCTGCAATACTAATTTTCAACTTCCATGTTGATGAAATATTATGTATGACATGTAAAGCAATTTTATGGAAAGTTTGTTATTTCTTATTAACAGTTTGATTCAAATGATAATAAAAAGCTTATAAATTAAGGCTTTTTCAAAGCTCATATGAATATCAAAATCTACACCAGTTTATAAATATTAAACTTGCTCAGAGTACAACTGGGAAGAAACATGAGTTTATGTTATAATAACAAATATATAATGAGAATATATATTGCACCAACATACTATATTGTACAATATGTTCAATGTTTAATCATTTTTTAATCATATTGTCCTTTAGTATCTATTTAAAGTTATGATGATCTTCAATTTGATATCCCATTCTTTCATTTCATTCAATCTTAGAATATCATATTTAAAGTTTAGATGCCCAAATTTGTGCAGTATTCATAAGAAACAGAACAAAAAAGTTAGTATTTCATTTGGTCTTATTACCAAACTTAATTAATCACAAGAGAAGTTACTTGATTTGCCTCCGTCTTTGTAAAATTCGACATTGCTGTAAGATCCATAATTTACATTATAGTATGCATATTTTTCCAGGTGTTCTATTGTACAACTAATACTAATAATAAACTTCCATTTTAATAAAATGGAATGTGTAACTTTTAGCTTCATTTTTATTTGTTTTATTTTGTTATGCTACTTGTGGTATTTGTTGTTTGATATTGTCTGTTGGAAGATGTTGGTAGTCCTTCAGCCTTAGTCGTTCAAATTCTACATGGCTAATATGTGTATGCTGTAATTTTTTGCTGATTGGTAGTAGAGGAATTAATCTTTGCAATTAATAAACCCAAGAAGGTTAGAATTTTTATTAGAGCCATCAGTTCACATTTCTCTTTGTACTATTCTTAAGTTGTCAATATATTTCAAGTACAATATAATCATTCATTGTATATATTGATTTTACAGGTGCTGTTGCTAAGATATCCTCCTTAGCTGAAGTTACAAATAAAAATAATACTTTTAAAACACGTTATATGCAAGAAATTGCTTCAACATCAAGTTACGTGCAAGAGACAACTACTGCTCAAACATCCAGTAAGTTAAAATTGATAATATATTATTTATAAATAAAAATTATTGTATAAATTAAATTGAGGATAATATATTGAAAATTAATTTTATTTAAAAAAAAGTCCCACTGGGTTTTGTGCTGGTTCTGGTAAAGCTTTAATATCAAGTTGCTTTAATAGGGGGTTGTGGGGCGGGGGGAAGGGAGGTGGAGAGGGATAGATTCGTCCCCCAGCTGTCCCCCCACCATGAGATGCATGGTATTTTTATATTAAATGTTAAAGATCAAAACTTTATAAAATAATTTATAAGAAAAATCACCTTAATAGGTAGTCGGGGAGGGAGCGTGACCCCTCTTCACCGAAGCAATACCAAAGTTAAGTTGATGGAGCCCCCGTTATTTCTGGGTGGTTTATGAAAAAATAACCACAAATCTTTCTAACCAAACTGTATCTGGGTTGGTGTGCCCCAAGTCCCGAGCTTGCTTTGCTCGCTCTTGTACCAAATAAAACACCAAAATGTTAACTTTAATAATTACTTTAAGAAGCACGAATGTAGAATAAATGCTGTAGAAATGCGGTCTTTAAGGAATATGCTAGGGTTGAATCTGAATGACAGGGTGAGAAATTGCGTGATAAGAGATAAATGTGGTATGCAAGATGATGTTGTGACCACGATTAAGAAAGGAATGCTTCGGTGGTTTGGTCACGTAGAAAGAATGAATGAGGAAAGAGTGACAAAGCAAATTTATATGGCAGATGTGAACGGCCGAGTCGGGAAGGGACGCCCTAGAAAAAGTTTATCGACCAAATTGGCGATATTTTGAAAATGGGCCACGTTAGAAGTACCCTTAACCGACGAGCATGTATGCGTAGATATATGGATGTAAAGGAGGCGAAAGAGGTATGTCAGGATCGTGCCAAATGGAAGTCCGTAGTCTCTGCCTACCCCTCTGGGTGACAGGCGTGAGTGTTTATGTTTTTTTTACTTCAATAAGTAAACATATTTTATCACTTTTGCCATTATATTTCATCATGTTTCGCCTGCACAAGTACTCCACTATTGCATTATTAAAATATACAATATCTTAAAAACGGTTAAGTTTCGTGTATGGTGTTTCATAGTCGAAAAAGTCGGTAATGATGCAAACTACAACCCCTTAAATGATCTAAGTCGACTTAACCTGTAACCCTTTCATATTGTATATTTCAATATTTATCTACTATGTTCCAAATTATGATTCAAAATGCAATCAACTTGCTACAATTAAATTTATTTTTACTAAACTATAGTACAAATTTTCTTGGTCTATATAAATATAATGTTTTGTCATTTTAATTTCAGGCTTGAAGGTGACTCTACAGGAACGGGAGGCAGGTGCTCTTCAATGATTGATTTATTGAACGTTTGTTGGTTATATTTAAGTCGTCTTATTGCTAACAGTATGTATCAGGTAATAATCAAAATTTAAACAGACAGATCTTATAACTAATTGCACGACGTGCTGTGATTGGTTGCCAACAATGACGAGCTCTGATTCGTAGATAAAAGTTTGGTGTTCCGGTGCGTCGCTAGGCGGCGTTAGTAGTCGCGCCAACAGTGACTAAGCCCAAAAGGACTCAAATTAGTACAAGAATTACAATGTTAAAAAAGAAACTTAAAAGCTTGAATATAGCAAATGAGAAATAAGAAAGTATGAAGAAAGAACAAAAAGACTGAAGAAGAAAATGAATCTATTAGAAAATACTACTTTCTTGAAAGCTAAAAAACTAAATTTACGGATTCTATCGCATTTATTTACCTGATTTTACTTATTTTTAATTCCCGACGTTTGGGGTGCTTTACAGCACCCATGGTCACGGGGTGGACTGTAACGTCGTGAACTGAAACGTCGGGAATTAAAATAAGAAAAATCAGTAATAAATAAGTAAAATCAGGTAAATAAACGCGATAGAATCCGTAAATTTAGTTTTATTCAATGTATAGTGTTCGCGTAAATTTAAGAAATCATTAAGCATTTAAAAGTTTTACCTCAATGGCAACAGTTTTTACGATGCTATAATTTCGAGATTGTGGTGAACACAAAAGGGACAGACAATTCACACCTGATGAAAAGTGATGGCATTACATTTTTTTAACATGGGCCAAGAGCCTACAGAATGCTGCAAAAGATATTTGTTCTGCCATCACCTTTCACCTTAAGCAGGATGGTATCTAAGGCCAATATTAAGCCTGGTATAAATGAAAACATATTTTACCAGCTTAAGAAGCAAGCATCTATCTTAAATGAAAGCCAATGATAAATTGTGTACACTGGTTTTTGATGAAATGGCCTTAACACCACATATTGGTTATGACAGGAAAATTGACAAGATTACTGGTTTACACAATGATTTCTTATATTTACGCGAACACTACACATTGAAATAATACTAGTTTTTACGGATTTTATCGCGTATATTTATTATATAAATATCCGACGTTTCGAGCGCTTTACAGCACCGGATCGTCGGGTATTTATAGTTAAATATACGCGATAAAATCCGTAAAAACTAGTATTATTTCAATTACTGGTTTAGTTGACAATGGTGATGTAGTGAGGACTGAACTTAGAATAGAGGTATTCTAAAAACTATAAACAGCCGATATCATATTCATTTTGTGCTTGCAGTACAAAAAAAGCTGAATTAGCCTTAATGATTAAAAGAAATATAAGAAAATTGAAGGGGTCTGGCTTTAAAATCCTTGCTACTGTATGTGACCAGGGAACATCAAATGTTATTGCCAAGTGGAACATAGTAGATAAATATTGAAATATGGTGGTAGATAAATATATACAGGGTAACATAATAGGTAAAATAATAGGAAAAACTTTGTTGCATAGCATATATGCTCCGAATTATGTTTTAGACACTTTTTTATAAAATCTTTGATTAAAGGAATTAAGCAAAAGTGACTAAATTCAGTCAGTCAGTCATACCTGCGTATCTGCGAGTATCTTTGCTCTCATTGGGGTAATTAATAATGTTTTGAAACAAATCAAAACAAAGTTGTTAAAGACAAATATTTATTTAACATTAATTATTAATATGTTTCAGTTGTAGTTTTATTTGCAACCTAATCCACGTTGGTTAAAATTCGTGCTTTACTCTTAATTTTAGGTATTTTATCAGGTTACACTTATGTCTGCTTACTTATCCATCATCCAGTAGTTCATTTTCTCCCGCATCAACATCTAAGGGCAATTATAAAAAAAATTGAATATACAGGGTAACCCTGTATATATATTTCAATATAAATTATATTGGTTAAGTCGACTTAGATCCTTTAGGGGGTTGTAATTTGCATCATTACCGACTATTACGACTATGAAGCACCATACATCAAACCTAACCGTTTTCAAGATATTGGATACTTAAGTTTTTTTTTTTATAAAAATTGTCAACTTTTTGTCTATTGTACTATTTTTTTGTAATTTGTGCATCTCATTTTATTTTTCTTATAACTTTTGTGTAGTAGATAAGTTGCTTTATTATTTTAAATACCAAGATCTTAGGTAAATAAACTAAATTTTATGTTATTTTATTTCGATTAATTTACTTTGTATACTGTCATTACTGTCTACTGTGTACTTATAATTACTGTTGGATTTATTAATTTAAAATTGTTACTTTGATGAAATATATTGATTGATCGACATTTATTTATTTATTTCTGAAATTGTGTAGATTGCTTAGTTCTTAATTTTTTTACTGGTTATTGGTGTAAATTACCTGAATAAAGATGATTATTATTTTTAAATTGAGTTTTCTTTTTTATGATTTACCTTTGATTACATAATTCTGCAACTAACTAGTTTTGTGCCTATATGCACAAAACTAGTTAGTTGCTGAATTATGTGATCTTGTAAAATTAATTAAAAATAATCAGTACACCAGGGATGGGGCTGTACTATATATAGAATATCGTCCGTTTAGTTCGACAACTCCACTATAGATGTCTCTGTACCACGGAATCGACTAGCAACTCTATTCCAGGTATATATAATGTACTCTGTGCGTATCAGACAGGGCACTCCCATAGAACAAAAGTGAACTCGTCTAAGCTCACATATCATGTATGACAAGCTGTCATTGACAGCTTTTTTTTTAATTTGCCATAGTCACGATCAAAGCGTGGCACGATACAGCCTATTTTAATAGGACCTAAATAAAAATACTCATTTTTATCTATTGTTCTAATTAAATTATACGAATTCTTAAATAATGATTAGATGGATTCGATTCGAGCTTGTTAGAAGGGGAATGTATAAGAAAAAAAAAAACACTGTGTTATTTAAACATTTTTTTATTTCTTAACTTTGTTTTAAATTTATTAAAAGCTTTTAATTGCATTTGAGGCACTACAGCTGTCTTATGGTTGTAGCATGAATAGGTAAGCTCCACCAGGGTAGGACCATGTTTTCACAGAATACCAGTGTAAAAATAGCAGCTCAATGCTGCTATGTTTTGTATGGTGAGTGTAGAGAACCAGAGACCCTTTTTACTGGAAAAAAGGCATTCCATCTTAGTCCTATCCAATCCATCTTAGATATATCTTAAGATTAAAATCCAGTACATATTAGATATATATCTTAAGATTAAAATTGTAACACCAATAATTACTAGATTAATAGCAAATGCAATAGCCTGGACGAAATTGCAATAGCTTTATACATATATCCTAACATAAAAAATATATCAGAAACAGACATAATACATCACAAGCACACATGAAAATTAATCTGTATTATAAGTTTGAGGCATTAAATACCTAAGAACTCAGAATATCCTATTAATATTATAAATGTGAAAGTTTGTGAGGATGTATGGATGTTTGTTACTCTTTCATTGAAAAACTACTGAATGGATTTTAATTAAACTTTGCAATTATATGGCTAATACATCAGAATAACACATAAGCCATAATTAATAAAGATATTGTGTAAATTGGCTAAAATATAACAATAAATATTAAGTCAGAAAAAAAAACACGACGTCTGTGTGTATGAACATGCATCACGCAAAAACCTGTGAACCGATTTGGATTGAACTTTCACTGGCAGATAGTTGATGTTATAAGGAGTAACTTAGGCTACTTTTATTTTAGGGTTCCGCGCAAAATAATTCCATGCAGGCGAAGTCGCGGGGAACAGCTAGTGTCATATGGTAATATTGGTGATGCAACATCACTTTAATGTAGCAGTTGATCACAATACCATTGTACTTACCAGTTTCACTCGCGCCAACTAGAAGATTGACACGATGAAGAAGATTTACAATCAGGTACATACGTATATAATGCACAAGATATCCCTATGCTTTCGGTGGAGGAGGATCTGATTAGTATTCAACAATTTATTGATATTACTAATACATAGAATGTAAACGCCGCTATTGCACAATCGGGTAACATAGTCGCTTCTGCTTCTGATAATGACGAGCTTGAATGCCACCCTGCTAGGTCTCTTTCTCAGCCGGATGAAGTAAATGCTGGTAGTTCTGGTTTGCCTGCTGATGCTTTGCAAATGTCTCCTGCTGATTCCATTTTTTCTGCTCCACATATCCCCCAGCTTAGTACTGAACGGCAGAGTGAGATAATTAATTTGCTACGGCAAGTTTTTACTGGTTATAATGAAGGCAAACGCCAGGAACGCTTATTTTCTGATCAATCTGACTTATGGACGATTTTCACCCACATTTTCGATGAAGACATAATTGAAATGGTAGTCGAAACCAATAGATACGCTTTGCAAACCACAGTGAATGATTTGAGGCCTAGCAGTCGTCTAAGGGTATGGAAACCAATAACAGGAGATGAAATGAGAAACTTCTTAGGTGATTATTTACTGACGGGAGTCATAAATTTTCGAATGCTCGAAAACTACTGGAAAAAGGACAAATTATACTATCATCCACTTCTTCACGAGATAAATATGTCCTACAATAAATTCGCGCTGATACTGAAATGCTGGCACTTTGTAGATAACGAAGCACGACGTAATGAAGGCGACCGTTTATATAAAATACAGCCACTCATCGACAAACTAACAAAACAGCGAAAAATATTTACTATATACTATATCCTATATTATATCCTATATACTATTCAATCGTTTTTCTAAATATATATCTTTTCTTCCATATAAATCTCTACAGATTTGCCTCATATATCAACATAATGATTATTTTTAGTAATGAATACTATTTTATTGTAAGAATAGCGTTCATTATCTATTGCCATAGACAAATACAAAAAATATTTAAAAACGTGGTGGTTTTGGTAGGAGCTTGACCATCGACGGATTGTTGCTGTTGTTTTATCGTTTAAATAATGACACGAAAGGGATTTTAATACGTAAAATTGATGCGATTTTGTGTATTAAGTGTCTGCGCACGTGAACTGTCAGATAAAACAACTGGAATGGAGCACACACACCGCGAGATGGTCGACGGTGTGCTCCCCCCGTCATCGTGAGATGGCTGGCAGAAGTTCCCTTGGCCAGTCATGGCGAGAGACCAGAATGCACGGGTTCCCGAAGGAAGGCGATTTAGTTTCTGCATGTGTAGCTTTGGCAATGATTCTTTTGAAGGATCTGGAGGTGGAATTATACTTCTTTTTGAGAGTACTGGTGTTCACATCGCGGATGGTCGTTGTTGTCTACGCTTAGTCAAAGGATCTTACCGACTGCCGAGGCGTCAAGAACAAATGCCCTCTCTAACGTATACTCAAACTCTAGCCCAAGGCACAAAAGAGTATTCCAATTTGTACACCGGGTATGAGAGGTGCGAAGTATCAGCCGAAGAGGACACCTATATCTCGGCAAGAAAGACAAAGACCTCTCTCTCCAGATGGTTGTGGATGGTGGCATTTAGGTTTGAGTGAAGCCATCTGATATTGCAGAAATTCTCAATCACCAGGGGTTCTCAGTGGACGATATGAAGACAAGCTCGTGGAAACTGTCCATGTGTGGCCGTGGAAGGAAAAGGGGAGATCTCCCGCTGGGCAAGGTATTATGCCCGGGTAGCGGCCAACGCTCCGTGTGATAGTTCAGAGATATTCTATATATGCTGTTTATGATTCATAATGTTGATAGCGTGATTTAAGCTTCGGTGTGTTTTTCTTACGGCGCGACCACAGCGCCGCCACATCACCCCCCTGCTCAGACCGGAGGTCGATAATGCAGTCCGATTGCCGGTGTGTCCTTTTAATGCCGGTGGGGAATGCATGCTGTGTGCGTAAGGGCAAGTGACACCGGTGCGAATAATATGCCGATGTGTAATGCATGCCGTACTACGCACTGGCAAGTGATGCCGGTGAGAACGATGTGCCGGAGCAAGTGCCAGAAGTCTGCCATATAAATATGCGGTGAGTTTAGACGAAGACAAGGTGGACTGGCTTGCAGGAACTGAAGACTGCAGAAGACGGTTCTCAATAATGAATGGTAGGAGTTCTTGAGGATAATACCGAAGGCCTGAAGTTGTAGTTTCCGAAGGTTGTTGGTTGCGTGTTCAGATCACGTCGGTAAGTCACCACTGTGCTGTTTATGATTCGGAACGTGGATAGCGTGATTTAAGTTTCGGTGTGTTTCGCTTGCGGTGCGACGACAGCGCCGCCACACATGCGGTTGGAGGTAAGTTCTGCAAGACCCGCCGCAGAAGAACACAAAAACTCTCCGATCACACTCTTAATCTCATGACTGTTAGACGGGAGATGAGGCTGCAATCGTCAACAGATTTGACAGCATACAGGCAACTGAACAGACCGATCTCCAAATGTATGCGGCAAGACTAACGCAACTTTAATACTGCTCGTATTAAAGAAGCGATCGAGCGAAACCAGGGCTCCAAAGTCTTTGCCAGAGATCTGTCTGCCAGAAAGAGCCAACTGTCAAAGCTGAAGACTGAGTGTGGCAGCATCGTTTCCGGGACCCCTGAGATTTTGAGTGAGATTGAAAGGTTCTATGGGCAGCTGTACACATCATCGTTGGAGCCACACGCAAGTGTGAGTAACGATCCAAGAGCAAGTCTTATCCGACACTATTCCGATGATATCCCGGACGTCAGTAATCCTGAGCGAGATTAGAATGGCTCTCCAGCACCTTAAAAACGGCAGGGCCCCAGGCGAGGATTGAATTACAGCGGAGCTTCTGAAAGCGGGTGGAACACCGGTACTTGAAGTCCTTCAGAAGCTTTTCAATTCCGTCCTCCATGGTGGCACTACTCCGGAGGCGTGGAGCAGAAGTGCGGTGGTCTTGTTCTTCAAGAAAGGTGACAACGCCCTCTTGAAGAACTACAGACCGATATCCCTTCTGAGCCACGTCTACGTGCTGTTTTCGAGAGTCATTACGAATCGTCTCGCACGCAGACTCGACGACTTCCAGCCTCCCGAACAAGCCGGTTTCCGAAAAGGCTTCAGTACCATAGACCACATACATACCCTGCGGCAGATTGTACAGAAGTCCGAAGAGTACAATCTGCCACTTTGTCTGGCGTATGTGGACTATGTGAAAGCCTTTGATTCCGTCGAAATTTGGGCGGTGCTACAGTCCCTTCAGCAGTGCCAAGTTGACTATCGGTATATCGAAGTGCTGAAGTGTTTGTACAGTAGGGCTACGATGGCTATCCGAGTACAGAACCAGAGCTCGAAACCTATACAACTGCAGAGAGGTGTAAGACAGGGTGACGTTATATTCCCGCAACTCTTCACCGCTGCATTGGAAGAAGTTTTCAAGCTACTGGACTGGAAAGGATTCGGTATTAACATCAATGGCGAGTACATCACTCACCTTCGATTTGCCGACGATATAGTCCTTATGGCAGAATCGCTGGAGGACCTAAGCGCTATGCTCAATGACCTCAATGGTGTCTCCCAACGGATAGGTCTTAAGATAAACATGGACAAAACAAAGATCATGTCTAATGACCATGTCACACCTATGCCGGTAGTTGTTGGGAGCACTATGCTCGAAGTTGTTGATGAATACGTTTACCTGGGACAAATAGTCCGACTAGGTAAGTCCAACTTCGACCGAGAGGTCAATCGACGGATTCAACTCGGCTGGGCAGCGTTCGGGAAATTACGACACATCTTTTCGTCAGGTATACCTCAATCTCTGAAAACTAAAGTGTACAACCAGTGCGTGTTGCCAGTGAGTTAAAATTAACATTTAATAGGTACTGCCCTTAAGCAATCCTATAAAAAAAGCTAAGCTAGTGGTGTATTGATAGTGATATATATATTCTAGGTAGGTATAAATAATGTCCGATAGGTACACACAATAATTTAAAAAAAATTGGATCGCACTTTAATCCCGAAAATTTTAGACCTATTTCTCTACTACTAACATTCAGTAAAGTTTTGAAAAAAATAATTTTTGATCATAAATGTTAAGTTTTTTTTACACAAATTAATGACTCGATAAAAATCAGTTTAGTTTTATTAACGTCGGTGTTGAGTTTATCAAATATCTTTTTAATGACTGGGATAATTCACAAGATGCTTCAGATATTTTTTGTGATCTACCAAGCTGATACGGCTACAGTGACAAAAAATTTACTCTTAGACTTATTTGATATTTTAGTAACAGAACTCTAAAGGTCGTTATCAATGGTAAGAGTTTCTCTGGATCGGTAGGTATAAATGGGTTCCTCAGGACTTGATTTTTGGCTCATTCCTATTCTTAATCTATAGCAATGGCTCACCTTATAATATGGGGCACAATCACAATATAGTATTGTTTGATGATGATATCTCTTTAATTTTAAACTCAAACAAAAGTCATCTATTATGACAATTGTAAATATTCCATAAACTAAATCTCTATCGAACGTAGTATATTGGTTTAAGGTCAAAAATTTACCTAATCTTAAACATTCAAATACCAATGTGCTCTTAAATGGGGAGTATTCAAATTTTGTAAATACCATTAATTTTCATGGAATTAATAGCGACGCAAAGCTCCAATAAGGCCCCCATATATATCCCTCTACATTATATCTTGTAGGTTTTTCATGGACAGGTATTTTCTGAACGATTGGTAAATAGAAAATTACTTATCTTTCAACAAGTATTATGTAATAATCTACCTTGAAAAATAATTCTATTCTATTTAGTACGCGGTAGAACCATGCTGCAGCTATATTTTGGTTATAGCATGGATGGGTAGGCTCTACTGGGGATGGACCACGCTCTTACATAATACCAGCGCGTAATAGTAGCTTAATGCAGCAGTGTTTTGTATGGTGAGTTATAGAATCGAAGACCCTTTTTACTGGAAATGCGGTATCCCATCTTACTCCTCAGGGGTGACAACGCATCTGCATTTTGTTTCTTTATTGAGGATAGATGGAGATATCTAACAGCAACCACTCGGCGATGGGCCACAGAATCACTTAGCGTAGGGCTCGTTTGTCACCCTTATCCTACAAAAAATATTCTGTCTTTTCTATTCTGTTCCGTTCCAATACGTTTCATCTCGTTCCACTCTATTCTATACTATTTCATTCCATTATATTCCATCCTATTCTATTCCATTATATAGAAGTAAACTTGAGTATAGGAATGATATTTTTTGAATTGTACGTGCCAGTTGGAGCTTTCCAAAGAGAATATAATCATGAGTTTTAGAGCAATCTTGAAAATGAATATATCAAACAATGTATTGAAGGGACTGATAATTTCATAATGAGAAATAATAGATCTGGAATCATTCTGATTATGTATCATCGATATACCGCAGCATAAACTATATTGTCGTAGTATACCCGATAAGACACATGTACAGTACTTACATTATGTACAATGAACACTAAATCACAAGTTAGATAATGTATCCTCATTCTACACTCAGCTTAAATGGCTTTCTCTTCATCGCCGAAGGCAAATGAGGATGCTTAACACAGTGTTTTTTATTTTATTCGATAACATCTATCCAAATTATCAGAAATATAAGTTTCAGTTCCTGCGCAACACTCATGACAGACAGCTTCGTTCATCGGAGACTCTTTCTCTCTTTATATCCCTTTACCGTTCGTTCGTCCCTTCTGGTTTCGTATCTTCTCATCGTTTGCTGTGCAAGCCGCGTGCCTATGGAATCGCCTGCCTAAGAAGTTAAGACTACAGTTTTTTTTACATTTAAGTCTACTTTACGAACGGCAATAAAACAATCAATTTAGTATGCATATTTCACCTTGTCACTTCGTAGGTTCACAGGCTCAAGGGCAAAGGGCAAAGTAATTATTCAAAATTTTTTTTACATGTTTAATTTAAAATTTTTGTTTTATTTTTGTAAAATGTCAGTGCCATAGGCTTCTACTCCGTTCACATGTTATACCCTATTTTTTTCCAGACGTTAAAAAAGGTCATCAAGCGTATACGTTCTTTTTAACCGCCCTAAATTTGAGTTGAAGAGAATCTTTGATTTTTAAGTCTTCCTTTTGATCCTGTACTGTTTGTAAGATTCAATTACATTATTTTTTATATATTTGCATTTCAATTTAGTCCATTTTAATACTTTATTAAACTTTACTTCACTCAATGAGAATAATATCGTTGTAGCACGTTCAGGAGAATGAGATTTATTAGCAAAACAAGCAATTGTTTTTTATAGAATAATGATGGCAAACGAGCAAACAGTTCACTTGATGGTAAGTAGATGCAGTGGCTCACAGGCACCCACCTCTATCTTTAATTAGAATTAAAATGCAGATGCGTTGTCATCCTTGAGAACTGTGTTGGAACGTCTCTTTTCCAGTGAAAAGGGTCTTCGGTTATCTGCACTCACCTTACGAAACACAGCAGCATTAAACTGCTAATTTACGCTGGTATTCTGTTCGAGCGTGATCCTACCCCGGTCGAGCAGCCCAATTTGTGCTACAACCATAACATAGCTGCAGCGTGGCTCTACCACGTTTAAAACTAACACACAAGTGTGAAACGAACGGATAGGTTGATCATCAAGTGACTACCGAAATACTTGTGGTAGTGTTTCTTTGTATTCATTTGCACCATCGACTGCACGATGCAATCTGAGCTGAAGTTCTTAGCTGGCACGAAATTCCATGGTGTATTTTTAATGTATAGAAAATCGTTTGATTTTCTCGAATGAAATGTTGTTTACTAATTTTATATTGTTTTTTTTTATTACATAAAATTTAATGTCTTAAAATAACTTTTACAAAATATGTTTTGTGCACGTAACCGGAATTCTGAGAGGGAGACCGTATGTCAGTCGTAGAATGTAATAGTAAACGTCTAGCTGCTATCAAAGGTACTTACTATAAGAGGTCGTACTATCTTAGTATTTTCAGTTTATATACCAACAAAATCTTATGTAAACCTGCCCATTTTCACTGAAGTTCTAAGTGCAATAAGTTCGATTGAAGATAGCAGCGATGTCGAAAGTACATATCTATTAGGTGATTCAATGCTTACCCATATGAGCTATTCTATAGAGAGCTAAGTGGTTCTGTACGGATCCATCTTGGGTTTGTGCGGATGTAGAAATATTAAAAACCAACTGGTACACATTTATCGACCCGTACCATGGTATAAGGAGCTGGATTAACCACTGTGTGGTCTCCCTATTTTTTTTCTACTTATTCTCGACAAACCATTGAGAATGTAAAGATGTTATAAGGTTTGTTTGTTTCGGATCATCTGCCCATTTATCTGGAACGTAATCTAGACATTGTGAGGCCTAAGCTTTTGATACATGAGATTTATTGATTTATTTCCCACTATACAATTTTCTTTACAGGTTTATCACCTAATTCGATAATGTAGACAACTATTTTTACCAACTCCAACTACAAAGTTAAGAGCTAATAATTTTCGATTATAAATATGTACTTATTGCCATTTCAAACACCGTATCTATATCACAGTAGGACCATAACTAATTTCAAATAAAGCTCTTACTATGAACCCACCCAGAGTACAAAAAATATATCTATGTCTTCTGCTATACGCTTGAGGATACGGAGGGCGCGCGTAAACGGCGCTTCAGTCACCAGCTTGGTGCGGCCGAGCAGCATAGCTAGCAGCTGCGGCCGCCGCCACCGCCACACGTATCTGTTCGGAAAGAAAGAAAGAAAGAAAGAAAGAAATGCATTTTATTCCAGTTTAAGCATGCAGCATAACAAGAAAAAGTAGTTAAATGCCAAAAAATAAATATAACTAAATTAAAAGTAATTTAATATTATTATAAATTAAAGAAAACCTTTTAAAAATACCCTGTGCTGCAGCATGAAACCGTGAAACGGACCGGACTCAGTGATAGCACTGGTTTTCAGTCCAGCCCTTACCCAGAGGCAGCTTGGGCGGCTGAGTGCACGCTCGCTCTTGGTGTCCGAAAATTCCTAATATATAATATACATTAATATACATATACATATGCATACCCATATTCATATATAATTGGATATAATTGGAAAATAGAATTTACCGTTTTTTTTTTCCAAAAAGGATACGTATGGAAGCAATATCTACAGTTTTGTAAAGAAGAATAAGGATTTTTAAATTATTTTAAAAGAAAGAAAAGAAAAAAAACGAAACAAATAGCCTGCCCACATTATATGCTTAGTTTCATTGTTGGTATATTGTCTATGAAATACAGTTACGTTACTGGTAAATCCATTCATCGTTAATTTAATAAAAAATTACTAAATTAAAGAATTATCATAAGTTACTATATCTAGATTCTACGTCTTAACCAACATCTTTTTGTTCATTGAGTAGTAGAAATTTATATTTGTTTTTAAAATTATTAATTGTTGTAAGGCTGCGTAAGGGGGGTGGCAGATTGTTCTAACACTTTGTTGCATTGTATTTAAAACTACCTCTAAATGCAGTTGAGCGGCTAAAAGGATATACTAAGTTTTTTTCAAGTGATCTGAGATAATGTGTATATTGCGATATTTGGCCCAATCAAGCGAACACATAAAAATTACGTCTGGATTGTGAATCTTTCCCCTCATCACCTTAAAGATATATGAAACAAGCGCTAAATTTCTCCTAACCTTTAGTATAATATTAATATATATTAATATTAATGTATTTTATTTTTATTTTTATTTTATTTTATTAAGGACAACAAACAGTTGTATAATAAAAATTACAATTCAAATCCTATGTAAAAATATAAGCTAATTACACAACCAACACCGTTATCCACAAAATTACCGTACTAATTAAAGTTATAAGGCACAGAGAATACAAATATAAAATAAAAACTAAAAAACTAGAGACAACAATGCATACTTAGCCGTTATCAGCAAAATCGTAAATATTACATATTTATTACAAAAAATAAAACAATTGAGATTAACGTTATAAAATTAAAGAAAATAGTAATAAAGATAAAAAAATTACAAATCATTTAATATAAGTTTTACAGCTTTTCTAAATTGAGGTAGGGACATGGTAAATGAGTCTACATCGGAGAAGCTGTTGTTGTACAGTTCCATTATACGACGCAAAGGCGCACGCTTGCCCGCATTTGTTTTGCACAGATTAAGGAAAAACAAACGATGCACGTGAGTGTTTCGTATTCTTTGTGAGTGACTTGGTACACGAAGGTATATACAGTTGACAAATTGAGAGCAATCAAAAAAGTTACGACAAATTTTGTAAAGAAAAGTACAGTCAAGTAGTAATCGCCTATTACTTAAAGTTGTTAAATAATATTTATGCAAGAGGTAGTCATAAGAGGACCAAGAACAGTAACATCTGTAGTTTACAGAGCGTAGATATTTAGCTTGAACCGATTCTAGTAAATCACTATATCTTTGGTAGAAGGGATTCCAAACTTGTGTGGCGTATTCCAATTGGGGTCTTATAAGAGATTTATAGAGCAGTAGATAAGTGCCAGACTTTTTAAATGGCTTACAAGTTCTCATGATAAAACCGTAAAGCTGAAACGCTTTGTTGATAATGTGGTTAATGTGGTAATCAAAATGAAGCTTAGAGTCAAAGAACACGCCAAGGTCTTTAATAAGCGAAACGTTGTCAAGAGGAGTATTGCAAAGAGAATATGCGAATTTAATAATATTACTTTTTTTAGTGAAGGTGATAGTTTTACATTTAGGGAGGCTAAGAATTAGTTTATTTTCTATACAATAGGAAGTTAAACGATCCATGTCATCTTGAAGTAGAATACAGTCATCAAATGTTTTTATACTACGAAAAATTTTTAGATCATCAGCATATAGCAAGAAATGAGAATTTTTGAAACAAGTCGATATATCGTTTATAAAGATTAAGAACAGAAGAGGCCCTAATATTGAGCCCTGTGGCACGCCAGATGATACATTTATTTCATCGGACGAGAATCCATTAATGACCACCTTTTGCGTCCTGTTTGTGACGTATGATGAAAACCATCGCAATAAGTTTCCGCGTATACCGTTATAAGCAATTTTTCGAAGGAGAATTTCGTGATCCACCCTATCGAAAGCCTTACAAAAGTCTGTATAAATTGAGTCGATTTGAAGCCGCTTGTCCATATTGTCAAACAGAAAATTAGCATATAAAACAAGATTACTTACAGTCGAACGATTTTTGACAAAGCCATGCTGTTCAGGGATAATGATATTGTGTAAGCTTGGATAGATACAGTTATGAACTAACCTTTCTAAGACCTTCGATAAGGTGGACAGAAGCGAGATCGGACGGTAATTTGAAACAATATTTTTTGATCCGCTCTTGAAGACGGGGGTAATATTTGCTGACTTCCAGATCTTTGGTACGTATCCCACCCGTAGACTACGGTTGAAGATATGAAAGAGAGGAACGCTTATGGAGTCTGCGGTGTGCTTAAAAAAGAACGGCGGTAGACCATCTGGTCCTGAACCCTTAGCAACATCTAAGGATTTAAGTGTTTTGATTATAGTGTCTAATGAGAAGAATATATCACTTAGAAAGATGTCATTAGTATTAGTACATGGCAAGGAGTCTAGGTCCACCAATGCTGCATCTCTTTCCACATACACAGATCCAAAGTATTTTGAAAACATGTTGCATATTTCTTGCGGGTCATTAGATTGAGAATTATTATATGTCATATTGTTGGGAATGGCATTTTTATCCTCACGCGTTTTCACAAATGACCAAAACAGTTTTAAATCTTTATGCATACCAGTTTCGATTGAATTAATATAGGTGTTATAGCAATCTTTACATAATAATTTGAATCTTCTACGAAATATTGCAAAAGTCTCATAATCCGATTTATTACCATACTTTTTCCATCTAATCCATGCTTTTTCTTTGTTTTTAAAGACATGAATAAGAGGACGTGAGAACCATATAGGAAATTCTTTTGATTTAGTAGGCCGTAAGGGCACATGTTTTCTAATAATTTTATTTATCTCCTCATAAAAAATATATACAGCCGTCTCCAACGAGAGCCCGTACAATATACTGGCCCAGTCTATAGAATTTATTTCACCATTAATATCAACGTAATTAGCTTCAATAAATTTATACTTAGGTTTTGCACAACGAATCATTGGTTTTTGTAATACGTCTAAAAATATATGTGCTATGAAAGGTGGGTGGTAATTATCAATTTGAACCAAGGGAGTCAGTGGTAGCTCACAGTTGCAAGTATCAGTGTTACTTATAAAGAGGTCAATAATGCGATCTATACTGTTTTTAAATATATTGTATTGTTTGGCATTCAATACTGAGAAAAAGTTAGAAAGTAGTCGGTAGGTAGGTGTAAAACTATTTAGAGGATCTCGCATAGTTGCGTACTTATCATTAGAAACCCATTCCACGTGTGGTAGGTTAAAATCCCTGAAAATAAAAAAATCGTTAACCACACTAGAAGTCAATTCATAATGAAAAGCATTAAATAATAATTCGTATGTGTTAACATTTTGGTTTGGCGGAATGTAAACGCCACAAACTACACTACATTTATGGTGCACGGATGTTTCGAATCTCAAAAAAACATAGTCAATATTAGAGGGCACATTGCAGCATATATTATCATCAGACATTGGTGGTGGCCTGATTACGCAACGAATGGCTCTTAGTCCTCGGCGCACCGCCACCAAAACACCACCCCCATCCGACTTACCACAGGCCACCCGGTCTCTGTCACACCGATATACTAAATAACGGGGATCTATTAACTCGCAATCAGTAATATTAGGTATTAACCACGTTTCAGTTAATATTATAATATCAAAACACTCAGCAAGTATATTATTGTATAAAGTATTAAGTTTGGTTCGTAAACCTCTGCAGTTTTGATAGTAAATAGTTAATTTATTATCCTCTTTTATTGAACAACATGTAAATAATTTTTACCATTTTTGTTAAAAAATAGGAAGGCGATAACTTATTACTTTTTGTGTAAATAAAGTGACAATTATCATAGTTTAGATTATACATTACCACGAAGACTGCAATTAAATGTTTTTTCACACACGATATTTTAGTAATGCACACAGAATAAGTTGCAAAATACCGCATAAAATTATAAAAACAGTAAACACCAAGTTTTATCAACAGTAATTTCTGATGGTAGGTAACGAACATTATTACGGGGTATACGGTAAAACACTCAAATACGTGCAAAGTTACAGAGTAATGCACACTTGAGAGCAGACACCTCCAACAATTACTGAGAGCAAACACTAAGTAACTAATTTCACTATAGCGTGTATAAAATTGACAAATATAAGCTTCTCCGATCATATAACCCAAAGATAAAGTAAAAACGTACAGAAATACAATATAAAAATGTAAACTATGTTTCGGCGATATTAATTGGTTTAATTTTAAGTAAATCTTTTTCAGAACGTATAGTGAAAGCAGGGGAGGTGTCTTTTGCCCGAACAAGGATGTTTCCGTGTTTGACCCAGATGAATCTATATCCATGTTGTCTGACTGCATCTCTTGCTTGACGAAATAGCTTTTTATTGTTTAGCGTTAGATGCTCGTTTATGTAGATCTTGTGAGACGTTCCTTCAATTTTTAGTTGTTCAGATATTATATTTTTCTCAAGACGTGCTGCAGATATGAAATTATCACGCAATATTTGACTCGAGAATCTGACAATTATATTCCTCGGTCGTGAGCTAGTTGGCTTTAACTGTTGTACGCGATGAACGGCCACAATATCTTGTGAAGTAACTGGCTGTTTTAAAATACTAGCTATATTTTGGACTACTTTTAGCAAGTTCTCGCCACGCCTTTCCGGAAGATTACTGATTTCGGCATTACAACTTCTCGATATTTGCTCCATGTAGTCCAGCCTTGCCTGAATCTCGACGAGTTGATTTGAATCTGGGTAGACAGAAGTTGATTTTTTTTCCAGCACGCTAAGTCGATGGTCAACATCCTCAATTTTCCTACTCAAGTCATCGAAGATGTTACTCATAACTCCTATTGAGGTCTTGACATCCTCAGTATCCTTTACCAATTTGGAGATCTTTTCATCCTGCCGTGAGAAGTAGTTTTCCAACATGTTGAGAATTTTATTCTGGAAAGACTGAAGCTCACTCCTGAAGTCTGGATTTGTAGAGCCTGAGGCTGCTTTGCGATATGTTACAAAAGATGGGGGTGTCACTATTTCAAGGTTTTCGTCCACACTCATGTTACCAGACCTGAGCGGACCCTCGCTATCACTTAATTGATCCTTTTGACAAAATCTGTTGCTAGGGTTATCCATGATGTTGCTATGGCACAACACGCAGTTACCTCTATACCAGTTATTACTCTGTGCCTAATACACAATGGCACTAGCGCTGCGTCGTGTTGTCGCGAATCCGGTCGGTTCGGTCACACGATAGATAACTCGTACACGGATAATGCTCGTACGTTAGGCACCGGGCACAGGCGATGCGAACGACGACGCGCGCGTGAAAGATGTATATAATAATATCATTGTATCCTGCCATACCTAAGGTGAATAAGGTAGGATACTTATTTGGGTAAAATGGGTATACTCCATAGATTTTTTTGAATAATTATCTAATAAATATATTCTGCACTCTCTCCAAAATGACACTATTTCATGTGGAGACCAGATGACCGCGTTGAATTCTAATTGGCTCCTCACTAAATAATTATGTAACGCAATAACTGCCTTTATATTAGTGCAGTCCCTAGCTACCCGCAGTACGAATCCCAAATTTCTGTAGGCTTTCTTACAGATTTTGGTTATATGCTCTCCAAATTCTAGTTTAGAGGAGAACTTAATCCCTAGATCTTTGACTTTTGACACTTTCGCTATTGGTACCCCGTTAATCTGGTATTGGTACGTAACTGGAGATAGTACACGGCTGAAGGTCATAGTTATGCACTTCGTGATGTTAAATTGTAAGTTATTATGTTTGCTCCAGGCTACCAACCTCCCCCCCCCCCCGAACGGGTTCCCGCCTTGTCGTGGCGGGGGGGCTTAGTAGCCGTGGTTTGGTTTCCCACGGTGAACAAAGAGGAACCCACGTGGCTGGCCCGAGGTGAAGGGCCGGCCTGAGGTGGCCACTCCGAGTGGGCTTGCGGAGCCCACTTCGGATGTGTGCTGGTGGACTGCAGCGAGTGGGGACTCCGCACCCTCTACCGCTGCATCCGAGGTGGAGTCACGGAGGAAGAGGAATGTTGGTATGGCGATGCGCCACTCGCCCTATCCTCCGCGACTCAAACGGGGCCGCACCGTTGATGCGGTGGTGATGGGGCTGCGGGGGGAGAGGATTGTCGGTATTGCGAGGCGCCGCTCTCCCTATCCTCCGCAGCCGAATCTTGGTTGGCGGCGGAGCCATAGACCAGATCCGCCGCTGGGGTCGGGAAGGCTAGTACTTCTAAGTGCTCGTTTTTCCTGGCCCTATGGCCTTCGCGCATCGGACGCGGGGGCGTCTGTTGCGCAGATGTAATTGGAGACCGTGGAGGAAGGCGTGCCATGCGTTCTGGTGCGCCTTACTTGGGAAGGAGAACGGGGAGGAATATTCCTCTCCCAAGCAGGTGCTGCCATGGGGCGGCAGTCGCTGGTAGGGCCGCGGAAGTGTGCGAAAGCGTTCCCGTAGCCCTGCCAATATGCGACGAAGGTGGAACACCATGGGGTTTTAATCGGTGCGAGTCCGACATAACCCGTCCTTGCCCCCACGAGGCGGGTATGCGTAGGCATTTCCCCATGTTAAAAAAAGGCTACCAACCTGTCTATATCTTGTTGTAACTTTTGGCAATCCTCTCTGTTCCTAACAGCAAGATACAGTTTTAGGTCATCTGCAAATAGAGTGCAATGAGCATCTTTGACAACCGTTGGAAGGTCATTTATCATCAATACGAATTGCAATGGACCGAGATTGCTGCCCTGACTTACTCCAGACCTAGTTAAATAGTTTTCTGACCGACACCCCGCATATTCTACATACTACTGTCTGTCCCGCATATAACTAGCAAAAAATGTTAGTAAATTGGGAGTAAATCCTACACCTGCCAATTTTGTGAGCAGTATGCCATTATCCACTAGGTCGAAAGCTTTTTTGTAATCCAAGAAAGCTACATCTACCTGTCCTCCAGCATCCACTTCAGGTACAATATAATTCATATAGTTAATTAGGTTGCTGGTGGTGCTCCTGTCGGGTCTAAAACCGTGTTGCTCATCTGAAAGCTGTACATTAACCTGCGAGAGGATGCTCTTGTGTACTGCAGCCTCCAGTACTTTAGCTGGTGTTGAAAGCACAGCAACCGGCCTATATTGGTTCACGTTTGATGCTGACTTTCCTTTTGGTACTGGGACTACCTTGGTTGTTTTCCATCTATCTGGAAACACTGCCTCCGCCAGGCACTGATTAAAGATGTAGGGAAGTGGCTTACCAAGTACTAGTCTACAGTCTTTGAAAATGTAGAGCGGTATGCCAGAGCGTAAAGTACTTCATCAAGCTTTAGTTGTTCTAAGTGTACCCTAGCCGCTCCATTCTTACCACCAGCCTGTTTCACTGCCGCATCCACGTCCAGCTTAGACATCTTAGGGCTAAATACCGAATAAAAATACTGAGCAAACTCAGTAGCTCACTGCTCACTAGTAAGTACCTTATCATCTTTTAAAATCTTGCGTGGACTTCTGCTGTCTTTTTTTGAGTTAATGTAAGCCCAAAACGCCTTTGGATTTTCCTGAAACTCACTCTGCATCCTGCCTTTATAATTTTTGTACATGGAGTTTATTAAATATTTTACATACGTTCTACACTTAGCAAACGCCTCAGAATCGGCCCCTGATTTGCTAACCTTAAACTGCCTATAAAGCCTAGCCTTTAATTGTATGTTGCGAATAATGTCTATCGTGTACCACTCGGGGTAACTGTACTCCGAGTTTACAAAACTCCGAGTTTACACGTCTTCAATTTTTTCTTGGAACGCAGTCATCCATAACATTGTTTAAAAACTCATAAAAATAATGTAAACTATTATTTACATCTAACCTATATATTGGCGTCCAATCTATGGCCGCTATTAACGAATACATTAACGAAAAGTTTGCTTTATAGAAGTTCCATACAGTATGCGTCTGGGTGCTCTCCTCAGACTCAGCTAGCAGCCGCGTGGGCGCGGGCTGCCCGCCGTACTGCACTCGCCCCCGCTGTGGCACCGCAGTAGCGAGCGGAGGATGTGGGTCGGGCAGCACGATTGTCTCAGCTGCACGCACCTCCAACTCTTCTTCCACTGAACGGATACTCAAAACAAGATCTAATTGTCTTTCATTGCAATTTCCTATTTTGTTGTACTGGGTGAATTCACAATGTGGCGTAGTGCTGTGATTTGGGGTGAAAGAGATGAATCTCAGATAAATGGATACCGCAATCTGTGTAATAACATCTTACGGGATGTTGACCTTCCTCCTGAGTTTATGGATTGCAGTCATGGATCATGCAGCTTGAAAACCCACAAGTTAGTTTTAGACAACTTTATTAATGTATTGTGGGTATTCTGCAGGACGCAGTTGTTCAGACCAAAGCCCAGGTTAGGCATAAACCACGGAGGAACAAAGTTTTGAGTGGGTGGAATAAGCATGCTAGGGAAGCTCACCGGGAGGCCAGGCTTCGATTCCAAGACTGGGTTTTGCATGGTTGACCTCCTTCTGGCCTAATATATGAGCAAATGTGCGAATCTCGTAAAATCTTTAAATACAGACAAAAATGGTGCTTAAATAACCAGGAGCAAATAAAAAGCGACCAAATAGCAAAACTTAGAGCGGAAAAGAACTTTAGTAGTTTCTGAAAATCCACAGGGAAACTGAATGTTAGGCCTGGCTCCCGGCGAGTGTTGATGGCATGAGTGACATGGGGGATATCGCAAATTTGTAAATGGAACATTTTGAGGTGAGGTCACCACTGTGTCCATCTATTACTAAGCCAGAGTCTGAGGCCAGTGTGTGCAGGAAAGGCCATTGCATTCATTTATAACCAGCCAAGTAAAGACTGTAATAAAATGCATGAGCAGAGGAAAGTCCCCCGGTCACGACGGGCTTAGTATCGAGCACCAGGAGTGAGACCACGAGATATGCGGAGTTGCATTTACCGAGGGTCCTGTCCCTGTTTTTCAATATGTGCATCAGCCAGTCGTACTTACCAGCTGATCTAATGAAAACTACTGTTATGCCCATATTTAAGAACGGAAGAGGAGATATCTCGAATAAGGGAAACTATCGTCCAATCTCCCTCGCTACTAAGATAGCTAAGATATTGGATAGTCTGCTTGACTCTAACTTATAAAATTACTCAAACCTGCATGATGTACAGTTCAGGTTCCAGCCCGGACTATCCACTGAAAGCGCAATTTGGAGCCTAAAGCATACTGCCCAATACTACACAGACCAGACGACGCCTGTTTGTGCTTTGGAGGAAGATGGAGGACAGGGGTATTCCAGCAGAGATGATCAGCATCTTTCGGTATTGGTATGCAAACCAGGCCAATCATGTTAAATGGTCAAACAGTCACTCCGAGTCATACAGGTTGGAGTGCAGAGTGTGGCAGGGTGGGTTATCGTCTCCGAAACTCTTCAACATTTATGTTAACGATCTCTTGGTAGAGCTCAGTAGCATGCGTGTTGGATGCCGCGTGGGTGGTGTTAGTATCAATAGCATCGGCTATGCGGATGACATGGTGTTGCTGAGTTCCACTGCGAATGCGATCGGTGAAATATTGAAGGTCTTTGAGGCTTATGCTGCCTCGCATGGTCTTGTATACAGCATTAATAAAAGTAAATATATGGTCTTTAGGGATGCCGGCAAGTGTCTCGAATCTATCCCTTAATGGATTTACCTTAAATGGATCGGAACTAAAGCGAGTTCATCAATTTAAATACCTAGGGCATATTCTTGACGATGACCTTAAAGATGATCCCGATCCCGATCGGATGGAGCCGAGGGCTTTGGCGATACGTGGCAATATGCTAGTCCGCAGATTTGCCCGCTGTTCGGACCAGGTTAAAATAAACTTATTCAAAGCGTATTGTTAGAGTCTGTATACGGGCGGTCTGTGGATTGGGTATGCCCAAAAATCGCTAAACACACTGCGAATCCAGGGTGTTTAGTTTGTTTGTTTCAATCAATAATGTTTTCAGGATGATGTCGGCACTTCCCTGCTTCTGTAGTGCCTCTGGCATGTTTGCACAGACTCTAACTGACGGTTTTCATGCCGTAATTCGAAAAAAAAAAGTATCGTCGCTGATAGTAAGGTACGGAGAAGTGACAACAGCAAAATGAGAACGGTGGCAGATGATCCGCATGCGCCTATTGTAAGGCATTTCGTGCGAACTATGGCTCATACAGTGAATGATAATTCTTCTAGGTGTCAACCGCGCGAAGTGCTTCTTAGGTACATGACAAAATAGAATTTAGTTTAGTCTAAGTTATCTGGTTTAATTTAATTAAGTTGCATTTAATTTGATTCTAAATATAATAATATAATTTCACTTGTTTTCAAAATACTAACACTTAGTTTTTTAAGCATTAATTGAAATACTAATCCTTGCAACCCTTGTAATATTGACTTTTGTTGTCTGAAATACATGAATTTGAATTTGAATCATAGATAAATAAATATGTAGCAAGCTAATTTGAATTTGTAACCTGAAATATAGTGATTATATACTCTTTGGCGTAAACATTAAATATAAACCTGAAATCTTAAATGATTTCAAAAACGCTAACTATCTTATAAATTACACTGTTGATGAAATTAACATAAAATGATACTTTATTTATTTAAATTACAAAATTAAAAAGTCACTTACTATATTGGGTTATTATAATGTTTTGTTTCTGAACGTTAGCAGCCATTGATCTTTTTATTCGGAAAAAAAAATGCCGATTGAGCTCGAACGATGGCGCGGTCGGGTTGGTCGCCGATTGGTGAACGAATTGTAGAAGGAAGGGAAAAGAAAAATGGCTAAACGGTGCAGATGTCGTTAGAAAGGTTAGTGCTAAGTTGTATATCTTTTTTATTTTAAAATAATGTTATAATTATCTGCTTTTAATGAGTATTTAGTATTCTATAATTTCGGATGAGCAATCACCGTTATCGGGCGAGGCAGTCTACAGGGCGACGGTGGTGTTCGGCATTGGCTTTGTTCGTCGAACTCCACGTGCCTTCCGCCATTTAGAATAATTTTAGTGCTAATATACGTAATTTTGGCTATGTAAAGCAACAAAAACGTGACGAGTAAAGGGGATGCACCATTATTATCTTGATTTTTGTGGAACATTTCCGAGTAATCACCTAAAATTGTCTGAACAAAGCCGCTGAAGGCGGCGTGGTCTTGTAGCACGATGAGCTGACGGTGCGAATTATTGCAGGGGCACCATGGCCGCCGGCGGCGAATTCGTCGAAGGATGGCTAGTCGCCCAAGTTTTAGGCGAAGGGACTTATGGAGAGTAAGTACTACTTGTGTTTTTAACCTAGTGATATTGTCCAACTTCCATGATATATATTTTTATATTTAAGTATAAAGCCAACAAATTTCTGTAACCTTATTTTATGGTAGGAGACCACATTTTATATTTTTTAATTTTACATTATGGTTATATGCTATAAATATAACAAATAAGTACTCTTTCACTTGTTCATCAGCCTGCAACTGTCCAGTCCTGGACGTAAATCACAACCATCGTACAAAATATTTGCTTCTTTTCGTGGACAATAATATGTCATTTTGATAATAGGTTGCTATATAAAAACTAGGCCATGTTAGTGCCTTTGTTACATTATTTTGCTCTAATGCAATTCTTCAAAAACTAATTAATCTGTTCATTTCAAATGGAAGACAAAACTATATAATTTCAATTTAAACCAGTAGTGAATTATGATCCATTTGCTGTCCATCCTAATGTACTAATCCAGTAACAATTTTGTTACATTTGAATATTTACGTAGAATTAATGCATTGAAGCCATTAATTCTTACATAAATTATCATTTATAAATAATAATAATGTTTATGAAATTTTTCAAAAAAAGTTGACATTAGTTTTACAGGTTATTCTTGGTATGGGTTTACTTTCAAAATAGTAGGTACTTCTTAATAATAATATTAAAACATTCTATTTGCATAAAACATTGTATGAAAATGATTTAATGTAACATTAAGTACCAGCATGGTTTGTTATGGTGATATACATACATGAGATATACATGGCATTTTTTTTTAGATGTTGACTGTTATGGCAATCAAAATTCTTAGTGTTTTAGAACTAATTATCATTTAACGATTTATACAATTTAAATAATCTTGTCATTAATATTTACAGTTACATATGCTTTTTTATTATTAAAAGTTTTCTTTAGTTATCTTAAATTATATGATAAGATTTTATTAAAATTATGGTAACTATGGTGTGACTTATCTATATTGTTTACTGTATGAAAAAAATGATATATTTATTTATGCATTATTGCTGTTACCTTATAGAAAAGGGCTACAAGGCGGACATACCTTTTGGTATTCTCTCCCAGTCGTTAGGCCTGGATGTAGTGAAATATAACAATAGGCACAAAAGGATTAAAAAAATCTTAGCAACAAAATTAACAATAAACAATAATGATTTTCAAGAATATCATTAGAAAAATAAACTAGCTGGTCAGGCAGATGTGCTGCCCTATCCGATGACCCTTTGTCATATAAAAAATTATAATAATATACATAGAGGGGTCACTTCTAGGGATGAAACTATCCTATCTCTCAAGGTTGACCAAACTGCACACAGTGTGCAATATGCAATGCAATATATTTAAATCAGTTCAATAGTTTATTGCAACAAACAACGTGATTTGCAATTTTTGTATATAAAGATTTTATTTTGCATTAAATGCTACTGATATATCATTACAATACATATTCATTTGTGTAGGCTAAACCTACAAAATTTGACCTGCTCAAAGTTTAACCCTTAAATGCATTGTGATGGAAATTTCCATCAACCAATTAAATGTCATTTTTTAGTTTTCACAGGGTATGGATATCGTATTTTTTGTATATCGTAACTTTTACGCAACAGTAGTGATGTTTTCGAATGAAAAAAAGAAGTTTATACTACAATTTCTGCGGTCAAATGTTATTTCAAAATCTCAATACTCGATATTTTGCTTGGTGAAGATTTCGGTTATTGTGATTGTAAAAAAGTTGTATAAAATACTAACGGTTTCTTTTCAAGTTATTCATTATTGATGGATTTGAGGTTCGTATTTTGATTGATGTCTTTATTTCTCTCATAAATAGAAAAATACGTAGAAACAAACCCAAAATTGTGTTGATGTAAATTTACATCATCATGTAATGACGTTCATTTAGCTTGTATGAAAGTTAGTGAAATGCTATTTTGTTTTTTATAGTTTGGGTTTGATATAGTTTTGTTTCGTTTTGATTCCAGTAGCTGATATCTTAAAATTTATGCAATATACAACCAGATTATAGACAATAGTGACACTTGAGTACATATATTTTCAGGATTGATAGATAAACGAAAACAGATCTGGAAAAAAAGAAACTTAGAATATATCTAACACAGTACTTGCCCAACAAGCCTCATAAGTGGGGGCTTATGCTGTTTATTTTGTGTAGTCTGCAAGGATTTGCATACAACTTTGATGTATATGCTGGGCAGTACCTTACCAATAAACCTGAAAATGAACCACATTTGGGCTCAACCAGTAATAATGTCCTTCGTTTAGCCTTAGATATACCAAGGCAAGTCAGTCATACTGTCTATTTTGACAGTTTTTATACACTTCTGCCATTGGTGTACTATTTAGCAACTCAAGGAATCCTTGGAAGCCTAATTCAAAATTACCTGATAAAAAATATATGAATAAATCTATCCCAAGAGGTGTACATGAAGGAAGAGTAACAACGTTTCAAAGTGTGGATATGAGTGAAGTAGCATGGAAAGACTACAAACAAATTACATACTGTCACATTACTTTATCACATGTTGGTGCTTTGCCTTTGAATAATGTAACCAGTTATGACAAGAAAAAAAAGAAAAGATCTAGATTCCATGCCTAGATCATAAGTGAATACAATGCCCATGTAGGAGGTGTATATCTAATGGATAGTTTACTGAGCATATACAGAATAAAGCTCAAGTCAAGAGTATGATATATTCATATTTTAGACCTGGCATTGCTAAATGCCTGGATAATACATAAAAAAATTGAATTGTTAAAAATATACCTAAAAAGATATCCTCAATTTAGGTACGAGGGTGGATTGAAAAGTACTCGGCCTAACACAGATCCATTCAATTCTTAAAATCAAATCTACCCGCATTATTTAGTTCAGTTCAGACTAGTTCATTGTGTGAAGTTCGAAACGTGTGCGATAATTAGTTGTGATTTTATAAATTTATTAACAAAGTAATCGGACATAATTTCCGCGAATGGAGCAAATCGAGCAGCGTGCCGTCATTAAATACCTCCATAAGAAGGGGCTATCATCAAAAGCCATCCATGATGACATGGTCAGTACATTAGGCGATTGTGCTCTGTCATATTCATCAGTCAAAAAATGGATAGCAGAATTTAAGCGTGGTAGAGAGAGTGTGAAAGATGAACCCCGCTCTGGAAGGCCTTCGACTTCAACTACTGACGAAAATATTAAAAAAGTACTTGATTTAATAATGGGAGACCGCAGATTAAAAATTAGAGAGATAGCCGAGATTATAGGCATCTCTTATGAACGAACTCAAAACATCATTGTCAACGAGTTGGGTTTCCACAAGGTGTCTGCGAGGTGGGTTCCGCGACTGCTTTCAATTGAACAAAAAAGGACGCGATTGACTATTTCACGCGACTGTTTGGAGTTATTTGAAGCCGATGCAGATGATTTTTTGAATCGTTTTGTTACTATGGACGAAACATGGGTTCATTACTGTACACCGGAAACAAAACAACAATCAAAACGTGGAGAAGACCTGGTTCACCACCCCCTAAAAAGGCTAAGTCGATTTTGTCGGCAAATAAGGTGATGGCTTCAGTATTCTGGGACTCGAAAGGTGTGATTATGATTGATTATCTTGAAAGGGGTCAGACTATAAACTCTGATTACTACTGCACCTTACTATGTCGTTTACAAGAGGAAATAAAAGAAAAACGTCGAGGAATGCTCAGAAGAAAAGTCCTGTTTCATCAAGATAACGCCCGTGTTCACACGTCAGTACAGTCAATGGCTGAAATTCACAACTGTGGCTTTGAACTGTTACCGCATCCGCCGTATTCACCTGATCTGGCACCATTAGACTTCTTTCTGTTCCCTAACCTAAAAAAGCACTTGGGAGGTCAAAGATTTTCGACAAACGACGAGGTCAAAGCAGCTGTAGACGCATATTTTGACTCTAAGGAAGAATCATTTTTTTTCAACGGTCTAAATGCTTGGAAGGGGAGGTGGCAAAAGTGTATTGAACTTGATGGTGATTATGTAGAAAAATAAAAATATAACTGATTTAGTATGTGTTTATTTTCTTGGTTAGGCCGAGTACTTTTCAATCCACCCTCGTACATTTAGAAATGAACTGTTCAGAAATGAAGTGCTGCAGAACTGTAACATGCAGAGGACGAAGAACAGTGCAGTGCAGTAGAGAAAATAAAAGAGTTCTAGTAATCTAGAAAAAGATATACAGGCCAAAGAAAAGAAGTTCTGTATCAGTGGCGCCACCAAAAGAAGTTCGAAGAGATGAGCTAGATCATCGGGCTTTGTAGGGGGATCTTTGTGATGCAAATACCCTAATTGTAAGGGATATTCAACTATACATTGTTCCAAATGTAATGTAAGCCTGTGTTTCAACAAAAAACTATAACTGTTTCAATAAATACTATAATGAATTGATTTATTGTCTCAATAAACATTTGTTCCCCATAGATTAGTTCTGATGACATAATGATGTAAATTTCCACCAACCCATATTTTTTTAAAAAAATTAAATATTTTTATGAATATTTTTTTAAAACTTTTTACCTTACTATAGAGCTAACGTTACATCCAAATAAATTTTATTTGCTTCAAAAGGAAAAATCATGCATTTAAGGGTTAAAGACATATTTGGATGATAATAACCTATAGGAAAGGTGATCCCTACCAAGATATTTCTAATTGGTTTTGTGTTGTTTATTGTAATATACATGATAATAAGCTGTTTTTTTTTAAGTTCCGCTAGGTTTCTTGCTGGTCCTTTCCAGGGTATAGGTTCTTTTCCAAACCATTGGTAATTTAAAAAAAAGTGATATATAAGTATTTTAAATAAGAATAAAGTTCTGTGTTCCTTTCGAAAATCATTTGGGCAAGATGGTGTCATGTGCAGTAGCTGCAGTGGTTGGTGGTATGTGTGTGTGTTGATGCCTAGCCGGAGTAACAATGGAGTAGTTTCTTCAGCTGGTAGATGGTGGCCGCGCTGCACTTACATTTTGGTTATAACACGAATGGATTGTCTCGACTGGGGTAGGACCTGACCTCACTCTTATGGAATACCAGCGTAAAAAAGCAGTTTAATGGTGAGTGTAAAGAACCAGAGACCCTATTTACTGGAATGAGGCATCTTAGTCCTCAGGGATGACAAATCATCTGCATTTTGAATCTTAATTGAGGATAAATGTACCTAGATGACTATGGACCTTTGCACCCACTTACCATCAGGTGTGCCATAGTTAAAGTTACAGCCTACATACATCCCGCTGCTGGCACAGGCCTCTTAATTCTGAGTGTTTGTATAAATACAATATCCATATATCTGTACAATATCCAATATCAGTCAGCAAACTAACTATGTATTAGATACCACTGCAGTACTACATCACTACTAAACTTCAAACCCTTTTTACTGGAAGTGAGGCATTCCATCTTATACCTCACAGGTGACAACGCATGTGCATTTTGATTTGTTATTGAGGATAGATGTAGATGTCTATGGGCCGCAGCAACCACTTACCATCTGTGTGCCCATTTGTCACCCTATCCTTAAAACAAGACATCCTACTCGAAAAATAATAACAATGTAAGATATCTATGACAGGAGACGCTGATTCGAAATTTGCACGAACAATAAATGCGCGAAAAACGAGATATTTATTATATTTGAGTTAAACAGATATAATATCTACTTTGATTCTATTTCTACTTCATCTTAGGATATACTCGTTTTAGAGTATCATACAAATTAACCAATAGCACCCTAAGTATTATCATACTTAGTTTGTCATTGGGTTTTTTGCCTCGAGGAGAATGCCAAATTTCAAGTAAATTGGGCATGTAGTTTTGGAAATCTCGTGATGAGTGAGTGAGTCGGTGGTGTTTCGCTTACATGTGAATCAATGTTATCCTTTAATCTAAGCAAACCAAATCCATAAAAAATGTCGTATTATTAAACAATACCGACTTTCTTCTAGTTTCAGAATACGTAGATATGAAAATATCAAACGTAAATCTGTTTAATGTTGCTGCGTTTCGTGTGGCGATTGTAGAGTACCGCAGACCCTAATTACTGGAGATGAGGCATTTCATCTTAGTCTTTAATGGTGACAACGCATTTGCATTTCGATTCTTAATTAAATATAGACTTAGGTGTCTATGGGCCACAACATCCACTTACCATCAGGTGGATTGTGTGCTCATTGGTCACCATTATGCTATAAAAAAAACTGGCGGAACTGGCAGTCGGCAGCGAGTTACTGGGCCGCAGCCGCGGTCGGCGCGCATCCTTGAAAGTTTATCCACCCCGCGCGGTCACTGGCGCTCCGCCGCCGACGCGCGCTTGTTTTTATGCTGCTCAGTATTTTCGGCGCACTTTTGCATAACAGCGCAACGACCCCCCCCCCCTCTCCCCTCCCACACCGCGCCATTCAAGATCTCCCGCCACTCGTTGCAACTTTTAGTTATGGAATATTTAATGACAAACGAGCACACAGTCCACCTGACGGTAAGTGGATGCTGTGGCCCATAGACATATACATTTATCCTCGATTATAAATTAAAATGCAAATGCGATGGCACCCCTGATTACTGAGTTGGAATACCTCGGTCCCAGTTAAGAGGATCTCTGGTTCTCTGCATTTACCATACGAAACAGCAGTATTAAGCTGCTATTTTACGTTGGTATTTTAACAAGTGTTCAAAAACTCAAATTATTGGTTTTCGAGCGGATATTTGTGATTGTTCTCGTCGTCGCTGATACAGAAACTTAGCCTTAAAACGTTATGTTAGCCATCGTGTATGTAATGTAGTTGTGTTTGTGTGTTCACTTATGGCACAATAATATTTCTTCCAAATTTCATAGGGAATTAGCATTGGGATTCTCTACCCTACTGTATTTTAAAACAAAGACTGACAATGGCTGGAATCTGTGTTAAAAAAGACTTAAAGAAAGCAGCAAAAACATATTAATTTTAAACATATGTTTGGTATTGTTATTTAGCATTTTTTTAAAATATATTCACTATATTGTGTACTGTACTTTACCATGCTGTACAAATTTAGCATGAGTTAGGGTTACCAACTTTTTCATTAGTTGATATAAAAAAATAACTAAGAACCAATGTCCCGCCACTATAATAATTGAAGACTAAAAGTTGTCGCTTGTGTCAGTATCAATCGTAAAGATAATAAATTATTGTAATAATTTTTGGTATCTCTTTGTTTTCGCTTAATGTGATACGTTCGTAAAAGATTTCGGAGCCTAGACACGGGAACCATCCCAATTATGCAGGAAGCCGATGTTTAAAAACAAAGTATTTTCCGACCGTATGACGAATCACGCTGGAGTTCTTCAGGGGTGCGTTCCGTTTTCTCCGCAACGTATTTCTGCTGCGTATTAGTGATGTAGCGCATCTAGTTGTTACAAACTCAAAATAATAATAGGATGCTTTATTTATCCGACGTACCGTTTTTTAGAATATGTTAGAAATTGTTTGAAACTTTTTAGAGAGGGAAACAAATCAGTAGACGGGCAGCGGCGTCTTCCTAATAACTACAAAAAATACAAATATACTGTTGTTTCCAAGCCGCTTGCCAGGCGTGCCAACTGTGCCATTATCGCCCTGTAAGGCAATCTAAGTGAAAGGTCTTTGTTCAGTAGTGGACTGTATTAGACTGTACAGTAAGGTTAAATAAACTGAAAATCTGGGATATCTTAACTACTGTTTAAAATCAATAATTCATCAACTAAGTCATGTTTACAATAAATGTGAAACACGTATCGTTTACGTATATTTATATCGTGGTAGAGTCATACTGCAACTCTGTTATGGTTGTAGCACGAAGTCGGAAGACCACGCTCTCACAGAATACCAGAGTAAAATAGCAGCTCGATGCTACTGAGTTTCGTATGGGTGAATGTAGAGAACCGAAGACCCCTTTTGCTGTATACTAGGCATTTCATCTTAGTCCTCAGAGGTGACAACACTTCTGCATTTTCATTCTTAATCGAGGATAGATGTAGATCTCTATGGGCCACAGCATCCACTTACCATCAGGTTACGCTTGTCATCTGTATTCTATGAATTTGCAAGCTAACGCTTCTCATGTAGTCCCATATATAACCGGTGCAGTGGCTTAGCGCTAGGGGCTGCGGGTTCGCATCCCGCACGGAACAAGTGTTTGTGTGGCCTGCAAGTAATTGTTCCGGGTCTGGATGTTTATCCTTGTGTAATGTATGTTTGTTAGCTGCCCCCACGATACAGAAGGAAGTCCTAGTGAGGAAGGAACGTTTTTATAAAAAATATAAATTTGGTCAAGATGTGACTAGTAGTTTTTGAGTTATCCTTAATAATAAATCGGGCTGTAGTTTGCGTTTACGTCAGAGAGGACATCTGTTCTCGACGCCTCGGCAGACTTGAAGGTTCGGACCTGTCCATCCTTTGGCTACGCGTAGACAGCAACGACCATCCGCGCGTCTACGGGTGCCTCTATAGGTCCCATAGCGGTAATGCCGACCGACAGACCGACTCTTCGACCACGTCCAAATGGCTGCAGATTCGTTGCTACAGCAGATCCCCTCCGCAGATATCGTGATCCTCGGCGACTTTAACGCCCATCACGCCGAATGGCTCGGTTCACGTTTAACCGATCATGCGGGGAGATCTGTTCATGATTTTGCCTTGGCATATGGTCTGACACAACTGGTTACTTCGCCTACGCGGATTCCAGATGTGGAGGATCATGCACCTTCCCTGTTGGACCTTCTGCTGACCTCTCACCTGGACGGATATCAGATTTCCGTCGACGCCCCTTTAGGCTCCTCGGACCGTTGTCTTGTCTGGAGTGTGGTGCCACTCACGCTGAAATCGCGGTTGCATTCTGCAGGCTGCCGCCGTGTTTGGCACTATAGGTCAGCCGATTGGGATGGGATGCGGTCTTTCTTTGTATCCTACCCTTGGGGGCGGGTTTGCTTCTCGCCGGACGATCCCAATGTTGTTGCGGATTCTGTCGCTGATGTGGTACTTCAGGGTATGGAACTTTTTATTCCTTCCTCTGTGGTGCCCATTGGAGGCAAATCTCAGCCATGGTTTGGTCGCTCCTGTAAAATAGCATCATGCTATAAGCAGGATTGCTACCAAGCCTGGGCTGACGCATCAGCGTCCAGGGATGTAAACACCAGCGCTCTAAAAAAGAAGTATAATTCCGCCTCTAGGTCCTTCAAAAGAGTCATTGCCAAGGCAAAGTCAAAGCACATAGGCAGAATTGGCGAGAGACTAGTTCGTCTTCCTTCTGGAACCCGTGCATTCTGGTCTCTCGCCAAGGCTGTCCAGGGGAATTTCTGTCAGCCATCTCTGCACAGGGAGGACGACTCACTGGCCCACACCGCAAAGGAGAAAGCCGATCTTCTAGGCTCTTTCTTTGCGTCTAACTCGACTCTCGATGACGGGGGAGTACGCCGCTGACCATCCCGCGGTGTGAGTGCTCCATGCCGGAAGTGCTGTTCACTCAGCGCTCGGTTCGCAAAGCACTCCTCTCCCTGGACATCCACAAGTCGAGTGGGCCTGACGGAATCCCCCCAATTGTGCTGGGGACGTGTGCTCCAGAGTTGGCACCGGTTTTAACGCGTCTTTTCCGGTACTCCTACTCCCTAGGCGTAGTCCCAAAATCATGGAAGACGGCTTTCGTCCACCCGATCCCTAAAAAAGGCGACCGCTCAGACCCGTCCAACTACCGGCCTATCGCCATCACCTCCTTGTTCTCCAAAACAATGGAGTCCATTGTAAACTGCCAGCTCATGAGGTACCTTTAGGATCACCAGCTGATTAGTGACCGCCAATACGGTTTTCGCCGTGGTAGGTCAGCTGGTGATCTTCTGGTCTACCTAACTCACAGATGGGCGGAGGCAGTAGAGTCCAAGGGGGAGGCATTGGCCGTTAGTTTGGACATTGCGAAGGCCTTCGATCGGGTTTGGCACAAAGCGCTTCTTTCGAAGCTCCCTTCCTATGGGCTTCCCGAGAAATTGTGCGATTGGATCACCAGTTTTCTTGCAGATCGGAGCATCAAGGTCGTTGTAGACGGTGCAGGCTCCGATTGCAAGCCTATTAAAGCTGGTGTTCAACAGGGCAGCGTGCTATCGCCAACGCTGTTTCTTCTGCATATCAATGATAAGTTGCAAACTTGTAACATTCATTGCTATGCAGATGACAGCACTGGTGATGCTCTTTACACCGGCCGAGCCAATATTTCTCGGGAAAACGTCTCCGAGTGCCGAGACAAACTTGTGTCTGAAGTCGACTCTCTGCTGGACAGATCAGATCTGCAGACAGACAGGTCTCGGATTGGGAGCGACTAAATCTAGTCCAGTTTAACCCCCAGAAGACACGAGTTTGCGCGTTAACCGCTAAAAAGAACCCCTTTGTCGTATCCCCTCAGTTTCAAGGCACTCCCCTTGTTGTCTCAGCCAGTATCGGAATCCTCGGCGTCGACATATCGAGTGACGTGCAGTTTCGTGGTCACTTGGAAGGGAAGACCAAATTGGCCTCTAAAAAGCTTGGCGTGCTCAGCAGAGCGGGACAGTATTTCATGCCGGCATACCGCCTGCAACTTTACAAGGCGCAGGTTCGGCCGCACATGGAATTCTGTTCCCATCTCTGGGCTGGGGCTCCCCAGTACCAGCTCCTTCCACTTGACCGCATCCAGCGCAGAGCGGCTCGAATCGTCGACGACCGAGTGCTTTCCGATCGGCTCGATTCACTGGCACTGCGAAGAGATGTTGCATCCCTTTGTATTTTCTTTCGCATATACCATGGAGACTGCTCTGAGGAATTGTTCGGATTAATCCCAGCCGCCAAATTTCGTGAACGCACTACGCGGCAAACGTCCCGATACCATCCACACCATCTGGATGCTTGGCGGTCCACCACTGTACGTTTCACTAGGAGTTTTCTTCCGCGTACAACCTCTCTGTGGAATAATTTACCACCGGCGATTTTTCCGGACCGATACGACCTGGGGACCTTCAAGAAAAGAGCTTACTCCTTCCTAAAGGGCCGGCAACGCACCTGCAATTCCCCTGGTGTTGCGGTTGATCATGGGCGGCGGTAGTCACTTAACATCAGGTGAGCCACATGCTCGTTTGCCCCCTCCACTATAAAAAAAAATAATGCTAATTTAATTGACTTCAACTAAATTAAAGATGTTCCCATTTTGTTTATATTGAAGTCGGTGGTACAAAATTTTTAATTTCCCCACTTGTTAAATCTGGTAGTAAAATAGATCCTACTAATTTTATACCTTATAAATCCATACTACATAAACAGCATTCAGTTCGTTTATGTAAGTCGTTATGCATTATTAAGCAAGTTAAAGAATTATAGTTGTATCTTAAAAATTCGTCAACGTTATAAAATGATAGTTATGTGACCGGTAGCAAGAAGTTGTTACTAGCAGAATTGAGCCTTCCTTTAGTCCCTCTCTTGAAATGCAGCATTGATATTGCGAGCTGTCTGCTGCGTTAGAACCCCATCGGTACTTATAATCAGAAATCACTAATGTTTTATTCAAATGCTGAATGTAAACCACGTAACAAGTAAAATACGCTTTAAGGAGTCCTATTTTTTTTTTACGTGCATCGTACTGGTGATCACTTATTATCGTTAAAAGTAGCCTCGCGCCGAGTCATCCGGAGACTAAGACTAATAGAAAGTAATAAACAATAGTTAAATGTGGAAAGAGCTTTCACTAAAAACGCCGTCAAGCTGTTTGTGAGGTCACAGATCAAGAGACTACATTTAATAATGGAATTATATTTATACAAAATACGAACACAGTTATTTATTATGATTAGATCTAGTTGAAATTTTCATGGGAACCCTCAGAAAATATACGAAGCCAGTAGGTATAAAGTCATCTAAATTAGTTTATCCATTTGCATCCCATATCATCCCGTGGTGTCGCAAGACCAACCCAACGTGGCCTGGGCTCAGCCGTGGATTTTGATTTCGATAAATGAAAAAAAAAACAAATAATTTGAAATAATCCTTATTGAGCTGTCTTTTTCGTAGTGGAATAGATGTTATGGACAAAGTGATTCAGGGTACTATTTATAATGCCTAGTTAAAATTATGGAAGGCAAGTCTAATTGGGCTTCATAATTAATACTGATTTAAACTTCATTATTTAACACATTTTCTGGTCATATCCTTTTTCTTACTTTGGCCATTGTTTAAAGGACTATTTATAAAGCCAGGTCTACTGCATTATTTTAAGTTTTTATCATATTGTATAATATAATACAATATGATAAAAACTCTTCAAATAATAAGAAGAACGAATAAAATACAATATGAGTAGGTATTGTGCAATTTTCAAACTGTCTGGACATTATAAATAATGCCCTGTTGGATCACTTTATCCGTCACTTTGTTTGACGTTGTAGGTAAGTACAAATAGTATTTTTTCTAGCAATACTATTTGTTGAAATAATACTAGTTTTTACGGAATTTATCCCGTATATTTAACTTTTTAATACCCGACGTTTCGAACGCTTTACAGCACTCATGGTCACGGGCGGGACTGAGATGTTCAACGTCCATATGTCATAGTTAACCGCGGTTACCATAGATTAAAATTTAACTTTTGTTCCGATCTATGCAGTATGAACTTAGGGTATCTTGAAGTCTTGCAGTTGTATGCTTGGGTTGGGATTTTATTTATTATAGGATCCCAAGCAGATGGTAGCACCCAGCCATCTTCTCTATTGAAATTAGGATGTTTTTTGATTTCAATAGCCTCGCGAATCATCCTTGGAAGGAATCGGTGTTCTTTAGCGAGGATTTGCGGTCTATCAAATCTGATGTAGTGACGGGGGCGATCCTGTACGTGTTCACAGACTGCAGACTTCCCGGAGCGTCGATTCTTCACATCAGCTATATGTTCTTTAACGCGGGTTTTTATTGATCTTTTAGTTTGTCCTATGTAGGAGAGACCACATTCACAATCAAGCTTGTACACTCCTGCATCTTGCAGAGGGACATTACACTTGACTGATGGTAAAAACTGACCAATCTTCTTCAGCGGCTTGAAGTATGTTTTGATGGAAGCGCGCTTCAAGATGTAGCCAATCTTGTCAGTGACTCCTCTAACATATGGCAGTACAGCAGGTACACGCTCGACTGTGGCCGGCTTCACTCGTTCACTGTGACGTAGGCGCGGGACTCGAAGCTTGTTGTCATGGAAAACTTGCTTGACATGGTGGAGCTCTGCAGCCAGGTGTTTACTGTCACAGATCCCTCGTGCTCTCTGAAACAAAGATTTACCCACGGTAGCTAACTGTGAAGGATGGTGGTGAGAATCACCGTTTAAATATCTATCTGTATGGGTCTTTTTTCTATACACAGTATGGCTCAAGGTGTTAGAAACACTCCGAAAAATTAAATCTGGACGTAAAATGGATAATACCTACGTGCGCCAAATCACCAAAGTTGTATGGGTTACCAAAAATACACAAGCCCAATGCTCCATTACGCCCCATAGTGAGCCAAATCGATTCACCAACTTACAGATTGGCTCAACACTTAGCGAAAATACTCTCACCGCTCAGGGGACATACAAGAGCACACATAAAGGATTCCTACCATTTTGTCAGCGAGATTAAAGACCTACGTCTGGCAGACAATGAAACTATGGTCAGTTTTGATGTGCAGTCATTGTTTACATGCTTACCTGTTGAAGACTGCATCTCAATTGTAACTAGAAGGCTGGAAGAAAACAACATGCCCGCAGAATATGCAGTATTACTCAGACACTGCCTTACATCTGGCTACCTATTGTGGAAGGAGGAGTTCTACAAGCAAGTAGATGGTGTGGCGATGGGCTCACCTGTATCTCCCATTGTCGCCGACATATTCATGGAAGACTTTGGGGAGAAAGCCCTGCTTAGTTCTCCCATAAATCCAAGATTCTACAAGCGGTACGTAGACGACACTTTCACAATACTACCTTTAGATAAAGTAACTGCATTTTTAGACCATCTTAACTCTATAAATTCTAAAATTCAGTTCACAATGGAGTTAGAGGCAAACAATTCCTTAACTTTTCTAGATGTGTTAGTAATTCGGAATCCTGATAACACCTTGAGCCATACTGTGTATAGAAAAAAGACCCATACAGATAGATATTTAAACGGTGATTCTCACCACCATCCTTCACAGTTAGCTACCGTGGGTAAATCTTTGTTTCAGAGAGCACGAGGGATCTGTGACAGTAAACACCTGGCTGCAGAGCTCCACCATGTCAAGCAAGTTTTGCATGACAACAAGCTTCGAGTCCCGCGCCTACGTCACAGTGAACGAGTGAAGCCGGCCACAGTCGAGCGTGTACCTGCTGTACTGCCATATGTTAGAGGAGTCACTGACAAGATTGGCTACATCTTGAAGCGCGCTTCCATCAAAACATACTTCAAGCCGCTGAAGAAGATTGGTCAGTTTTTACCATCAGTAAAGTGTAATGTCCCTCTGCAAGATGCAGGAGTGTACAAGCTTCAATAAAAACGAAAAAAAGATCAATAAAAACCCGCGTTAAAGAACATATAGCTGATGTGAAGAATCGACGCTCCGGGAAGTCTGCAGTCTGTGAACACGTACAGGATCGCCCCCGTCAATACATCAGATTTGATAGACCGCAAATCCTCGCTAAAGAACACCGATTCCTTCCAAGGATGATTCGCGAGGCTATTGAAATCAAAAAACATCCTAATTTCAATAGAGAAGATGGCTGGGTGCTACCATCTGCTTGGGATCCTATAATAAATAAAATTAAATCCCAACCCAAGCATACAACTGCAAGACTTCAAGATACCCTAAGTTCATACTGCATAGATCGGAACAAAAGTTAAATTTTAATCTATGGTAACCGCGGTTAACTATGACATATGGACGTTGAACATCTCAGTCCCGCCCGTGACCATGAGTGCTGTAAAGCGTTCGAAACGTCGGGTATTAAAAAGTTAAATATACGCGATAAATTCCGTAAAAACTAGTATTATTTCAACAAATAGTATTGCTTGTTGTGTGCAGGGTGCGGCTGCTGGTGCATGCGCGCTCGGGCGCTTGCGTGGCGCTGAAGGCGCTGCGGCGCGGCGGTGAGGGGGAGGGGGAGGGTGGCGGGGCCGGCGGTGGCGCTCGCGAGGCGGCGCTGCACCGCGCGCTGCGCCACCCGCACGTGCTGCGCTGCCTGGGCGAGCGCGTGCACGCCGATCGCCACTACCTGTTCCTGGAGTACGCGCAGGGCGGCGAGCTCTTCGACCGCATCGGTCTCTGCCTCTGCCTCTCCTCACCTAGCATGTAGCTGTTGTGTGGTCGGCACAAGTGCAAGCGCTGACTCCGCTGCGACCGTCCCCAGCGCAGAGCCGGACGTGGGCACGGGCGAGGCGGCGGCGCGGCGCTACTGGCGACAGCTGCTGGCCGGTCTGCGCTACCTGCACTCGCGCGGCGTCGCGCACCGCGACATCAAGCCCGAGAACCTGCTGCTCGACACGCGAGACCGCATCAAGATATCGGACTTCGGCATGGCCACACTTTTTAGGTGAGGTAAGTTCTTTACTTAAATGCTGGCCGATAAGGCATTGTGTTCAGAATTTTGTGGCCTATAGACATACATTTTCTTCAACTAGCTAGCCCAGCAGACTGTTATGCCTTTTCTGGTTAATGGTGCGATGAATTTTATTTCCTTACATACACGTTTATAGACTTAACACATAATAAGTTTAAATTATCTTAATAACTAATAGAACCGTCAGAACCATTGAACTTTTAAAATAAGAAAAAAAAACAACCCTTATTACGGTTTCGTAGTCACAACAAGGAACCCTAGTTTCGCCATGTCCGTCTGTATAATGCAGGTACTAGGAGAACTATCACAGCTAAATAGAATTAATAAGTTAACAAGTAATAGCCGATTAACTGATAAAAAGCACTTTGATTAGTAAACAGTACCTGTATGACCGAGCTTTCCTCGGTATTTTTTTTTTTTTTGAAATTATATTTAGATACATGTACATACTTATGAAACATGAATAATATTTTTTGATCTTATTGACATAATAGAAAAAAATTAAACTGCAATTAATTTAATTTAAATTTACGTATTTTTAAAAAAAAAACACTAAAAAAGGTCGCAAGGTAATAGATTTTCTCATAAAAGAAGGGAACTTGAAAAAAAAAAAAGGAAAAAAGTCGGACCTGAGACAGAACGCGAACCAGGGCACTCCAATTTCGCGATCGCCCGATATCCCACTTGAGCTATGACGATCGTTATAACGCTGTCAAAATTTACCTTCTTATATTGTAGCAGTTTTTCATTGCCTGAAAACACAGACAAAAGGACATTTTCTAAAAATGAATCCTAGCTAGATCGATTTATTGCCCCCGAAACCCCCTGGATACAAAATTTCATGAAAATTGTTGGAGCCGATTTCGATTATATCCTATACTATTAAACGAGCAATTCTTCTATTCTTATCTCGGAAACGGCTCCAACGATTTTCATAAAGTTTCGTGTCCAGGGAGTTTCGGGGATAATAAATCGATCTAGCTAGGATTTATTTTTAGAAAATGTCTTTGTCCGTGTTTTTAGGCAATGAAAAACTGCTACAATATCGTTAGAATAAGAAGGTAAATTTTGACGGATTATTAGTGATTATAAATAGCTTTATTGGTATAATGGTCGGTCACAGAATCTTAAAACCCCGGTTCGAGCCCAGACCGACCGACTGACTTTTTAATTTTTTTTTTCATGTTCTTTTCTTTTTTGAGATAATCTATTTTTTCGAGCCCTTTTTTTAGTATTTTTTAAAAACACGAAAATTTAAATTAAAATAATTGCACTCATGATTTTTATTCAAATAACCAGTTCCGTTTTTTCTGTTATGTCGCTAAGATCAAAAAATATTATTTATATTTCATCAGTATGTAATTTGTATCTAAATATAATTTCCAAAACACATGAATTAAAAAAATCGAGCGAAAAATACCGAGCAAAACTCGGTCAACCAGGTACTATAAATATATATAAGAATTGCTCCTTTAAAGGTATAGGATTTTGTTGCAATTCCATTATAACTTTGTAATTGGTGGAGCCACGTGTCTAAGGCTGCCGAAAATCTAGTTCCCCGGTCGAACCTTAAACCTATTACGCGAGATATTAATTAAAGTGGACTGTATATGCGAATGCTTCTACGCTTACGTAAAAGCGACTACTATAGCATGCGGTACAATGCACTCGCTCTTCCCTAAACTAACTATTATTGTGCCAAATCGATGAAAAGGAATCCTGCCTGATTAGGAGAACACAGAATTGGAGCGCGTTAAAACAATTATATTAATCAGGCAGTAAATAAAGGAATATTGACTCACCGGGGTTTCTTCTATCCTGTTGAGCACTATAGCTGCAACTTCTGGAACTTCATCTGGAACACTCCGGAGAGAGGCGGTGCGCGACTATATCTCACACGAGGTGAGGCAGGTTTCCTGGAGCTCGACTGCTTCCAGGCTAAAGCGGTTTCAACGACGACTGCGGCGGGAAGAGGCTGTGTGGTTTCAACGACGACTGCGGCGGGAAGAGGACGCGCATCGGTCGCGCGTGCCTTATATATCCTCGGTTCCGATGATTACGTGACATTCTAGAATCATCTTCTTGCTCCTCCCACCCCACCACCCCGATGTGTCGATAGGAGGGTATGAATGATATCGTTTTCGGAAAGGAATAAGCGACTTGGCACCTACCGTCCAATATAAAATAAATACGAATGGGTTTCCGCGCAACCATCTCCCCCGCCCTTGAAGGATTTCCTTCAAAATTAACTAAAACAACTAGAGCTAAGATCAACTAAAAAAATAACTAACTAACGCTAAGATTAGACCTAAATTCAACTACAATTTTAATCTAGAAAGCTAATTTAAATTATGGAAGAGGCAGGGGGCACAAACGGACAACCGGACGCAGGTAAGACCCAACCGTGGTCTTAACGCGAGCTATCCTAATTACTCCGTCGGAACCGGGAAAGACCTCTTCGACAATTCCTAACGGCCAGTGGAGAGGCGGCGTATTCTCTTTGGTGAGCACAACTACAGTTCCTACAGCTAAAGGCCCAGTTGCTGTGTTCCATTTTTGTCGAGACTGCAAAGTATGCAAGTATTCCATCCTCCATCGTTTCCAAAACGATTGCACTAACCGATCTAATAATTTGTGGCGTGCGGAAATGCTAAGTCTGTTCTCATCCATATCTGCGGCGGGCAAACACTTTAAAGGCGTTAAATTCAAAAAATGTGCTGGAGTTAGAGCCAGCGGTTCCGAGGGGTCACTAGACAACGTACGACAAAGTGGGCGACTATTCATTACGCATTCAATTTGAGCGAGCACCGTACTTAGCTCTTCGAAGGACAAAATTTGATCTCCTATTACTCGGTATAAATGACTCTTTAGACTCTTGATATTAGTCTCCCAATTGCCCCCAAAATGACTCGCGGCTGTGTAGTTCCGATAGAATACGTTTTGCACCGACGTAGTTCGTACCGTTATTCGAATACAATCTACTTACAGGGCCACGGCGGGAAAGAATCCTTCAAATGCACCCATAAAGCCTGCTGTGCTTAGATCACCAACGAGTTCTATATGCACCGCTCGAGTAGTTAGACATACGAAAATGCAGACGTAAGCCTTTGTGGATCTTATACCACGCCCGCGAGTGAGCGTGACCTTAAACGGACCAGCGAAATCAGACCCGGTGTGCGTGAAGGGCTTTACTGATTGTATTACTCTACAAGATCTAAGTTCCGCCATTTTCGGAAATGACGGCTTGGGGCGTGCCCGAAAGCAAGCTATACATCTGTGCACCCGATTGCGTATTAAACTACGTGCAGAAAGAATCCAATAATTCTGACGCAAAATCGACATCAACAAGTCGGGGCCAGCGTGCGAGTTCAATTTATGATGGTAATCGACTAATAAGTTCATGATATGGTCTTTACGCGGTAAAACAATAGGGTGCCGTTGGTCGAAACTCAATTGCGAGTTGGACCAGCGTCCGCCTACCCTTACAATCCCATCCTGTAAAAATGGCTTAAGGCGTTGAAAGGCGCGACTACAAGTTCTATTCGATTGTAATCTTCTAATTTCTTCAGAGAAGTGCGCACGTTGAAGTTCACGTAATACTAGCGACTCGGCATAGTTGTAATCGGATGCTAAGACATACGAACGTCGCGGTAACAGCTTCGCGAATCGACAAACGTAAATTACGCTACGCAATAATTTCGACCAAGAGGACAAGCGGTTCGCCAAAGCAATGATTGGAGAAACCTCGCTCGAAACGTTCGCCACTAGAGCGTGTCTCTTCTCTTCCGGCGGTTGTGACACTGACGAAGGTTCGAAATCGGTTATTGGCCATTGCGAGGGATCCAAGTGAACCCAAGCAGGTCCGTGGAACCAAAGCGGGTGGTTCATTATTTGCATCGGGGTGAGTCCACGGGATAGACAATCGGCGGGGTTTTCCGTACCGGACACGTGATAAAAGTTCCGCGTTTCTAACTCGTCTTGGATCTTGGCCACTCGGTTCGCGACAAACGTATCCCAACGGTGGGGTGAAGAATGAACCCAGCATAAGGTGACGGTGGAGTCGGAAAAGGCAAATATCCTTTCTATGTGAACTCTATCCCTACATGCGCTGATAACTGCGGTAATAAGCTTGGTGAGTACTAATATTGCGCAAAGCTCTAAGCGCGCCAGAGAGACAACCTTACGGGGGGAGACTCTCGACTTAGAACTAATGAGGCTAATCGAATTTCTACCATTATTCTGGACGTGGAAATATACAACGCCCCCGTAAGCCTTCTCGCTGGCGTCTGCAAACCCAACGACCGTTATGACGCTATTTCTATCTACGTTTATATGACGCGGTATTTTAATTTCTCTTAATAAAGGAAGTTCCTCTCTAAAGCGCTGCCACAACCGAACAATGCTGTCAGGCGGCGAGTCATCCCAGTCGCATTCCAATAACCAAAGTTGTTTAATTAAAAGCTTAGCGTATAATACCACCGGAGCTACGAAACCCATGACGTCCCATAATCTAGCAACGCATGACAGTATTGTGCGCTTTGTGCATTTCTCTACGGGCGGATTTACCTTAAGGCTAAACACGTCGGACTCTGGTGACCAACACAGACCGAGCACCTTGTGTGTATCAGAATCGTCGAATTCCTTTATCGCCGAAAGACGGTGTGATAGTGGGATTGTATCTAAAACCGGACGCGAATTACTAGTCCACAAGATCGAATTCACCCGATTTCATGAGCCTTATAACCTCGGCGGTGGTTAGGGTTGCCTCCTCCACGCTATCGACCGAGTACACAAAATCATCCATATTTAATCCGCTCTCAATTGCCCTCTTAGCTTTAGGATAAGAGGGACCTTCATCGTGAGCGAGCTGTCTCACCGTGCGTAACGCATGAAATGGGCTCGACTTTAAACCAAAACAAACGCGGTTAAATTCAAACACCATTAGAGGTTCCTTAGGGTTGAAACGATATAAAATGCGTTGGAATCTACGGTCGCATTCACGGACCCCTATGCAAAGAAACATTTGGCGAATATCGGCGGATAGTGCTATACTAAACAAACGAAAATTGGCTATTATATTAAATAAACTGCCCTGTAAATTTTGCCCAATATAGAGGATATCGTTAAGCGACAGGTGAGTGCTAGTTTTAGCACTAGCGTCGAGCACTACACGTAACTTAGATGTAAGTTTGTCCTCTCTAATGACTCCGTGGTGTGGTATGAAATACGACGGTGTGTCTTCGTAGTTATCTAATTTCGAAGCCACAAGTGATATGTAACCTTCTCTTATATATTCGTTAATGACGCCGTCGTAAGCTTCCTTTAACTGGGGTGAAGCGAGCATCCTACGCTCCAAGCTGTAGAAACGTTTTTCCGCCATTTGACGCGAATCGCCGAGAGATAAAACATCTTTAAAGGGTAGCGCTACACTATATCTACCGTCGCGATCACGAACGGTCGTGCGGACGTAAATTTCCTCGCATAACCTGTCATCTGAGCTAGCTATGGGTGGGACGTTCACCTCCTTCATCTCCCAAAATTTGCGGACTAACGACTCGAGCGGTTCGACAGCCATACCACAATAAGAGGTTGCCGAAATACTATCTATGATGGGGGCGGAGCCAAGGATCACATAGCCCAATACGGTTTCCAGTGCGTAAGGCGCGGTATGCGAGGAGTTGCACCTGACCTTATTGTTTAACAAAAGATGAGGGAAAAGCGATGCTCCAATGAGCATGTCTATGTTTCCAGGAACGGCGTAAGTGTCGTCCACCAGAGTCAAATTCTTAAATTCAATCATTGCCGAGGTGTCAACCGAAACGGTTGGCAACCGTTCAGTGACCCTATCTACTACTAGTGCATTTATATCAAAGTTAACATTACGATCTATCCGAGAATAAAATTTTAAATTTATATATCCCTGTGTCGCTTTACTAGTACCTCCGATGCCTTTAATTACAGGACATGAAAGTGACCTATTTATTACTAAGCCTAAGCGCTGACAACATTGTCGCGTTATAAAGCTATTTTGGGCTCCGCTGTCCAGCAGTGCACGGACGCTTTGTTCGTTTCCACGCGAATCCCTAACCAAAATACGTGCCGTACCCAGTAACACGGTTGAAGGAGGTTGTGCTCCCATATTTGCCAATGAGCACAGAGCGACATCACCACGTCGACCGCTAGAATCGTTGACCTTAGTAGGGGCGAATTCCTTGTCCGCTTTACTTGACGCCGCTATGTTGCTATTTTCAAAATGTAATAGCGTGTGATGTTTCCTGGCGCACTTGCTACATACGGAACTCGAATTGCATTTTGCAACTAAATGCTTATCACTTAAGCAGTTCAAACATAGGTTGTTTGTCTTTACTAATTTATAACGTTCGCTTGGTGAATATTTACGAAAAGTCGCACAATTATATAAATTACCGTGTTTATCTTTACATACTAAACAAGTATGCTGGAGTGATGTTGGCGTAGCGGTTACGTAAGTTAACGACCCTGCTATTTTAGATGGTTGAGTCTGTCTACGGTCGACGCACCTTTTAATCTCCTGTTTAACGTTCGGAGAGCGCTGCATCAATCACCTATCGCACGAACGATACTAATGAATGAAAGGAAGGCATCTCCGAGCTACGATGCTCCATTTCAAACGCACGCACGGTGTCGGGGTCCAACTTCTTTAGTGCAATATGGAGAAACACCACGTCCATAAGATCATTAAATTTCAAATTCTTAAGTGCAGCCACCGATGCCACAAATTTATCTAGAAACTGCTCTAAGCCGTTAATGTTCGCGGATGATATAGGTTTAAGATCGAATATCTGGTTCAAAATATTCGGAAGCTAACATTCTCCTATCTTCATATTTAGTTTTAAGCGTTTCGAATATTAATAAGTAATTGTTTGCTGTAGGTGTAAAACCAGAGCAGATCGACTGTGCCCTGCCACTAAGTTTACTAATTAAGTAATATAATTTTTCAGCGTCCGATAACGATGGGTTATTGTGTATATTGTTTTGAAAACTACTGAAGAAGAAGGGCCACGTCTTAATATCACCATTGAATACCGGAATATCTATTGGCGGCAACCTAATTGAGTCACTTGGACGTACCTGTGTTTCCGGCTTTGCTTCGTTTTGAGATTGTAGGGATTTCGCAGTTCTTTTCACGCGACACAACATATCTTCGAATGCCAGCAGCGGTTGGTAGTTCACTATGTATTTCGGGTCGATTTGTAATTCCAAATGATTAATTTGGTCTAATATTCTTTCGTAATCTATCCGCAAAGAATCTACCGTTTCGATTTCATTCAAAAAGGTTTCCCGCACTGCTTCTATATTAATGTTCTTTATATAATCACTTATATTCTGCATACGCGAAAAGAGTATGTCCCTCTTGGCATAAAGCGTTTTAATTTTTATTTCACTTCCACTAACTGCCATTTTAAATTATTATAATAAAGTTATATTAATCACAATTAATCTCACAACGCACAAACAATGAAGGATGGACACTCGGTATGCCGTATTACGTAATTAAGTCGAACACCTGCACAGCGAGTCGAGGTGACGCGTCGTTCGCTAAACTCAATATTTTTATCAAGATTGTGGGGTAAGCGTATCAAACGGTTCCTATTACACTGTTTCAATTATTTAATAAGCTTTAAATTTAACCAAATACGAGCGCTATAAAACGAATAATTCTGTTTGCGAGTACCTAATCAAAATTTAAATTTAAACGAACACTATTTAAGTCTATTCCATAAATTAGAGTGCATTATCTAATTAATTAATTCAACAATTCGACCAAATCCTGCTCGAAGGACCATAAAATGGTGGAGCCACGTGTCTAAGACTGCCGAAAATCTAGTTCCCCGGTCGAACCTTAAACCTATTACGCGAGATATTAATTAAAGTGGACTGTATATGCGAATGCTTCTACGCTTACGTAAAAGCGACTACTATAGCATGCGGTACAATGCACTCGCTCTTCCCTAAACTAACTATTATTGTGCCAAATCGATGAAAAGGAATCCTGCCTGATTAGGAGAACACAGAATTGGAGCGGGTTAAAACAATTATATTAATCAGGCAGTAAATAAAGGAATATTGACTCACCGGGGTTTCTTCTATCCTGTTGAGCACTATAGCTGCAACTTCTGGAACTTCTTCTGGAACACTCCGGAGAGAGGCGGTGCGCGACTATATCTCACACGAGGTGAGGCGGGTTTCCTGGAGCTCGACTGCTTCCAGGCTAAAGCGGTTTCAACGACGACTGCGGCGGGAAGAGGCTGTGTGGTTTCAACGACGACTGCGGCGGGAAGAGGACGCGCATCGGTCGCGCGTGCCTTATATATCCTCGGTTCCGATGATTACGTGACATTCTAGAATCATCTTCTTGCTCCTCCCACCCCACCACCCCGATGTGTCGATAGGAGGGTATGAATGATATCGTTTTCGGAAAGGAATAAGCGACTTGGCACCTACCGTCCAATATAAAATAAATACGAATGGGTTTCCGCGCAGCCAGTAATATTATTGTAAACTATAACTGTAATAAATAAACATGTTAGAAAACTTGTATGCCTTACTTACTGTAACTTTACTTTTTTCATTTGCGGTATAGGCAGGGAGGATATTTCGTACCTTCTTCCTACTTTCGCTTATTTTAAATTAGTAATTATTGTAGCCCTCATTCAAAGTATTCATACAATCGTAAAGCCTCATACAGTTTTATTCGTCATACTCTTGGTTTACATGGGCGACCCTCAGATAATTTAGAACAGTGGTGGTTTACAGGAAGGTTTGTTATGATCATATATATCTTGGATTGCACTGCCGGGAATATGTAGATAGAGTCAACTATGACTTTGTATGTATGTAAATTGTATTATTTTCAAAATATATATTTTTTTTAATTTTTTTTGAATACCACTGCCTATACTTATAGTCTGATTTGAAAATAAGTCCTTCAGTTGAAGTAAGGCAAGAAAGAGCCCATGTATTGTGGCGGGGAACTACGGAGGTAGGGTATCTCTACATTGTGTATGGCCCGACATGCACGTAGCCAGTTTTTTAACTCTGCCATAAGCGGATAATCACTTGTCTGAATGTTATACACAATCATTTCCTGTCTATACACTAAATTTAGTGGAAATCCGCCCTCAATTTTTGCGTGAATCGTGAATACACAATTTTTCTACAGATTTATTATCTGTATAGATAGATTTAGAATTATAGTGCAGATTCGTTGTCACTTCAAAGGATTAAGATGTGTAATGCCTTATTTCCAGTAAAAAGTGTCCAGTTGTTTACACTCGCCATACAGAACACGGCAGCAATAGGCTGTTTTTGTATTCTGTGAGAGCACGTTTCTACCCCAGTCGAGCTGACCCATTCGTGCGTCGGCTGTGTATAGCTGTAGTGGGGCTCTGCACCACTTCAAAACGGGGTATGGGCATGTGTGTAAACATCAAGCTGTATTGAGAATAGCCAATGCGCTCCCATGAGTAATACTATTTGTTTGTCAGTGGGGTATGTGTAGTAGTGTACAGCTTTGTGAATTCCTTGAAACCAACTGCCCCTAAGTCACCGCTTACTCTCGATGATTGTCACCATAAATTGAGTGTCGAGCACTATCTGCTGTAACTCCAGCACACATAAGTACTTACTAACTACATTTTTAGTAAAAAAATCTACTTTTCCTAAATAGGAAAAATAATCTTGCTCTGCTTGACATTGACTTTGACATTTTTCGGGTATGTTAACCGTCAACACAAAGACATCTAATTTATACAGCCTATTCTAAAATAATGTCTAAAATGTAGTCATAAATGATAAAATTATTGTATTAAGTTTACCTCTACACTCCATATTAAAATATGAGTTTTTGTTCCGATACCATTTAGCTCAATCAAGATTTGCAATAATTGTTACCTTTTTACACAAACTCGTGTTTTTATCGCTATTTTTGTTTCGAATTTATCTTCTTCTGATGCGAATTATTTCTGATTCCATAAAAATTTAAGAAAAAGAATACAAAGAAGGAAAAAAAAACGCTAAGGCTAAATGTAAATGTTACCTTTTGATCCTAACATCTAATGTTTTCATGAACAGGTGGTATGAATTAAATTATTCAATAAGTATTGTTAATGTAATAAGGTATATTGAATAAAATAATTCTATTATATTCTGTTCTACGCGGCATTTTTAATTTTTAAATGAGGATACATGTATATTAGGCGGCAATATCCACTTATAGTGTTGTGAACACAGGGCTGGACGCCGCGAGCGACTGCTGAACCGCGTGTGCGGCACGCTGCCGTACGCGGCGCCCGAGGTGCTGACGGCCGCCGAGCGACCGTACCGCGCGTCGCCCGCCGACGTGTGGTCCGCCGCCGTCGTGCTGTTCGCCATGCTGGCCGGCGGTAACTATACCACTACTGCTCCTGCACATGGTAGCGCTCGCTGCACCACACAACACTACACGCTCAAATTGTCTAACATTTATAAAAGTTACGCAAAAAGATTGCTTAATGTTGTTATATAAATGAACGCTGTTAAATAAAACTAGTTTTTACGGACTTATAACCTACTTTGTATTCCCGACGTTTCGAGCACTTTACAACACCCATGATCACGGAAGACTGAGGTGTTTGACGTCCCAATGTCATAGTTAACCACGGCTACCTTCAGATTTAAATTATAATTTTAGCTGATATATAACTTTAATGGATTGAATTAAAAGAATGTTATCCGTACTCCTCACAAATATGAGTCACACAGGATAGTGTCAGGTATATACAATAAATGATGCCACAGAAAGATTTTTTAACATTATATACAAAAGCAATTGAATACAATCAGTAATCTAGTAACGTTTGACGACTCTGTGGCGCAGTGGCTTAGCAATGAGTGGGTGCGAATCCCGCACGGAACAAGTATTTGTATGGCCTACAAGTCATTGTTCCGGGTCTGGATGTTTGTCCTTGTGCAATTTATGTTTGTAAACTGCCTCCATGATACAGGAAATCCTAGTATAGGGGTAACGTTTTATAAAAAAATAATTAAAAAACAGGAATTTTGTTAAATATTATTATTTTTACACATTGTCTTATAATGTGAATACTCACATAGAATGATAGAATAAAACTAATGTTACAATGTTTATCGAATTTAATTTTAACTTTTTTATTCCCTTACATTATATACTATTACCTTGTACTTATAATATTGGATGCTGTAAAGTGAACAAAACGTAAATAAATTAAATAAAAAAATAAGTTAAGCGCGATAAAATCCGGATTAGTTTTATAACCTTTTTCACACATGATAAGGTTAGCAAATAGTGCCTTTAGCACTTTTTAATGTCTTACATTATACTGAAATCTTCACCGAGCCTAAAACGGGCAGTAGGCTAAGTTGTAACAGTTGTTAGAAAATTCTAAAAAAAATAAAAAAATAGACTAAACGCGCCATTTTTTAAAGTTTCTTGCCAAAAGAGTGTAATATATTTTTTAAAGTACAGTCAGTTAAAGTTGGATTATGTAATTATTTTGAATCAAATGTTTTATTTAAAACTGAGACAGTTATGTTTTGACTTTTAACTGTAATTTACAATCACAGGAATTGAAAGATCATCAAGGATCAGTTTTTGAATCCTTATAATTTGAAAAGTACATGACCAAGATCTTTTTTATATTTTTCTAATAACTGTCACGACTTGGCCTATTGTTAATTTCCGGTTTGATTTTGATTTCTGGCACACCTGTATAAAAATAGCTCTTCCCCGGGACTTCGTCCGTGTTTCATTTATTACGATTGGATTTTACGGGGTTTTAAATATTTGCGCGGAACCCTATTTATTTTTCTAAAATAAAAGTAGTCTGAGTTAATAGTTAAGAGTCTGCTAGTGACGGTTCCGTGCCAGCCATGTCGGCGATTAGCCGGAGCAAACGCGCGGACAGACAAACATTTTAAAAATTGTTCTTTTGTCGTAAGTACAGTAGTGTTTATACTTTTATATGCATTTATTAAAAATCTTTTATTTTGACATTACAAACGCTTCAATTTTATTTATTTGTAGATAAACATATTAAATAATACATTTATCAGAAATTTTAACATTTAAATTTTTTCCTAAGAACAATATAATTATATTGAAATACGTTATCCGCTTATCAAACTGTGCTCTATGTAGTCTTCAGAGTTAAATAGTTAAAACAATTTCAGCAAAGGTTTTAATTTATAAAATGCCAAATTACAAAATACATCAAAGCAAGCATTGTCATAGAAAAAATAAAGTTTTTGTGGGGTTTTTTTGCGTCACTTTATTCAATTTTAAGTACTTAAACATCAATAACACTTTAACAATTTCCCTGTCCGCAGAAAATAATGTTCATGTACAACTCATAGGACATTGAAATGGTTAAACATGAATGACGAAATCTTGTTTATGTTGTATTTGTATGAAAATGTGAATGTGTTTGTTGGCTGCATTGCACTCGGCCCTATCAGCGCTGTAGTTACATTACATTAACTAGTTAAGTGGCAAGCACCGACACCGCTGGAGCCGCCGCCGCCGCGGCCCGTCTCTTTGGTATCCTAGCTGTAGGCGTGCGCTTGCCCTAAAGTTACGGTACCGAAGTTACGGGCCGCGGCGCTCGCTTCGGACACTTTTGTCTGCTGTTGCTCGGTAAGCTTCCTGCGTGACCTTGTCATTAGTTTCTTGCACGTCTGTTGTTGCCCTTTATATTAACTTTATCAAATACAACTATGTATACAAGCATGAACGACAAGTTTTTAACTTTCGTTAAAAGAATGTTAGAAATAAACACTCTTTTATTTAATATAGATTATAAATAGTACGTATCGAAAGTTATTCCTATGTTTAATTTACCGATGGTTCTAAAAATACCTTTGTTCCGGGATGAAGCAACAAGAAATACAGTGGAACTATATTTTACGAAAAAAAGAACAGTTTCTAATTATTTAATATATTACACAATAATAACAACACAAAACCTATTATAGAAAATACTATTCATGTAATCAGTTCTATGAATTATTTTAAAAAAAATAGGGGAATTTAGTGAAGCATTATGAGAGTAATGAGATGACGGGGTTGATCATAATGAATGTTTTCATTTGGTTTTAAAAAGAAGATAATTTAATTGATGAGCAACAATAGTTGTTTTTGAGCACTTTTATTAATAACTGTATAAATATTTAGATTTTAAATATGACATTGAACTTTATAAATATTGTAGTATTTTTTATGTTATTACTAATTACATAGATTTTATGTGATAATAGTTCACATTATGATTTTTCAAATTCATGTGAATAATACACATGAAATAAAACTAATTTTATGGATTTTATCATGTTTAATTTAACTTTTGAAGTAAAAACATGTTTAGAGACATTTTAAAGGATTTATGTTGTGGGAGAATGAGATAGAATACAGTCAGTTTTTGCTTTCACTGCGTATGAATTGTATACGTTTTTTTTTTTGAAAGAAAAAAAACACTAGAACCGTTGTGATTTGAAATTAGATGAAACGAAAAGCGGCAGTAAAACGAGAGAAACATATACATCTAAGAGGCCGGCACTGAAAATTTCGGGAATCAAGGAAGTGACACAACATTACTATTTAAAAATGTATTTATTGCTTTTCGAAGTATTCTCCGCGAAATTTGACACATTTTCCGTACGATGGAACCAATCATTGAAGCAACCATTCCATTCGGAAGTTGGGGTCTCCAAAATGGCCGTTTTGTAGGCGCCCACAGCTTCTTCAGGTGATGTAAATCTCTGTCCACGCAATTTATTCTTTATTTTAGGGAAAGTACAGAAATCATTAGGGCTTAGGTCGGGGCTGTACGTCGGATGGTCTAATAATTCTATGTTTTCTTGCTCTAAAAACTCTTTTGTTCTGGGTGCGGTGGAGAACTCGCATTGTCGTGATGGAGGATGATGCGGCGGTTGCAGTTCTCTTTACGGAGTTCAGAAACGACCTGTGGCAAACAAATGCTAGCATACCATTCTGCATTAACCGTTCTTTGTCCCTCAAGAGGAATAGTCGTAACATGGCTGGTTTTGGAGACAAAAGTGGCCACAATTTTTTTTTGAACACTCCGTGAACGAACAATTTTTGTTGGCTTTAACTCATTTTCGAACACCCAAACTCGTGACTGGTTTTTGTTTCGAGTTCGTACGCGTATATCCAGGATTCGTCACCTGATACGATGTTGTATACAGCATTTGAGGATCCTACGTGGAATCTTTCGAGAGTTCTGGCGCACCAAGTAACGCGAGCCGCTTTTTGCTCTTCACAGAGCGAATGCGGTATCCATCGGGAAAACAACTTTTTTACACCTAATTGTTCATGCAAGATTATTTGTATTTGACTCATGCCAATGTCTAAAGTTGCCTGAATTTCGCGGTATGTCACATGTCGATCTTCCTCAATCAGCTTACGCACAGCATCGACGTTTTCTTGGGTGACTGCAGTTTTTGGACGACCTTGACGGGGATCATCACTGAGCTTGACACGTCCACTTTGAAATTCAGCAAACCAGCGATAAATTGTGGTTTTGGATGGGGCTTCATCGCCAAATGCAGAAATCATCCGGTCAACACACTGTTTTTGTGTTAAACCACTTCGAGTCATAAATAATAAATCATCGCTCTTGAATTTTCTCGAGTCAATTCCATTTTCTCAATGACTAAACAAGTTTGACAAAACCTTGTGACAAGACCGAGAATCTTTTTTTAAATAAATAAATGGTATTCGATTTTTAAAACCAAGGAGTTTTCAATTAAAAAGATTTTAATATGACAGGAACAGTGGAAATATTCCATTCCCGATACTTTTAGTGCAGCCCTCGTATAAGATGTTGGCTGTATTCTGCATTTGTCTTATTTTTCGAAGTTTAGTGTTCTGAAAGTACTTCTACTGCTTGTGTGGATTGCGTTCATGTTTTTTTTAATTCTCTACGTTTTGCATGTTAACCTATTGTTGAGTATGACATCAGTTCTGTCATACTTCGAGAACTTTGTCCTCCCGTGATTATGGGTGTTGTAGTGTTCGAAATGTCGAGGATTGAAAAAGTTTAAATTAAAGGCGATAAAATCCGTAAAGTGTATGTAATTTGATATCAACATGTTATTGTTATTGAAGTATTTTTCATGTAATTGGCCAGTTGATATAATATTTTTTCATTTAATGACGGGAGGGGTGCATTAATGGTGTGTGGTTGCAGAACTGCCGTGGGAGCGCGCCAGCGACAGCGATCCCCGTTACGTGGCGTGGAAGAAGTATAGCAGTGCGTGCAGCGAGGATGGTGCCGGCGCCGTAGAGCAGCTGGGTGGGGCGTGGGGCAAGCTGACGGGCGGCGCGCGCGCGCTTCTGGCGGCCGCGTTGGGCCCGGCGCCGCAGCGCGCCGGCGTGGCGACGCTGCTGCACGCCGCCTGGAGCTGCGCGCCGCGGCACCCGCACCCGCGTGCGCCAGGTCAGTACTGCATGCGCGCGCGCTGCTGACAGCCGCGCCGGGCAGTCGCCGCAGCGCGCCGGACCACATACTCGCACACTACCTAAAAAAGAGTCGATTGCACCTATATTGTTGTAATAGCATAAATAAGATTACTTCACCGTGGTTTCACGCTCTCAAAGAATACCAGCTCAAAATAACAGTTTAATACTGCTGCGTTTCGTATGGTGGAGTGCAGAGAACAAGCAAGCTCACTGGGTACCCTCCTAAATACAAATCGTTCTATCTTGGTCCTCAGGGACAAAGCATTGCAACTACATTTTGATTCTTAATCAAGATGGATAGATGTCTATAAGCAACAACATCCACTTACCATCGGGTGGTTTGTGAACACGTTTGTCACCCTTATTCTCTAAATAAAAAGCTACTATACTCTATGCTGTGTTTCACGTGCATTGCAATGCCTTTGTTTTCTTAACAATTATATTCTATATAAATATGTACACAACTTTTTTTCTTCATTATTCTCGTAATTAAGGTAAGCGCATGGGACATACCTGAAATCTGCTGCCAGGTGCATAACCACACAAGAAACTGAAGAGATATGTCATGTAAAGGAAACGAAGAGCGGTGACCGTGTCAGGTACTAGGTGACTCTGAGTGGCGTCGGTCTCAGAGCTGCCTCGTGCCTCAGCACGGCCGCGCCGCGCGCACTGCCGGCCGCGCCACGACGACGACACCACACCACGCCGCGACGACGAGTGTACGACTCGGTCCTTTGGCGATTTAGCTCCATGACGTGTGGAAATGCTCATAAAGCTAGATTACCAAAGCACTGCGTCGACGCAATCGACACAAATTGATACCTTTTATACTTCATTTATCATTATATTTTGTTTCTTATGCCAGTGTCTTATTCTAAGTTTTTTATCACATAATAAATATGAGGCCGAGAAAAAGTTTCTTCATATTTTACATACAAATTCAAGACTTTTTTTTTTCATAGTTTTTGCGTTTAATTTATAATATATATGCCATTTGTTCCATAACTTGTCGCTATCTTGTAGATAGTGACTTAATTCAATTGCTGTAGAAATTTAAAAAATTTTATCAAAAAAATGCCACAAGTAGTTTTGACAGTCCTCTCTTGATGTTAACCTGACACTACCCAAAGAATTCTGAAGGGAGCGAAACAGGTGAAAATCTGAGGGTAACTATCTGGTGGATGCGTTAACACTTCCCAACCAAGGTCTCTCAATTGTTGTTGAGTGGTCTGGCGTTATCATTATAAGAAACCACTCATTTCCTGTTGATCAATTCCAGCCGCTTTTTCTCAATTCCTTAGAGATCATAAACGATGCTCTAACCCACACACAGCATCACTTTGTTGCGTGTTGATCCGGGTTCTGCTACAGTCCATGGAGCTTGACTACCCTTTGACCATAATTTTTTTCACACTTTCTTGTCGTAGACGATCCACTTTGCATCACCAGTGATCAATCCTTTCAAAAATGATTTGGTTTCATTTCGTTTCGATAGAGAATCTCATTTGAGAGTACACGACTCATCTGGTTTCTTGCAGTGAGCTCACGCGGGACCCAAATATCGAGCTTTTTTATAGCCTGTGTTTTTCAAATGAATTAAAACTGTATTGTGGTCAATCCTCAACTCCTCGGCTATGTCGTAACTACTTGTATGCCGATCTCGCTACATTTTTAAAAATGGCATCGACTATCCGTAATAAGAGGGCGACCAGAGCGAGCTTCATCTTTGACATCAAAATTTCCGGATTGAAAACGCTTAAACCAACTTTGTGCTACATTTACTGATACTGCATTAGGTCCGTAAAAGTAACAATCAATTTTCGCGACTTGAGTCGCATTTTCCCTTTTATGTAATAAAACTTCAGAATGTATCGAATTTCTTCGTTAGATTCACTCAGTTTGGCTGACAGAAAAACAATTCAAAAATAGCGCAAAAGTGTTTTTTTACTTTTTCTTTTTCTTGATATCCTATATGTATTGATATTTGATATTAAAACCAGCCAGATACAAACAGTACAAACCAAAGAAATTTTTCAATAATTTTACACAAATAAATACGAAGAAACTTTCGCCGACCTTATTATATTACTATAACATCCATTTATTCTATGCACTACAGCCCATAAAATTCCACAACTGAACACAGGCTTCCCCCATAGAGATTGCCTTATAGGAAGCGTGCATTTGCCAGTTAGCATGGAAACGGCATTTTAATTTCGCCCTGCCGGCTCTCTCACAACACCCATGGGATGGATGGTGGCAAATAATGGATTCTCTGCCACTATATCGCAAGCTCAAAATATAGATATTGAGATAAAATATTAACTTTGTCTATTCTATTGTATATTACTCGCTTACACTTTGAGTACCCGATCTTAGAATTATATACCCTAATTGTATACTTTTAAACTTTTACCTTCTGTATATCTATTTCATAATACATATTGTATTTTTTATATAAGTAATAGTTCTAAGAAAGTAAATGTCTAACCGTAACCGTAATTTTGACGTCTGGAAAATAATATGGTGTTTTGTGTAAGTGGAATAGAAGCTATCCTCGAAAGTATTTGTAATATATAACAAAATATAACTGATCGGCAAATTTCCAAATATCCAAAAAATACATAAAAAAATTCATGCTACATTTGAGTAAAACTAATAATAGGTAAAGTACAGTCGCGGAGCAGGAGGAATTTCGTACAATGACCTCTTTGCTTACTGACAGTGGTTACATTTTTTGTTAAGTGTAGTTTTTCTGAAATGTTTGAAGGAGAAAAAATAAATTTACTATTAAATAAATTATTAGTGTTATATAAATTATTTATATTGATTTTAGTATAAAAACAGATGATTAAAACTACTTTTACGTATTTTGTCGCGTTTAACTTTAAATTATTTTTAATTTCTCACGTTTCGTGTGCCTGCCTACCAGCACCCATGGTCACAGGGGACCAAGGTGACTGACGTCCCGATGTCAATGTTAATCCGGAGTACCTTCAGCTTTTTAATTATTGTGTATGATTCCGATCTACGCTGAATGAACTTTCTGTGACTTGAAGTCTTCCAGCGGTATGCTTGGGTTTAGTTTTAATTTTATTAATTACGGAGTCCCAAGTAGGTGGTAGTACTCTGTAATATAAGAAATCATTAAAAAACAGTTATAAAAATCAAGTTATGGTCGCCACACACGGTCAGTTCAACTGATCAGTTCAAATTAGGACTGTCGATATTTTTTTTAAATATCGGATTTTCGATAAATCAATTATTATAGATATATCGAAAATCCGATATTTTAAAAAAATATTAACAGTCGTAGTTTAAGTTGATCAGTCGGAATGACCAGTTGAACTGACCGTGTGTGTCTTCCATTACAATTACTAATTTGGCAGAAATTAAAAAAATTTAATTCGAAAATCAGAATCAGATATTTCTGTATCGGAGTTAAATTAACATACAAAAACAAACTAAGAATAGATAACAGAGGTAACTGTGTCCGTAAACTGAGCGATCGCGATGTCGTTTGTTCGTTATTTAAAAATTATTAATTATGTCAAGCAAACAAAGAATTTTTGGTCGTGCCTCCAGGCAAACTAAATACCACGTGCAACCAAACCTTACAGTCTCAGGTAAAAGGTTTAGAATGCCTGAGGACGGCGGTCATTACATCTGTGCAAGCGAGACGCATTATACTTACGCGGGAGTGAGACAGAGATAGGTAATAACAGGTCAACGTACCGAAAATTCTTCCTGCTTCGCGTCCGGACTATAGTGATATTATTTTAAACGGAGCGGCGTAGGCTACAGAATGAAAGTTGTAAGCGCGAGCGAAATGCATGTACTACGCGTTCATTTCGAGTTTGCCGTCGTAGACCGTTACGACGTCACAGCTGACGGTACCGTAGACGAAAAAAGTCATCATGTTTATGTTTTTTAGTATTCATATTTTCAATAAAGTTAAATAATAACGTGTTCGATGAAATAAGATATTTTTTGAATGATGATGATGATGAAATAATAACGTGTTCGATAAAATAAAATTTTCATTTTTACACATATACATTTTTAAATATTCGAAAAAAATAAAATTACTCATTGTAACAGAACAAATTAACGAATATCAACAGAAACAAAAACAAAAAATCAACAGTAACAAAAACAACAGCAAAAACAGTAACAAACGAGAGAACGTACGGGAGCATAAAAACGGACGTAAGTACACTTCGACGTTGCTATCGGTACTAAAAGGGCGTAGCTTGAGACGGGGAATGAGGGGGCGCGGCGGGAGGTAACGGCATTCTTGAAGTGAACAAGTGACATTCCGGTCGTATGGGCTCACATCGCACCAATCCTCGAATACATAGGTGGAGCAAAGACACATTCACGCCATCAGTCAGTATCGAAACAAAAAGATAGCTCTATCAAAACCATTACATGTAACTACAGTGAACCTGGTCATGCAAAGGGAGCCCCAGATGGTGCTGTTATGAAGAGAACTGCGGATTGAGCAGTCTCCCAAAGTCAATACATAAAAGGTCTAGATGATTTTATACAACATGTAACAAAAACCCTGTGGTTCCCGTTAACTGCGTTATCAGAATCAGTATCCAAGCATATATATAGAAATATTTTTTTTTCAAAAAAAAACCATTTAAAAAGATTTTTAATGGAAAAAAAACTAATTTGCAAATTGTATGTGGTTTTATTGGCCGAGGAGTAAGAGGATCGTCAAAGATCCCGCATTACCAATACTCGTGTGAGTTAGAGGAAATAAAACCACATACAATTTGCAAATTAATTTTTTTCAGTAAAATATTTTTTTTAAATTCGTTTTTATTTTTGAACAAAAAAATTATTTCTATAAGCTTGCATACTGATTCTGATGCACACTTGACGGTAACCACAGGGTTTTTGTTACTTGTTGTATATATTATGGACCAAAATTTAGAAAGTGAAAGTGAGAGCTATTTCTGAATATGACAAGTAAAAAGAGCTTGCTTTTCCCACCTAATTTGAAAGGTTTTTCAGGATACATCAAAGTGCATCAAATTATCTGGAACTTGGACTCTACTATGGTAGCCGTTCCAAAACTGAGTTCTGCTGATAAAAATTGTGTATATCATATTGTTAATTGAAACCACATGAAACAACTTTGTTTTTATCCAATGTCTGCTTTTGAACATTGTTTGAGAAAAAGGTTCCACTATGTTTGTTAAAACGGTATTTTGGTACACCTCGGCAATGGTTTTTACACCTTTTTCACAGAAAAACACCTCAGTTAAACCTGAATATGAGACTCCAAGCCAAACCATGAGTGACGAAGAATAATGTGCTCGTTGAACCCTTGGAATACGCGTGCTGGCTTCTTCACTGCTGTGGGCATACACCTTATCATTTTGTTTGTTATAACGTTCTTCGATGTTGAAAATATTTCATCTGAAAACAAAATTTCGCGGCATTGAAGTAATATGTACTTACGTACTAGAACAGCTATTTCAAACAAAAAATGTGCTCTGTGTTCGCGCGATTGTTTTTTTATCATAGAATAAACATAGGTAGAATGATCCGTTAGTAGATTGTATTGTTGAATAGGTGAATTATATCGAAAACAATTTTTAAATTTTGTCATTTATTTTGTATATTATATATGCTTATTTAATATAATATTACATAATATTATATCACAGTTACATTTTAATGATATTTTTATCTCAATATTTTAAAAGGCATCTATGTCAAATATAAAAACATACTAAATGTATGTGTAACAAAACTTATTAATATAACATTTAAATTACAATTATATTTATTTAAATTAGAATAAGAGTCGTTCATAAATGCTGGGCACGCGAGAGTTAAAAATCGACGAATTTATTCCACTTTGACTTTGATGTGGAAACCCAAAAATAAAATAAAAGAATAATGAGCAGATTTAAATATAAAAACTTAGCCTAATTACGATAACTTATATATGTTTCTACAAAAAAAAAAATATGTATCATAATATATTCGTCCTATACTTAAGTACCGTACCCACAGAAATGTCTCATCTGAACAAATTACGAGGGTGGATTGAAAAGTACTCGGCCTAACACAGATCCATTCAATTCTAAAAATCAAATATACCCACATTATTTAGTTCAGTTCAGACTAGTTCATTGTGTGAAGTTCGAAACGTGTACGATAATTAGTTGTGATTTAATAAATTTATTAACAAAGTAATCGGACATAATTTCCGCTAATGGAGCAAATCGAGCAGCGTGCCGTCATTAAGTACCTCCATAAGAAGGGGCTATCATCAAAAGCCATCCATGATGACATGGTCAGTACATTAGGCGATTGTGCTCTGTCATATTCATCCGTCAAAAAATGGATAGCAGAATTTAAGCGTGGTAGAGAGAGTGTGAAAGATGAACCCCGCTCTAGAAGGCCTTAGACGTCAACTACTGACGAAAATATTAAAAAAGTACTTGATTTAATAATGGGAGACCGCAGATTAAAAATTAGAGAGATAGCCGAGATTATAGGCATCTCTTATGAACGAACTCAAAACATCATTGTCAACGAGTTGGGTTTCCACAAGGTGTCTGCGAGGTGGGTTCCGCGACTGCTTTCAGTTGAACAAAAAAGAACGCGATTGACTATTTCACGCGACTGTTTGGAGTTATTTGAAGCCGATGCAGATGATTTTTTGAATCGTTTTGTTACTATGGACGAAACATGGGTTCATTACTGTACACCGGAAACAAAACAACAATCAAAACGTGGAGAAGACCTGGTTAACCACCCCCTAAAAAGGCTAAGTCGATTTTGTCGGCAAATAAGGTGATGGCTTCAGTATTCTGGGACTCGAAAGGTGTGATTATGATTGATTATCTTGAAAAGGGTCAGACTATAAACTCTGATTACAACTGCACCTTACAACGTCGTTTACGAGAGGAAATAAAAGAAAAACGTCGAGGAATGCTCAGAAGAAAAGTCCTGTTTCATCAAGATAACGCCCGTGTTCACACGTCAGTACAGTCAATGGCTGAAATTCACAACTGTGGCTTTGAACTGTTACCGCATCCGCCGTATTCACCTGATCTGGCACCATCAGACTTCTTTCTGTTCCCTAACCTAAAAAAGCACTTGAGAGGTCAAAGATTTTCGACAAACGACGAGGTCAAAGCAGCTGTAAACGTATATTTTGACTCTAAGGAAGAATCATTTTTTTTCAACGGTCTAAATGCTTGGAAGGGGAGGTGGCAAAAGTGTATTGAACTTGGTGGTGATTATGTAGAAAAATAAAAATATAACTGATTTAGTGTGTTTATTTTCTTGGTTAGGCCGAGTCCTTTTTAATCCACCCTCGTAATTTCATAATCTATATTCCATGAAACGAGATGGCGTCCTAGGAATAATTTGTTTTATTATTAATATATAATACATTTTATTGAGTAATTTCTTGGTTTTTACTGACATTTCTTGAATTATTTGTGCAATATCTAAGTACACACGACGGCATATTTTTATCAAGAGATTTTTTTTAATCAACACAACACGAGACAGCTCTACAAGCGCCTAGCGAGTGACTGATTAAAGTGCGGTGTTAACATCGCAGTTGAATGGAACAGAGTAGCTGAACGCAGTGTCGCCTCTAGTACGTAGTACATAATAGCTCGATGTTTCGCGGTATTTTTAACGCTCGTTCAAATAATATTTGGTCTTCTTACGATAAGCACGTAGTCCTAGGTGTCTTCATTTATCACTCTTTGACCGTGGTTCAGCTTAGACGGCCCATCTCTACTACATACAGCTTGAAAACAAGAAATATTAATTCAACATGTACTTTGATGTGAAAACTTTTTTATGTAGAACTGAATTAACACCTGTAATACAACATGTAACAAAGACCCTGTGGTTTCCTTTAAATGAGTTATCAGAAACAGTATTCAAACATATGTTTGAATACTGGTTCTGATAACGCTTTCTATATAGAAATAACTTTACTACAAAAAAAATCAAATTAAAACTAAACATTTACTAACATTATGTGCATACTTTTATCGAACAAGATCATTTTTATTACCACAAGAAAAACGCATCTACAAGTCTTGCACTGCTATTTTCATGACACAGCGTATTATTCGGATCAACAATTTTTACTAAAAAAAAATAGGAAAACAGTATGACCGTCATTTTAATTCAGTTTTACTTAGTAACTCATATAGCTACAACAGTAATTCACAAGCACAAGGTCGGCCCGCCGCCTGCCCCACAATACCCCCCATCGTTGCTCTGTACAAGTATGTATTCGTTTTTCAACTGCAGGGTCTTTTAACTGTACTGTAACTTTAATTTTTGAAGTGATAACTTTAGGCACGTTGGGCACTTTTGGGATAGGGAAATAGCATAACTCGCGTGACAGTCCCGCTCGGATATATGATGAAAGTAATATTTAAAAATGCAATAATTGCATTAACTACGTAATCAATTATTGATTTTGTTTAAAAAAAAAAGATATGTATGAATTGGTTTGTATTGTATAGCTAGTAATCATTCGTTTTCGTGTAAAACAGAGTGCAATAAATTATGAAAATTATATTTACTGTATTAATACGTTGGTAAAAATATTTCTTTACAACTTACACAACTCACTTTTGATTCACAGTTTTTTTAATTTGAAATATGGTTTATGTTGTTCAATGTGTTTTATGAAAGGTTTGTTGTATGGTGAGCAGGGAGCGCGAAGAGGGAGTGGTGCTCGCAACCGGTGGGACGCGAGTGTAGTGAGTGGGGAGAGGATGGTAGCGATGGGGGAGGGGTCGCGCCTGGTGAGGCTGACCTGCGCGCGCTGCTCAGCTTCTCGCAGCCGGCGCAGCCCGATGAGCTGCTGCTGGGCTCGCAGCAAGACCAGCTATCGCAGGTAAACCACGATCGGTTAGGCTCAAAAATATCGATATACACTAGAATCTTGAAAACTCGAACCTCGTTAAGTCGTAATCCTCAGTAAGACGAAAAAAATTGCCATCTTATTTCACTGAACCTCGAATTATTGTAACTCGAACGAAATGTTATTTCCCTGCGAATATAATAACCTAATATTCGCAGGGAAATAACATTTTGCATGTTTATAACCTGTGGTAATTAGTGAAGATGCATTAACATCTTACAACCATCCCAACATTTTCATATTCCGATATTCAAGTATATCATCCATTTACACAACAAGAATGAGAGTATAAATGAGATGAGAAAGAAAGGTTGAGACACAGAATTAAGAAAATTGTTTGGATATTAGAAAAGACTTTACTGTTAACTATTTTCCCTAAATTCAAATTTAAATTCTTTATTTGCAACTAAATAGGTACAAAATGTTTTCTTATTGATGTTATACTGTTATTGTGTTAAGAAAACCTATTTAGCTGTTGAAAACAGCTAAATAGGTTTCATCAATTACTCAATATATATATATATATATATATATATATATATATATATATATATATATATATATATATATATATATCCTATACTATTAAACGAGCAATTCTTGTATATATATATAAATATATAATCGGAATCTCGGAAACGGCTCCAACGATTTTCATCAAATTTTGTGTGCAGGGAGTTTCGGGGGCAATAAATCGATCTAGCTGGGATTTATTTTTAGAAAATGTCTTTTTGTCCGTGTTTTTAGGCAATGAAAAACTGCTATAATATCATTAGAATAAGAAGGTAAATTTTGACAGTTTATTTACGATTACAAATAACTTAATGGTATATTGGGCGGTCACAAAATCGTAATACCGTGGTTCGAGCCCAAACCGGCCGACTTTTTTTAAATTTTTTTCAAGTTCCTTTCTTTTTTGAGAAAATCTATTTTTTCGAGCCCTTTTTTTAGTATTTTTTAAAAACACGAAAATTTAAATGAAACTAATTGCACTCATGATTTTTTAATCAAATAACCAGTTCAGTTTTTTCTATTATGTCGCTACGATCAAAAAATATTATTCGTATTTCATCAGTATGTAATTTGTATCTAAATATAATTTCCAAAACACATGAAAAAAAAAACCGAGCGAAAACTACCGAGCAAAGCTCGGTCAACCGGGTACTATATATATATATATATATATATATATATATATATATATATATATATATATATATATATATATATATATATATGTATATATATGACGAAGAAAGGTTCTTGAGTGGCAGCCTCGTACCGGTAGGCGTAGTGTAGGGCGACCCCCCACTAGATGGAGTGACGGCCTGGTAAGATATGCAGGAAGTCAATGGATGCAGGTGGCTCAGGACCGTGCTTTGTGGCATTACTTGGGGGAGGCCTATGTTCAGCAGTGGACTTGTATACGAGGTGTGTTCAAAAAGTAAGGTGACTTTTTGTATTTCGCGGGCAACGCACATTCGATTTTCGATTTTTGTATTTTGTTGCGTTGGTACACATGTCCTGAGCATATGTTTCAAGTTTGAAGTGTATAGCATGTTTAGTTTATTTTTGACAGTTACAAAGGTCAGACGTACTTTGGTGTGCTCGGCGATTTTCTTCTATCAAAAAAAATGGATCAAAGAATTTGCATCAAATTTTATGTAAAAAATGGAATTACGTGCTCCAAAACACTTGAAATGTTGACAGTGGCATACGGTGAGTCTACTCTTGGTAAAAAAAACGTTTATAAGTGGTACAAGCTCTTTCAAGATGGCCGAGAAGATGCCAATGACGAACCTCGCTCTGGACGCCCAGAGACGCCAGCACGTCAACAACCGATGAAAACGTTGAAATAGTGAAGAAAATTGTTTTGGAAAATCGTCGAATCACTATCAGAGAAGTTGCGGAGGATGTTGGCATATCGGTTGGCTCTTGCCATGAAATTTTTTCGGATATTTTGGGCATGAAACGTGTGTCAGCGAAATTTGTTCCAAAATTGCTCTATTTCGACCAAAAGAACCGTCGCATGACAATCGCTCAAGAGCTATTGGATGATGTCAACAACGACCCAGATTTGCTCAAAAGGGTCATAACAGGTGACGAAACATGGGTATACGGTTATGACGTCGAAACTAAGACTCAATCGTCCCAGTGGAAGCACACTGAATCACCAAGACCAAAAAAAGCACGCCAAGTTCGATCAAATGTGAAGGTTTTGCTTACAGTTTTCTTCGACTGTAGGGGTGTGGTGCATTATGAGTTCTTGCCACAAGGTCGTACGGTCAATAAGGAGTATTACCTTGAAGTTATGCGCCATTTGCGAGAAGCAATACGTAAGAAACGTCCTGAATTGTGGGTAAACAATTCATGGTTTTTGCATCACGATAATGCACCTGCTCACTCATCGTTGCTTGTGAGAGGTTTTATTTATTTATTTATTTATTACAAGATCCACAGCTCTAAATACAACGTATATAAAACTTAAGAAATAAACTAACAGCCAATAACGGATCTACTTTATACATGTTTTGACTTATATTAATCGACCGACAATCAATAAGTTTGAGCTACAAAACGTACTATTTTAGAAACTAAAAATTAAAAATGGTGCGTCTCTCTCTCTCTGATCTGTGTATCCGTGTACGCGTGCGCGCGTGTGTGTATGTTTGTGTGTGTGTGTGTGTGTGTGTGTGTGTGTGTGTGTGTGTGTGTGTGTGTGTGTTTGTGCAGTATACATATTAACTATTTCCTTCAAGTACTTCAAGAACTTCCCTCTTAAACAGACACCTACTGCTATGAAAAATATCAGTAGCATTAAATTGGTTGTTAAAAGTTCTATGCAATCGACTGACCAATGCGTTTTGTGCGTAATTTGTTTTTGATCGTGTTACAACAAATAATTTTGTGTGTCTCGTTCTAACTTTCGGGGCGCAGAAACTCAGTATTTTGGTTGATAGTTCAGGGCTATCTATATATCCGTTGCATATTCCGTGTAAAAAGGACATGTCAGCAAGTACACGCCTATTTTTGAGAGTCGTAAGATTATGATAACGGCAGGATTCAACATAATTTTTGAAATGGCAATGCGACCGATAATTTAAATGTTTTATGAACTTTTCTTGCATTTTTTCTAAATCTTGAATACAAATGATATACTGAGGGTTCCAAATTATGCTACAGTATTCTAGGATGCTCCTAACATAAGCGTAATACAGTACTTTTAGGCAACCTATGTCTGAGAAGGGACGACTAACACGCAATACGAAACCCAGGCTTCTGTACGCTTTGTTTTTAATCATTTCTGTATGATCAGAAAATGTCAACTTGCAGTCAATGTGAACACCAAGATCCCTAACACAAGTCGATTTTGCAATTTTAATATAATTAATATAATATTCAAAATTGATCGGATGTTTCTTGCGAGTAAACGAAATAAATGAACATTTATTTATATTTATACCAATTCGATTATCAGTATAATATTGTTCTAGACGGTTAAGATCAGTTTGTAGGCCAGTACAATCCATATCATTTTTAATTTTCATAAATATTTTGGTATCATCAGCGTACATAAGAAATTGAGCATGTTCGAAGCAAGCACCTACGTCGTACAAATATGTTGCATACAGAAGTGGTCCCAGAATGGATCCCTGTGGGACGCCTGAAGGTATTGCAATAAAATCTGAGCAAAATCCTCCTATGACGACAGCTTGAGATCGATTGCGTAAATAAGATTCCATCCATCTAAGCAAGCTACCCCGGATACCAAGTTCATAAAGTTTACGTAAAAGAATAATGTGATCCACACGGTCAAACGCCTTCTCAAAATCCGTATAAATTACATCAACCTGAGACCCACCATCTACGTTACTTAATACGTAATCAATAAATACTGCCAGATTGGTAGCTGTGGACCGACCCTTCATGAAACCATGCTGCTCTATTGGTATTGAGACCGATATTACAGGATAGATAAATTTATGTACGACCCTCTTGAACACTTTGCTCAACACGTTGAGGATAGATATCGGTCGGTAATTTTCAACAGCAGTCCTCGATCCTTTTTATGAATTGGCACTATATGGGCCTTTTTCCAGATATTAGGAAAGTATCCATCTTGAAGGCACCTGTTGAAGATCAATGATACAGGACTCGATAGAGATTTAGCACATTGAACGAAAAATACCGGTGGAATACCATCGCACCCAGCTCCCTTTTTGACGTCAAGATTTTTAAGCAGTTCATAAGTACACTCTTCAGTAACATTAATGTCATGTAGAGTATCAGATCTGGGAGTTTCATTTGTTGAGTTAGCTGGGTATTGATTCGCTGGTTCACGAAAGTTTCTCTCAAAAAAGTTGCTGAATGCGAAACAAATATCCGATGGTGCATTTAACGCATTTTGATCAAAGGTCATTTGTTGGGGATAAGAGGATCCTACTTTTCTCTTGGACTTTACATAAGACCAAAAATATTTTGGATTAGTCTTAATTCTTTGTTCCGAGAAAACAATGAACGATTGATAGCATTCGGTCTGTAGTTTCTTAATATTCCGTCTGAGATAGCTGAAATGTGCATAATCAATCGGGTTTCTATGACGCTTCCAATTTACATGAGTCCTATCTTTTTCTTTAATTAGTTTTATTAATGCTTTACTACACCAAACTGGGTAAATGTAGGTACTTGGGCACCGAACTTGTGGTACGAATGTTTGTATTAAATTATTTAAAATCGAGTAAAATTTCGTCAACATGTGCTCTATGTTACTATTTTCAAGTAAAAAACTCCAGTCCTGATTTCTAAGAGATTCGTTGATGCTATCAAAGTCAGCTCGTTTATATTGATATTTAGTGCGGGATTGAGGTTTAATTGGAGGGACTAAAATATCGGAAGCTACAATAGAAAGAGTCGGATGTAGAGGATCTTCCTTTACTAACGGCCTCGTAGATTTCTTTATGGTGACGAACGAATCAGAGTAAATTAGATCCAACGTATTATTACAGTTATTAGTGTAATTATTAAACTGTGACAAACCAAGAAAGGAAGACTGAGTGACAAAACTCGATGCAGCATTCTGAAGCTCGATAGAGCCCTTCCTCAGAATTATTGGTTTCCTATATTGCCAGTCAATGATAGGAAGGTTAAAGTCACCCGCTATTATAAAGTGATCACTGCAGTTTTGGCTTTTAACTTCAGAGAGTTGATTCAAAAATATGTGCAATCTTGATGGAGTTTGATCATTGGGTGGGATATAAACTGTAGCAATATGCAAATCATGCCTGGATTTGATAGCTCTAGCAGGAATAGTTACCCACACAGACTCCAGACCACTACAATGCCACTCGGGTCTGGCGCGTGCCTGTAAATTCGAAGCACACATAATCATTACACCACCCCCCAACGAGCCTCTGTCCCGACGAAAGACTGTAAATCTGTTATCACACAGCTCAGCATCAAAAATGCTATCGCAGAGCCATGTTTCAGTTATCATAATTATATCGGAGTCCTGTAATAATACGTTTTTAAAAAATTCATCTGTTTTGGTTCGTAGTCCTCTCACGTTTTGATAGAATAGTTTAATTTCCTTCATATTATTGTTATTCATCTTGATTGAATTGGGTGTGTTGAAACATATAGGTAAGACGTATATAATTGCAGTTGGTTATATGGTGGTGTCAAAATCAATTGAACCGCACAATGATGAATGAATGGTTTTAAAGGTAAATAGGTGTTACACAGAGTTTGAGTGATGGATATGACAATGTGCATTGGATGTACTTGTACGTGCAGTAAGGATAAGAGGCTAGGATAGTATACAATTGTTTCTAAGGTACGTGATATGTATATGTAGTGTATAATGTGAGCACGAGTGTAAGTAGGTTTAATAAAGTATGTGTATTTACGTATGTTGTGTGTTAAAGTGACCATTGGTGTATAATAAGAAGTGTAAGAGCAGAGAGCAAGGCACTTAATTACAATATCTTTCCAAGGTCGCTTGTTGAGTCTATCGCAAATGGAGTCGAGGTGTCGTTTCTTCTGACATAAATCCGGCAGTTTTTTGTCCATACATACTTGTACCCTGTCTCTCTAGCCTTTTGCCTACAAGAACCCAACAGCATTTTATTTTCTTTAATGAGATGTTCATTGATGTAGATTCTGTTCTCCTCACCTCCCATCCCGATATCTCTGGTGGTCATGTTGCGATGTTTACGTGCTGCTGCGATCACTCGGTCCTTAATAGAACGCTGTCTGAATCTGACGATTATTGGACGTGCTCTTTGAGCACCTGCGTTACGCCTCGGTTGTACTCTATGGGCGAATTCTATGTCTGTGGGTTGGATGGCAGCACCGACGTGATTCGCTGTTTTTAGCACAATGTTCAGTAACTCCTCATCCTTGTTTTCAGGTATGTTGACAAGTTCAAGGTTTTGCAATCTCTGCCATTGTTGCTGTTTTCGGTTCTCCGCCTTTAACTCTTTAACACGGGCAGTGCAAGTAGTAAGACTTTCTTTAAGCATATTATTCTCCTCTTTCACAGACCTCAGTTCTTGTGAAGTAGAATTGAGCAGCTTTTTAAGGTCAGTAATTTCCTTTTTCAGATCTTCGTATTGACAGTTTATGTAGGTCATAGAATCTTGAAAACTACTAAATTGTACAGTCATGCCTTTGAGTTGTTCGGATAATCCCTTAGACGAAGCCTCAACAATAACCCTTGTCTCTGCCCTCTCAGCTTTAAAAAGCTTCTTCAGCTCACTATCAGATAAATAATTTGACTTCTTCCGCAGTGTTATGTTGCTGTCCGAGCAGCATTCAGTGTCGGTTTCATCATCAGGCGCAGCTGGTACGTATTGGACGGACGGTCGGACTGGCGTGTTAGTGTTATCTGATTTTGGTTTCTTACTTTTGCATTCCAAACATCGCCATTCGCGTTTATTCCCAGCATTCATCTTCTTCAATCGTTTCGGCGAGAGATTTGCACACTCAAGGTCATACATCTGCTTGCATCCTTGACAGCTTATGAAGTATTTATCATTTATACTCGCCTTGCAGCCACCACAAATAACGTTAACATCCATATCGGTGCTTGTTAAAGTTACTCAGCGCCTTACACAATATAAGAGCAATGCAATACAACGCAGGGGCGACACGGCTGTGGCGGTCTTTTGACAAGGAGCGGCCAGTAGTCACAACAACACAATAGGTACGTCACAGCAGCGGGCACTCTGCGGGTTGTCGTAGGTCGGGGTAGTGCAGTGTGCAAAAATTATAATTTTTACGATTTAATGATTTAGCTTAATACTCACTGGTTTTTTGATATTTTTGCGATGTTATTATACCAAAAGATAGGTCACTTAAGGAGCTTTATTCCAGTACACGTCGTAAACACATCAGATCACTTTAGACACCACTTTTCAATAATTATTTACGGACAATGTACGTGAAATGTTTACTTTGCGAATGCCGGTACTCAACTATGTATATATATATTTTTATATATATATTTTTGACCAAAAACCTACAATCATGCCTCAGCCACCATATTCACCGGATTTGGCCCCATGTGACTTTTTCCTGTTCCCAAAACTGAAGAGACCTATGAAAGGACGAAGATTTGCAACGATTGAAGAGATAAAAACTGCATCGCTGAAAGAGCTGAAGGCTATACCAGAAAGTGATTATCAGAAATGCTTTGACGATTGGAAAAAGCGTTGGCACAAGTGTATTATATCTGAGGGGGATTACTTTGAAGGGGACAACATTCGACTGCCCCAGGGCCCATAGTGAAACAGCTCGACGGGTAGACCAGAGGAGGGTCAAAGACCTGTGGATATATTATGCGATAGCGGCTAACAAAGAAGGGAACAAAACTTACCTTTTTTCGTCGAAGTAAGGTGAACCATAGGAAGATTCAGGTGTAAGTATGTGTGTGATTGTGTCACGATTAGTGCGTGTTCAATTGTGTAACCTGATATCCCCGCTGGTTGCAGAACAGCAGATCCGAGGGCATCTCCTCTCTTCAAATATAGGATCCATCTTAGGGGCTGGTAGCCACAGCACCTCATCTTCTCAGAAACCATGCTCTTCCATCACCCATCAAATATTGTCCAATCAATTGTCTTTAGGTTCAAACCATCAAGTCCATCGACGTTAATTAGGGACACGCGGCAACTCAAGGACGGTGGGTCAAAGTTCAATGACACAGACCGACGTCGAACAAACTAACACCGCGTCGATTCAATTAACGGTTTCGCACAATACACTAAAGAATTAAGCCTAGTTATCAATTCACTAACTAATATAAGATAACTCAAGATCGTCCCTTCGAAGCACAATTATATTAATCTTGAGAGCCCAACCGGCTAACGCCTGGGCGTGCGCCGCGCGCTAAGGCGCGCGGCCCCGTACCCCACGCCTCTATGCAAAAAGGGTGACTGCCTCCGCACGCAGTATGCAGCTAGCCTCCCCCTCCCGCACCTCTGGTAGTCGTCGCTTCACCCCGCTCGATAAGACGACCTACTAACAGGCCTAAACATTTTTTTATACGTGGTAGAGCCATGCTGCAGTTATATTAGTAATATAGTTGTAGCACGAATGGGTCGGCTCGCCTGGGGAAGGACCACGCTCTCACAGAATACCAGCGTGAAATAGTAGCTTAATGCTGCTGTATTTCGTATGGTGAGTGTAGAGAACCGGAGACCCTTTTTACTGGAAACGAGGCATTCCATTTTAGTCCTCACGGGTGACAACGCATCTGCATTTTGATTCGTAATCGAGGATAGATGTAGATGTCTATGGGCCACAGCAACCACTTACCATCAGATGGACTGTGTGCTCGTTTGTCACCCTATCCTATATATATATATATATATATATATATATATATATATATATATATATGTGTGTGTACGTATTTTGAAATTTTTATTTTTTCATTAAATTTATGTGTATATGTCTTCTACGTATGTGTGTATCTCTAATGTACTTATACGTGGGACTAATTATACAGGCTGGTCCAAAAGGTGACGTCCAAAAATTTTTTTTGGAATGCTGACCTTTCGGGCTACATAAAAATACCCCATGTATGTTCCGCGATTTTTCTTGGTTTACGAGATATGATTTTTTTTGTATTATTTTGAAAAATGTCGACTTAGCGATTCAAAATTTTTTTTCCTTGAAAATTCTGCTCTCTTTTCTACTTTTTGTATTCTTAGCGTAGTCTTCATGAGTTGGACTCTTTGACATAAAAAAGTAAGCTGCCTACCATTAATACAAATTGCAAAAATTTTAATCGTAAACAAATTGTGCAGATATGATTGAATCTAAGTTTAATTTTGAAATTTAAACTAAAAATTAAATAATGAGTTCCATGACTAAAGTAATTTTAAAAACTTCGCAAGACCCAAAGCTTTAGTTATAATACAAAAAAAGTGGTGGTCAATGGGCCTTTTTTAGCCATAGTCGGCCTTTAATTGCACAGAGCCAAAAAGTTCAAAAATAATCGTTTTATTATGCACCTATTGTTTATTACTAAGGATAATTAGATTTTCATGGTATGTCATAATCTTTCATAATAAATAAAACAATTTGGTTTTTTAATATTTATTTTATTTTACAACCAATTCTCAAAGTACCTACCTCCACTTCAATACACAGTCTGCAACGCCTTAGAAAATTTTGTTTCCGCGTCCGTTAATTTATCTCGCAGTTCTGTTTCGGTGTTTGTTTCGCTTGCGTACACCATCTCTTTGTAATATTCGCAGAGAAAGAAATCTATGGGGTTCAAATCTGGTGAACGTGCAGGCCAATGAATCGGTCCGCCACGCCCAATCCATCTGTTGGGGAATCTTTGATTAAGGTGCTCCCGTACCTCTCTTGCATAGTGGCAAGGAGCACCATCATTTTGGTAAATCATATCCCTTCTTGTCAATAAATTTACATCGCCTAATAAGCCGTTTAAATTATTTTGTAATAAGTCTAAATATTGGGCTCCGTTTAACCTAGCAGGCAATTCAAAAGATCCTATAAGTTCCACGTTCAAAATTCCTGATCACAAGTTTACACTATAATGTGTTTGAAAATTTGAAGGCCTTGCCTTGTGTGGGTTTTCAACAGCTCAACTATAGTAATTGTGGATATTGAAGACTCCTGTTCTTTCAAATCTAGACTCGTCTGTCCACAGAATTTTATCAGAAAAACCTGGATCCTCCGCAGTTCTTTCCAGCATTGTTCGACAAAAAGTCACCCGTCTTGAATAATCTGCAGGATGCAATTTTTGGACGCGTTGAATATGATAAGCGTGGTATCCTCTGAAAAAAAAAACGAAATTGTACTTCCAGGAATCCCTGTTTTTATTCCATGAAATGTGGTTTTTGCCCGACATAAGTAACTAAAATTAATTGATCGCTCGTCGCTATTCAAAGGTGCGCTTTAATACGGTGTCAAAGTAAAAGTTTTAAAGACAAAATGAACTTACCTGACTTAAGTATCCTTGTAACTGAGGTTCGTGGTACACCAGTCGTTCTCGTAATAGCTCTGGTGCTAGTAAAAGGATATCTTTGCACTTGTTCCACGACTTCATCTCTGACTTCTGGATCCACTCTGGGTACTCCTTCGTGGGAACTGCGTCCCGGAATTCGTCCGTCCATAAATGTATTATGTGTATTTATGAACACTCTGTGATCGGGATAAAGTTCCCGTTCTTCTCCTTGCCGTTCTAGTTTCTCTCGGTAAAGCCTTGCCGCTAAATGGCCATTGCCTTGGGCAACGCCGTAAAAATAATGCATTTCTGCATATTCCTTCAAATAATAACTCATTTTGCAACACAAAAATCCAAATCACAAGGTAATCAATCAAAGTCCGAAACACAAGCACAGTCAAATCAGTTATAAGGCGAAACAGAATCCAGTTAGCCAGGCGTAGTAGTTACGCGAGCGATAGCTGTGAACAACTGAGGCACTCTATGACTGAGGCTACGCCTATTGCCTTATGCGCGCGAGCTATGGCCAGAGCGAGAGATCGCGCTACACACGACACAGTATTTCTCACTCCTGCTTCCTTTGTTCGACACGTGGTATTTTTTGTGATCTACTACCGTCTACCTGCCTATTACTATTATTATTCATTATCTCATTAACATTGAGGGGAAATTCGTTGTTTTTTGTGACCCATCTGTGCTACTTACTGAAGTGGTACTATCCATAACCCGAAGATTTACATTTCATTTTATTTTATTTCATTTGATTAGATTCTATGGCAAACCTAATTATTTTTAGAAATAAGGTGTTTAAATAATAATGTTGAAAATTTTCGCCTCTGTGCAATTAGAGGCTGATTACGGCAAAACAAGGCCCATTGACCACCTTTTTTTTAGATTATAATTAAAGCTTAGGGTCTTGCGAAGTTTTTAAAATTACTTTAAAGTCATGGAACTCATTATTTAATTTTTAGTTTAAATTTCAAAATTAAACTTTGATTCAATCATATCTGCATAATTTGTTTTCGATTAAAATTTTTGCAATTTGTATTAATGGTAGGCAGCTTATTTTTTATGTCAAAGAGTCCAACTCATGAAGACTACGCTAAGAATAAAAAAGTAGAAAAGAGCAGAATTTTCAAGAAAAAAAAATTTAAATCGCTAAGTCGACATTTTTCAAAATAATACAAAAAAATCATATCTCGTAAACTAAGAAAAATCGCGGAACATACATGGGGTATTTTCATGTAGCCCGAAAGGTCAGCATTCCAAAAAAAATTTTTGGACGTCACCTTTTGGACCACCCAATATACAGGTTGTTAGTGTAAACACCGTTGTCCTTGAAACCAGTGGTTTGGTTTCACTTATAGAACGTACATTCAATGAAAAATAACAACATTTTTTTAGTAAAATCTCAATTTTTCCTTAATTCCTCAATTTTTGTATGTCCTAAGAGTAGTTACGTTGTACCAGTTCTGGCGCACTTGTAGAAAGGTTGTACCAGTTCTGGCGCACTGAGTCACAAGTACGACGTTCGTCGACTCACGATCCTAAAAAAAAAAAAAAGAAAAAGGTTTTGGCATGCTCTGATCACGAATCTGCGGTCCATTTTTGCGTAGGATGCACGGTTCCGGAGATGTGCAGATCAATTAACTCTTATCTAATTGATATCCGCTTCGAGCCTCCACCGTCATTAGCGCTCCATTGTTCTTATCTACTTATCTATTGTCGATTGACTACAGTCATTATCTATTATTCGCAGCGTGTGGGTCGGCTTATGCTATTGTATTATACTCCTTTGTCTACAATAAAACACATTACCTAATTTTGTTAAAATTTTTATTTATAAAATACAAAATCTTATTACTTATTATCTATAAAATAGGAGCGAAACATCTCATCCACTAACATATCGTCGTACAATGTGTTCTCTGTAAATATACTCGTAAAACTATGCATTGAACATCCCTGAAACTTATATAGCAAATACATTAAGCAATATTCGCCACAAACTGAAGTCCTATCAACATTCCAGTTCCATCTTTTACAATTTCGTACAGGTGCCCGTCCATATGAATCAAAATATTCACCGACGTCATTCGTATCGATATATAAAGCTACCCAATGTGACCCTGGTTTATCATCTGTACCCAAATTGCATATTACCTAGTCAGGTCATAAATTATATCACATGTTTAATATAAAATAATTGAAACAAGTTTATTCATTATGTAACCATTTATATACCAAAATGAACTTAACAAAACATACATTCTTATGACACTATAGTTTATTCAAAATGACCTCCGTAATTTTGAATACAGGCCTTCAATCTGCGCGGCCAGTCGTCTATCTCACCACGAACGAGGTCCATGTCATATCGGCGGCTGCCTTAATTAAAGATGTCTTGAGTGACTCGAAATTGGGATGAGGCTTTGAGCACGCCTTTTCCTCCAAGTGTTGCCATATCTTGTAATCTAACGGATTCAAATCTGGATTGGTCTTTGTGTCGGATGAAGTCGATTTCACGCGCCGCCAGCCAGTCTTTTTTTTTTTGTTTTTAAAGAACGTTACCTCCACACTAGGTTTTTCTCCTGTATCGTGGGGGCAGTTTACAAACACAAATTTCACAAGGACAAACATCCAAACTCGGAACAATTACTTGTAGGTCGTACAAATACTTGTTCCGTGCGGGATTCGAACCCGCGACCCCCAAGCACAGCCACTCATTGCTAAGCCACTACGCCACGGAGCTGGCAAAAGTCCTGTGTGCTCTTCGCTCTATGAGCTGACGCCGAATCTTGTTGGAATACCCAGTGCCTGTTATTGAACATGGTATGAGAAACAGGTTACACAAGGTTCGTCAGGACTGTATTTTGATACACAACTGCATTCGTTTTTAACCTTTCTCACAAAAATGTACCTCTGTTAAGCCCCAATAAGAAACTCCCAACCACACCATGAGCGAGGATGGAAAATGACCCCGTTGGACACGCGGAATACGGTTGCTCGCTTCTTCACTACTGCGTGCGTACACCTTATCATTTTGTTTGTTGTAGCTCTCTTCTACGGTAAAAATTTTTTCATCCGAAAAAAGAATTTCCCGATATTTTTCCCGCGTACCGCTTCAACAAAGCGCGGCATCTCTTCAGTTTCAGATCCATTAGACGAGCATTCAAACGATGTCCTGTTTTTCTTCGATATGCCCGAAGCCCTAAGTCTTCATTTAACGCCGTGGTTCTGCTTAACCCCATCTGAAGGGCCAACAGTTTCTGCTTACGTTTGGGATTTCTTTGAATTCGCACCTTTACAGCTTTTATCACTGCTGGAGTCCTAACAAATCGAGGGCGACCACTTCTTGACCTGTCATCTACACTAGAGTCTTCATTGTATCGTTTGATGGTACGATAAACGAATCTTTTGGTTATATTCAAATTTTTCAGTATATCAAAAAATTTAATTGGCGTGTAATCGCAACTGCAACACGGTCTTTTTTAAGCGTCCACTCCATATGTAAAAATGAGTAAAATTCTAAAAAGTATACAGTTTTATTTTCATGAATAATTCGAATTCAATAAACTTTTTTGTGGCCAGCATTCTAAAAGGGTGCGTTTGGCAGAAAAAAGCGCTAGCAAGCGCTTATAAGCGCTGAAATAGTTTTCGGCCAGGCCACGATTGCTACTTCAGTAGCGCTGACACAATCCGCCATTTTGCTTATTTAATTTGTTTGTTTTGAAGTAGAGTTGATAAGTTGTTTTGTGCAATATTCGTTTTAAGTAATATAATGACATGAATAAACATATAAATGTTATTAAAAATTCATGATTGGTAAGTTTTTAATATGAATACTTTACAAACATATATTTAAATTAGGTTAGGTTCCCCCGTTAAAACTAACATCGTGTCCTGGAGGAAAATAGCTACTTACGATTTGACAGCGCTTACCGCTTACGATCGCCATTTTGCTTACAAGCGCTTGCTAGCGCTTTTTTCTGCCAAACGCACCCAAAGAAAAGTTTTTACTGTGTGACAATACTTATGACCTGACTAGGTATGTACGTTGGTACGTGGGTGTACATGGACAGTCTGTTAGCAGCATAAACATTATTTTCTAGACTGGGGTGAATCTTTTTCAGATGTTGTTGTACATCTAGTGTATCCATGATATTACTGCTATTAGTAGATTACTACAGTACAATCTACTCAATGACTAACATAGGAATGATCAATTATGTGATTTCTAAATATTAAATTGCATTTTTTCCGTTATACAAAACCTATTTGAGTCATCAATACACTGAATAAGACGCAACACGAAGAATGTGAGATAAGGTTGTTGACGCATAAAGTTATTATCAATTCTACTGTAGAAATTCTTTAGATTAGAATTATTACTTACTGGTACTATATAAGACCAAGCAACTGCAGTCATGGAGTTAGTGTATGGTCGTTTGACCGCAGTGTATCTATCAATAATACATTTGTGTTACTTCAACGCATCAAAGGCCATAGATGTAAGTGTTTAATCTATTGACAAACTTACCTTTCCTTGCTGTTATTTTTTTACGTGTGTATGATTTTGAACGACAGGCCTGTTGGTCTAGTGGTTAGTGACCCTGACTGTTATGCCGGAGGTCGTGGGTTCGATTCCCACCCAGGACAAATGCTTGTGTGATGAGCACGATCATTTGTTCTGTGTCTGGGTGTAATTTATCTATAATATTTATGTATTTAGAAATATATAAGTATGTTTATCAGTTGTCTAGTACCCATAACACAAGCTCTGCTTAGCTTGGGACTAGATGGCGTTGTGTGATAGTTGTGGAATATTATTATTATTATTATTATTTAGTGTTAACAAATTATATTTAAATATTTTGTGTGTGTATATGATTAAGCCGTGGTAGCTCAGATGATTAGCGCAAGCTGTAAATTTTACAGTACGTAACGCGGGTTCGATCCCCGCCGACACCAATTAAATTGTTAATTGCAATTTTAAGTGTTTATTCTATTGACACATTTACTTTTCTTTCTGTTATTTTCTTACGTGTGTATGATTTAGTGTTAACAAATTATATTTAAATATTGTGTGTGTATATGATTAAGCCGTGGTAGCTCAGATGGTTAGCGCAAGCTGTAAATTTTACATTACGTAACGCGGGTTCGATCCCCGCCGACACCAATTAAATTGTTAATTGCAATTTTAAGTGTTTATTCTATTGACACACTTATTTTTCTTTCTGTTATTTTCTTACGTGTGTATGATTTAGTGTTAACAAATTATATTTAAATATTGTGTGTGTATATGATTAAGCCGTGGTAGCTCAGATGGTTAGCGCAAGCTGTAAATTTCACAGTACGCGACCCAGGTTCGAACCCAGCCGACACCACTTAAATTGTTAATTGCAATTTTAAGTGCTGATTTACCACGTGCTCGGCGGTGAAGGAAAACATTGTGAGGAAACCTGCATGTCTGAGAAAATTTCGAAGGCATGTGAAGTTCGCCAACACGCATTGAGACCGCGCCGCGGACATTTCCTAGCCATAAATACAAAGACAATAGCAGAAAGTAAAAAGTTAAAAAATACTTTTTTGACAATGACAGTCATTAGTTGATCATTAGTGAATGTGATTCTGTTTTCTTAAATTACAGGAAGAAAAGAGCAGAAGGAAGAAATGGGATGATGGGAAGTAATGAAGAATGAATTGTTATGTGAAGTTTGTTGGAACAAACATATTTTAGTCACGTGTAAATACTTTTAACATTTTGGTTCAAAATGACACAAAATCTAAAAAATATTAGATACATCATCGACATGGACGGATTTTACATTACATATCCTCATAAACATTTTCAATGTAGAGAAATGGCTATTCTAGACGTAAAACTATCTAATAAAAATGATTCGTTTATCGATCTCGATATATCGATTTGATTAATTTAAATGATGATTTAAATGATGAATTTAAATGAACAAAATTTATGATTAATTTAAAATTTTATTTTCAAGTAATAACCACTTGTAAAAAACCCACACTTCGTCACAAGAACAATGTAAAATTTTGTGTTTATTTTTTGCAAATATATGATTATTACACACATAACGTTCGTTTAAATTTATGACATTTACCAAATCATTGTATTTTGGACATTTGTATTCTTCAATATTAAAAATTCTATCATTCGTCGTCAACATTTTTAAAAATTGTTTTTCTGTTGAACCAATTTTGTATTATATAGTATACTATAACTAATGTTTTTGGGAAATCAAACAAAATTTATGATTAATTTAAAATTTTATTTTCAAGTAATAACCACTTGTAAAAAATCCACACTTCGTCGCAAGAACAATGTAAAATTTTGTGTTTATTTTTTGCAAATATATGATTATTACACACATAACGTTTGTTTAAATTTATGACATTTACCAAATCATTGTATTTTGGACATTTGTATTCTTCAATATTAAAAATTCTATCATTCGTCGTCAACATTTTTAAAAATTGTTTTTCTGTTGAACCAATTTTGTATTATATAGTATACTATAACTAATGTTTTTGGGAAATCAAACAAAATTTATGATTAATTTAAAATTTTATTTTCAAGTAATAACCACTTGTAAAAAACCCACACTTCGTCACAAGAACAATGTAAAATTTTATGATTATTTTTTGCAAATATATGATTATTACACACATAACGTTTGTTTAAATTTATGACATTTACCAAATCATTGTATTTTGGACATTTGTATTCTTCAATATTAAAAATTCTATCATTCGTCGTCAACATTTTTAAAAATTGTTTTTCTGTTGAACCAATTTTGTATTATATAGTATACTATAACTAATGTTTTTGGGAAATCAAACAAAATATATGATTAATTTAAAATTTTATTTTCAAGTAATAACCACTTGTAAAAAACCCACACTTCGTCGCAAGAACAATGTAAAATTTTGTGTTTATTTTTTGCAAATATATGATTATTACACACATAACGTTTGTTTAAATTTATGACATTTACCAAATCATTGTATTTTGGACATTTGTATTCTTCAATATTAAAAATTCTATCATTCGTCGTCAACATTTTTAAAAATTGTTTTTCTGTTGAACCAATTTTGTATTATATAGTATACTATAACTAATGTTTTTGGGAAATCAAACAAAATTTATGATTAATTTAAAATTTTATTTTCAAGTAATAACCACTTGTAAAAAACCCACACTTCGTCACAAGAACAATGTAAAATTTTATGATTATTTTTTGCAAATATATGATTATTACACACATAACGTTTGTTTAAATTTATGACATTTACCAAATCATTGTATTTTGGACATTTGTATTCTTCAATATTAAAAATTCTATCATTCGTCGTCAACATTTTTAAAAATTGTTTTTCTGTTGAACCAATTTTGTATTATATAGTATACTATAACTAATGTTTTTGGGAAATCAAACAAAATATATGATTAATTTAAAATTTTATTTTCAAGTAATAACCACTTGTAAAAAACCCACACTTCGTCGCAAGAACAATGTAAAATTTTGTGTTTATTTTTTGCAAATATATGATTATTACACACATAACGTTTGTTTAAATTTATGACATTTACCAAATCATTGTATTTTGGACATTTGTATTCTTCAATATTAAAAATTCTATCATTCGTCGTCAACATTTTTAAAAATTGTTTTTCTGTTGAACCAATTTTGTATTATATAGTATACTATAACTAATGTTTTTGGGAAATCAAACAAAATTTATGATTAATTTAAAATTTTATTTTCAAGTAATAACCACTTGTAAAAAACCCACACTTCGTCACAAGAACAATGTAAAATTTTATGATTATTTTTTGCAAATATATGATTATTACACACATAACGTTTGTTTAAATTTATGACATTTACCAAATCATTGTATTTTGGACATTTGTATTCTTCAATATTAAAAATTCTATCATTCGTCGTCAACATTTTTAAAAATTGTTTTTCTGTTGAACCAATTTTGTATTATATAGTATACTATAACTAATGTTTTTGGGAAATCAAACAAAATATATGATTAATTTAAAATTTTATTTTCAAGTAATAACCACTTGTAAAAAATCCACACTTCGTCGCAAGAACAATGTAAAATTTTGTGTTTATTTTTTGCAAATATATGATTATTACACACATAACGTTTGTTTAAATTTATGACATTTACCAAATCATTGTATTTTGGACATTTGTATTCTTCAATATTAAAAATTCTATCATTCGTCGTCAACATTTTTAAAAATTGTTTTTCTGTTGAACCAATTTTGTATTATATAGTATACTATAACTAATGTTTTTGGGAAATCAAACAAAATTTATGATTAATTAAAAATTTTATTTTCAAGTAATAACCACTTGTAAAAAACCCACACTTCGTCACAAGAACAATGTAAAATTTTGTGATTATTTTTTGCAAATATATGATTATTACACACATAACGTTTGTTTAAATTTATGACATTTACCAAATCATTGTATTTTGGACATTTGTATTCTTCAATATTAAAAATTCTATCATTCGTCGTCAACATTTTTAAAAATTGTTTTTCTGTTGAACCAATTTTGTATTATATAGTATACTATAACTAATGTTTTTTGGAAATCAAACAAAATTTATGATTAATTTAAAATTTTATTTTCAAGTAATAACCACTTGTAAAAAACCCACACTTCGTCACAAGAACAATGTAAAATTTTGTGTTTATTTTTTGCAAATATATGATTATTACACACATAACGTTTGTTTAAATTTATGACATTTACCAAATCATTGTATTTTGGACATTTGTATTCTTCAATATTAAAAATTCTATCATTCGTCGTCAACATTTTTAAAAATTGTTTTTCTGTTGAACCACCTTTGTATGCGATCACTTCGTCTTTGCACAAATTTCTAATATACCAATTTAGTATGGGAATGATGTTCTCTTGTTTGTAGGCACATTTTAATTCTTCGGTCACATCAAAATATGGAATGCCGTGCACGTGTATTTCACAATAACGAACAGTTTTTTTGTCTTTTGGCGACAAATAATTGAAAGGATAACTTGGCCGAAACAAATAATGATCGATAAACGAATCATTTTTATTAGATAGTTTTACGTCTAGAATAGCCATTTCTCTACATTGAAAATGTTTATGAGGATATGTAATGTAAAATCCGTCCATGTCGATGATGTATCTAATATTTTTTAGATTTTGTGTCATTTTGAACCAAAATGTTAAAAGTATTTACACGTGACTAAAATATGTTTGTTCCAACAAACTTCACATAACAATTCATTCTTCATTACTTCCCATCATCCCATTTCTTCCTTCTGCTCTTTTCTTCCTGTAATTTAAGAAAACAGAATCACATTCACTAATGATCAACTAATGACTGTCATTGTCAAAAAAGTATTTTTTAACTTTTTACTTTCTGCTATTGTCTTTGTATTTATGGCTAGGAAATGTCCGCGGCGCGGTCTCAATGCGTGTTGGCGAACTTCACATGCCTTCGAAATTTTCTCAGACATGCAGGTTTCCTCACAATGTTTTCCTTCACCGCCGAGCACGTGGTAAATCAGCACTTAAAATTGCAATTAACAATTTAAGTGGTGTCGGCTGGGTTCGAACCTGGGTCGCGTACTGTGAAATTTACAGCTTGCGCTAACCATCTGAGCTACCACGGCTTAATCATATACACACACAATATTTAAATATAATTTGTTAACACTAAATCATACACACGTAAGAAAATAACAGAAAGAAAAATAAGTGTGTCAATAGAATAAACACTTAAAATTGCAATTAACAATTTAATTGGTGTCGGCGGGGATCGAACCCGCGTTACGTAATGTAAAATTTACAGCTTGCGCTAACCATCTGAGCTACCACGGCTTAATCATATACACACACAATATTTAAATATAATTTGTTAACACTAAATCATACACACGTAAGAAAATAACAGAAAGAAAAGTAAATGTGTCAATAGAATAAACACTTAAAATTGCAATTAACAATTTAATTGGTGTCGGCGGGGATCGAACCCGCGTTACGTACTGTAAAATTTACAGCTTGCGCTAATCATCTGAGCTACCACGGCTTAATCATATACACACACAAAATATTTAAATATAATTTGTTAACACTAAATAATAATAATAATAATAATATTCCACAACTATCACACAACGCCATCTAGTCCCAAGCTAAGCAGAGCTTGTGTTATGGGTACTAGACAACTGATAAACATACTTATATATTTCTAAATACATAAATATTATAGATAAATTACACCCAGACACAGAACAAATGATCGTGCTCATCACACAAGCATTTGTCCTGGGTGGGAATCGAACCCACGACCTCCGGCATAACAGTCAGGGTCACTAACCACTAGACCAAAGGCCTGTCGTTCAAAATCATACACACGTAAAAAAATAACAGCAAGGAAAGGTAAGTTTGTCAATAGATTAAACACTTACATCTATGGCCTTTGATGCGTTGAAGTAACACAAATGTATTATTGATAGATACACTGCGGTCAAACGACCATACACTAACTCCATGACTGCAGTTGCTTGGTCTTATATAGTACCAGTAAGTAATAATTCTAATCTAAAGAATTTCTACAGTAGAATTGATAATAACTTTATGCGTCAACAACCTTATCTCACATTCTTCGTGTTGCGTCTTATTCAGTGTATTGATGACTCAAATAGGTTTTGTATAACGGAAAAAATGCAATTTAATATTTAGAAATCACATAATTGATCATTCCTATGTTAGTCATTGAGTAGATTGTACTGTAGTAATCTACTAATAGCAGTAATATCATGGATACACTAGATGTACAACAACATCTGAAAAAGATTCACCCCAGTCTAGAAAATAATGTTTATGCTGCTAACAGACTGTCCATGGTACACCCACGTACCAACGTACATACCTAGTCAGGTCATAAGTATTGTCACACAGTAAAAACTTTTCTTTGGGTGCGTTTGGCAGAAAAAAGCGCTAGCAAGCGCTTGTAAGCAAAATGGCGATCGTAAGCGGTAAGCGCTGTCAAATCGTAAGTAGCTATTTTCCTCCAGGACACGATGTTAGTTTTAACGGGGGAACCTAACCTAATTTAAATATATGTTTGTAAAGTATTCATATTAAAAACTTACCAATCATGAATTTTTAATAACATGTATATGTTTATTCATGTCATTATATTACTTAAAACGAATATTGCACAAAACAACTTATCAACTCTACTTCAAAACAAACAAATTAAATAAGCAAAATGGCGGATTGTGTCAGCGCTACTGAAGTAGCAATCGTGGCCTGGCCGAAAACTATTTCAGCGCTTATAAGCGCTTGCTAGCGCTTTTTTCTGCCAAACGCACCCTTTTAGAATGCTGGCCACAAAAAAGTTTATTGAATTCGAATTATTCATGAAAATAAAACTGTATACTTTTTAGAATTTTACTCATTTTTACATATGGAGTGGACGCTTAAAAAAGACCGTGTTGCAGTTGCGATTACACGCCAATTAAATTTTTTGATATACTGAAAAATTTGAATATAACCAAAAGATTCGTTTATCGTACCATCAAACGATACAATGAAGACTCTAGTGTAGATGACAGGTCAAGAAGTGGTCGCCCTCGATTTGTTAGGACTCCAGCAGTGATAAAAGCTGTAAAGGTGCGAATTCAAAGAAATCCCAAACGTAAGCAGAAACTGTTGGCCCTTCAGATGGGGTTAAGCAGAACCACGGCGTTAAATGAAGACTTAGGGCTTCGGGCATATCGAAGAAAAACAGGACATCGTTTGAATGCTCGTCTAATGGATCTGAAACTGAAGAGATGCCGCGCTTTGTTGAAGCGGTACGCGGGAAAAATATCGGGAAATTCTTTTTTCGGATGAAAAAATTTTTACCGTAGAAGAGAGCTACAACAAACAAAATGATAAGGTGTACGCACGCAGTAGTGAAGAAGCGAGCAACCGTATTCCGCGTGTCCAACGGGGTCATTTTCCATCCTCGCTCATGGTGTGGTTGGGAGTTTCTTATTGGGGCTTAACAGAGGTACATTTTTGTGAGAAAGGTTAAAAACGAATGCAGTTGTGTATCAAAATACAGTCCTGACGAACCTTGTGTAACCTGTTTCTCATACCATGTTCAATAACAGGCACTGGGTATTCCAACAAGATTCGGCGTCAGCTCATAGAGCGAAGAGCACACAGGACTTTTGCCAGCTCCGTGGCGTAGTGGCTTAGCAATGAGTGGCTGTGCTTGGGGGTCGCGGGTTCGAATCCCGCACGGAACAAGTATTTGTACGACCTACAAGTAATTGTTCCGAGTTTGGATGTTTGTCCTTGTGAAATTTGTGTTTGTAAACTGCCCCCACGATACAGGAGAAAAACCTAGTGTGGAGGTAACGTTCTTTAAAAACAAAAAAAAAAGACTGGCTGGCGGCGCGTGAAATCGACTTCATCCGACACAAAGACCAATCCAGATTTGAATCCGTTAGATTACAAGATATGGCAACACTTGGAGGAAAAGGCGTGCTCAAAGCCTCATCCCAATTTCGAGTCACTCAAGACATCTTTAATTAAGGCAGCCGCCGATATGACATGGACCTCGTTCGTGGTGAGATAGACGACTGGCCGCGCAGATTGAAGGCCTGTATTCAAAATTACGGAGGTCATTTTGAATAAACTATAGTGTCATAAGAATGTATGTTTTGTTAAGTTCATTTTGGTATATAAATGGTTACATAATGAATAAACTTGTTTCAATTATTTTATATTAAACATGTGATATAATTTATGACCTGACTAGGTAATATGCAATTTGGGTACAGATGATAAACCAGGGTCACATTGGGTAGCTTTATATATCGATACGAATGACGTCGGTGAATATTTTGATTCATATGGACGGGCACCTGTACGAAATTGTAAAAGATGGAACTGGAATGTTGATAGGACTTCAGTTTGTGGCGAATATTGCTTAATGTATTTGCTATATAAGTTTCAGGGATGTTCAATGCATAGTTTTACGAGTATATTTACAGAGAACACATTGTACGACGATATGTTAGTGGATGAGATGTTTCGCTCCTATTTTATAGATAATAAGTAATAAGATTTTGTATTTTATAAATAAAAATTTTAACAAAATTAGGTAATGTGTTTTATTGTAGACAAAGGAGTATAATACAATAGCATAAGCCGACCCACACGCTGCGAATAATAGATAATGACTGTAGTCAATCGACAATAGATAAGTAGATAAGAACAATGGAGCGCTAATGACGGTGGAGGCTCGAAGCGGATATCAATTAGATAAGAGTTAATTGATCTGCACATCTCCGGAACCGTGCATCCTACGCAAAAATGGACCGCAGATTCGTGATCAGAGCATGCCAAACTTTTTTTTTTTTTTTTTTTAGGATCGTGAGTCGACGAACGTCGTACTTGTGACTCAGTGCGCCAGAACTGGTACAACCTTTCTACAAGTGCGCCAGAACTGGTACAACGTAACTACTCCTAAGCCAGGATGAAAGTATAAAGGAAAAGTTACATCACAGGTTATATGTACCTATTGTGTTTTTGTGTTGAATGTTATGTAGGTAGCTAGCGCGGGCGGTGATCTTTACAGTGATTACGTCACTCGAGCGCATAGTGTATCCATGAATTTGCGGACGGTGTCGGACAGAAACTTTATAAATTTTATGAAAGAAAATGGCGTTTTTTAAAAAAAAATCATTGAATTTACGTTCTATAAGTGAAACCAAACCACTGGTTTCAAGGACAACGGTGTTTACACTAACACCCTGTATAGGTATATTGACGAGCAACGTTTAGTTTTAATTTATTATGGAAACGTATTTCATAAAATACACCCAGGCGGATCGTGCGTGTACCTGTGGTTATGGCAGAATCATCAGCGCTGTAGGTAACCCGTAGCATTACGCTGAGTCATAACCTTTTCACTGGCTCGATACACACCCCATCACTTGTAATATTAATCTGCTAAATTTTAACTGTTTATTATTTTATTTTTGTGATGTGTACAGTTTCAGTGAATAAAGGTCTTTCTTTCTTTCTATATATAAATTAATTAATGCATCGATTTTTAATTGACGATAAAACTACTTAGTCACTACAATTCAAAAACTCATTTACTGTATAAAATGCTTTATCTACTAGCCATCGTCGAAGTGACATTTTAAACTTATTATAAGGTAATTGCTTAATATGTGAGGGTATTTTGTTATATATCGTGTTACACATTGCATAGCTATGTATTTTTTGAAAGCGCTTACTTTTTGGAATTGTGTCAAGTACTAATTTATGTGGGTTCCGTAAATTTATTTTTGTTGCCTCTTTAGTTTGTAAGAATAAGTACTTGTTTTGCATTACAAATTTGCCTATCTCAAATATATAGAGGCAGGGAAAAGGAAGTATGTTTAAACTCTTAAAGTAAGGTTTGCATGACGTGTCTGATGGGATGTTACTAATAGCTCTAATACAGCGTTTCTGTGCTAAAAATACTTTTTGAGAGTGTGCCATTACCCCACATTAAAAGTCCGTATCTGATAACAGATTCTACATATGCGAAATACGCTGTGACCGCTGTATTTTTGTTTGCTATTTTTGTCAATTTATGTAACGCGTACACAAATCTGTTAATTTTGTTACAGACTTTGTGTATATGTTCTTTCCAATTCAGTTTCGAGTCTATAATTAAACCTAAAAATGATTAAGGGACGCGTACAATATAGAATGAGTTTAAAATAGCTGGAAGTAAAAATTATAGTTTTCGAAGAAATATTTTTTGTAATAACTTTTAAACAGATTTATGTCGTGGTCCATCCCCAGTCGCAACATCAGGGCGTGCTGCAGCGGCTGGTGCGGCGGTTGACGCGCGTGTGGGTGCGCTGCGACGAGGCACAAGCGCTCGCCGCGCTCACAGACGCGCTGGCGCAGCGACGCTACCTCTGGCGGTACCTGCACCCGCACATGGTCAGTCCTCACTCTATATCTGACTATGACGCGCGTGTGGGTGCGCTGCGACGAGGCACAAGAGCTCGCCGCGCTCACAGACGCGCTGGCGCAGCGACGCTACCTCTGGCGGTACCTGCACCCGCACATGGTCAGTCCTCACTCTATATCTGACTATGACGCGCGTGTGGGTGCGCTGCGACGAGGCACAAGCGCTCGCCGCGCTCACAGACGCGCTGGCGCAGCGACGCTACCTCTGGCGGTACCTGCACCCGCACATGGTCAGTCCTCACTCTATATCTGACTATGACGCGCGTGTGGGTGCGCTGCGACGAGGCACAAGCGCTCGCCGCGCTCACAGACGCGCTGGCGCAGCGACGCTACCTCTGGCGGTACCTGCACCCGCACATGGTCAGTCCTCACTCTATATCTGACTATGACGCGCGTGTGGGTGCGCTGCGACGAGGCACAAGCGCTCGCCGCGCTCACAGACGCGCTGGCGCAGCGACGCTACCTCTGGCGGTACCTGCACCCGCACATGGTCAGTCCTCACTCTATATCTGACTATGACGCGCGTGTGGGTGCGCTGCGACGAGGCACAAGCGCTCGCCGCGCTCACAGACGCGCTGGCGCAGCGACGCTACCTCTGGCGGTACCTGCACCCGCACATGGTCAGTCTTCACTCTATATCTGACTATGACGCGCGTGTGGGTGCGCTGCAACGAGGCACAAGCGCTTGCCGCGCTCACAGACGCGCTGGCGCAGCGACGCTACCTCTGGCGGTACCTGCACCCGCACATGGTCAGTCCTCACTCTATATCTGACTATGACGCGCGTGTGTGTGCGCTGCGACGAGGCACAAGCGCTCGCCGCGCTCACAGACGCTTACTAAATAGTATAGAATAATATATTATTAATATTTGGAAACTGTCAATTTATATTTGGAAACTGCTTTTTTTTAATAATATTTGGAAACCGCTGTAAAATCGAAATAAGTGGTTTCAATTAAGCTCAGGGGGTTGTTGCTTGTTGCTATTAAGACAAACGAACTTTTTTTTTTCGTTCGGGCTAATCTTCGGAATGGCTGAATCGATTTTAGTATAACTTGTGAACAGATGGAGAGCAATGCCTATCTCTTTATTTCTTCATTGTTTTTAAAAAACGTTACCCCTACACTAGGATTTTCTCCTGTATTGTGAGGGCAGTTTACAAATATAAATTGCACAAGGACAAACATCCAGACCCGGAACAATTATTTGTAGGCCATACAAATACTTGTTCCGTGCAGGATTCGAACCCGCGACCCCCAGCGCAGCCACTCATTGCTAAGCCACTACGCCACGGAGTCGTCAAAATATTTTTAACGACTCCGTGGCGTAGTGGCTTTGAATAAATGAAAGTGATAAAATTATAGGTCTGAAGAACTTGCTAGTAAATAAACAAATAATATGAGGGTCTATACAACATGTGAATGTATGTGTGGTTGCTGCAGCTGGCGGTGGAGTGCGGCGACGAGCTGCGCATGCGCGTGTGGGCGGTGCGCGCGTCGCCGGCGGGCGCGGGGGCGATGGCAGCCGGCGCGCGCGTCGTGCTGGAGTTCCGGCGCTCGCGCGGCTGCGGGCTGCAGTTCAAGCGGTGCTTCTTGGAGCTGCGCACCGCTCTGCAACCGCTCGCCGCGCCGCCGCCCGAGCCGCACGCGCCGCTCGATGCACCGCTCGATGCACCGCTCGACGCACCGCTAGACACGCCGCACGAGCCCATGGACGAAACGTGACGACATTCTTGAGGCTTAATAGTCGAAACGTCCGGTGCAAGAAATAAAAGCTGAAAACTTGTTTAATTTTACTTGTGTCTTAGTCGAATCTGTTTGTTTTAAATGTGTTTATTCTTTTACCACCTATTTTTGTAGCCAAAATAAAAAAACGACCAAATAGTATAAGAATGATTTTAAATTAAAGTTTATATAAAATTCACGTCTCTTTATTTCTATTAATCATCATCATTACAGCCCTTCACGAGTCCACTGCTGAACATAGGCCTCCCCAAGGGATGCCACAAAGCACGGTACTGAGCCACCTGCATCCATTGACTTCCTGCATATCGTTGCGCGTGCAAAACCGCGGAAGAGCAGTTTGTAAATACCGCGTATCTACATTTTTAGAATTTTACAGGAAGAAGAAAAAACTTAATAACTTGGTAAAATATAATTATATTACCGACTGAACTTTATAGCAGCTTCTTTGTTACTTATTTTATAGAAATTTAACGTAAATGTACTAGAAACTTGTTTAGATTTCGTGTAAAGTCACTTACGCGGTTTTGTACCAGCAAATTACATTTAAATACTATACTTTTAGGAGATACGCGGGCTTAAAATAAAATACATATTATATTATTAATTTGAATTTATTATGATATATTATAGTAGAAAAAAACATACAAAATTATACATCTTAGAAAAAAAACAATAACTCTTACTCTAGATATCAATTTAATCACACAATCCCTGAATTTCTCTAATTACAATAAAACAATTACGTTCACTTAATTAAGAATAATAAACTAATCAGCCTCCTCGATCTTCTAAAATCCCAGCATTTCAATCTTTGTTAGTTTCTTGGACGAATACGATTTTTTTTTATTTATTTATTCAGGATAACAACAGCTTATTAATACTTAAACAATATTACTTAACCTTTGATTTACCACCTTAATTAAAATATCACTTATCACCACCATGAGTCCCCGGGACTCATGTTTTAACTTTTTAAATAAAAACTGAACGAAAGATGTTATTTATGTTGTTATTTATTACATTTCTAGCAAACACAATAATTCGTACATATCCGGTAACATTTTGTGATAAACTCAAATTAACATGCATTTTACAAATACTTTAAAATTAACAGTCATCAAAAATCGTCCGTTACGACTTACAGAAGAAAAAATAAATGTTGCAGCTCTTGGACAAAATAAAATATTTTTTCCTATAGAAGACATTATGAGGTAATTAAAAATAATAATAATTAATAATGGCACTATACAAAATTTCAAAACGTGCAGTATGTTAACATACTAATGTGTTACACATTCTTGGCACTTTTTGGAACAGGTAAAGCAGATTGGCTTCTTACAGACAGTGCAAAGATAAGCAAATATTTGCACTGATCTCTCGGTAAAATATCATCAGATTGCGTTGTACTGGTTGATCAGGAATGTCTAAGGCATGTTATGTTATCCTAGTTACTAAGGATAGTACAAAAGTTCAAAAGAACAGAAGAACAGGTAAGAAAAGAAGATCAGGAGTTTTTCAGTCTCGGAGCATTCGGAATTGGTGTCATGATCACTCACAATATAATTAGAATGTGGCTCACGAATACATTCAGCTGCATAGCCGCTGCTATCGCCAATCTCCTCATCTTCGCCAACTAAATCATCTTCTTGCAGCCTCATTCAAGAAAAGAAAAGAGCTTACTCCTGTCTAAAGGGCCGGCAACGCACTTGCAAATCCTCTGGTGTTGCAGAGGTTCATGGGCGGCGGTAGTCACTTAACATCAGGTGAAACGTATGCTTGTTTGTCCCCTCTTCTATGAAAAAAAGCCATTCATCATGATATCTGAGGCTAAATCATCTGCAATGTTTACCGATTCAATCCTTCTACGTTTAGATGCCATAGTAAAAGGCTACAACAAAATTAACGTCACACAACACCCCACCATAAGTCCCTAGGACTCACACTCGATCATATTTACCTTCCCGAACGACCTGCACATGCGACCGCTCACCTCTACGTCCTGCACCTCACCGCAGGAAGGTACTAGAAAGCGCAAGTCTAAACTCTAAAAAATAAACTATTTTTTGTTGTTTAAGTGGTAGTGAGTCCCGTGGACTCAGGGTGGTGCATTAAGGGTTAAATAATTAAACATGAAAAAGCCAATTATAGTTATCCCCTAAGTAGATAACCAAACAACACTGTAAATCTAATACAATACAAAATAAAATTGGTAAGAACTATTACTAAACAGTAACAAATTAATTGAAGTAATAATATTACCTTCATGACGTACATATATATATACAAATACAGATGTTTATACGTACAAACGACATACATAATTACACTTACAAACAGGCACATATGAATCTATAAATGCAAATATATTTTGGTGTTATTGTTATTATATAAAATAGATAAACAATTAAAAAGAGACACTAATATATACATACATACATACACAGATACACATATATATATATATATATATATATATATATATATATATATATATATATATATATATATATATATATATATATACATACACATATATATACATAAATACATACATACGTATACAAATACATACTTAATAACAGTATTAAACGAGTGCACAAATATTAATTTGGGTACTATTTTAATTACAATTTACTGATTACCTTCAGCTGCATAGAATAAAAACTTGTTAATTTTATTCTTAAATCCACTTTTAGTATTATTAAAAGGATCAATTGCGCTAAATTTTTTGTCGTAAGTTGCTACTAAACGCGTTAGAACATTGTTTTTTCTCATAATTGGTCGGGTGAAAGGGGATTTTATTAAAAGCTTTAACAATTAAATATGGCAATCATTACACCTGGATGCTCTTATATTCTTATTATCTTAGACGTAGAAGTACTTCTATTGTCTTAGTTCTTAAATTCTCATTAAAACGATTAATAATCACAGCATTTAAGATCTTGGTTATTTCCTAATAATAATAATATTAATTAAAAGGTAATAATATTATTTAATAATATTATTTAATAATATTATTTAAAAGGTAAATTATCTTTATGAACTATGACAGTCTTTAGGTATGACACTCTTCAATTCCTGTAGGTGATCATACTTTGTTTTGGATATTGGTTGTCTGGATTCATACAATGGACCTACGCAATCATTAAAGAGTCAGATAATATCTTTTTTGGTCTCCTAGGTAAAGGAACAAAATTGTCTACAAAGTGGAGTTTAAAATCAATTGTCCCACTAGGACTGTATCTTAGGGCCCTTATGTCCATGACGACACGATCACCCGCCCCACGACCAGGTCTTATTGAATCATAAATGAGGTGATCTTTATGAGCAAAGTTTTTAAAAAATGTATGATCAGGAGTAATAACCTGGTAAGGACTCGGCACTTTTCTGGCCTCCTTCGTGATTGTTGCGTATTGTGAGGGTAGAAATATTTTTCAATTTTCTTTCGATCACCGAGTGCACCGAATCGACTTCCATCTGAGTGTGGCCCTTTTCCAAGTATTTTTGAGTTATAACACTTTCACTGTCCGGGTACCGCATGTGGGACCCGGACGTATAGCACTACACGTCCGGGTCTCACATGTGGTACCCGACTAGTATAGTATTTCATACAAGAAAATATCCTTAGACTCTACGGAAAGGATTATTATCAAGAGGTGAACTTGTAGGGCTTGAAATTAGTGAACTAAAAATCTTGTGTACCTCCAAATATCTTTATTTTTGACCAAGTTATGACAAAAACAAAACAGTAAATGAAATAAAGAAAATGAACATAGAATATAAGTTTTATATTATGACCTAACCTAAATGAAATTTAGCAAAACATGCCAAACAGAATGGTTTCTCACATTGTTTACAAATATGGTCAACTTTTTTGGCTTTTGATTTTGCTTGAGCAACTGTCAGTCCCAATTTTCGCTGTTCATCGTAACACAGTGAGCACCGTCTCCTTATAATTTTTTTGTCGTCCTTACGAGGTATTTCCTCAAGATAATGATTTGTGGTTCTTCGTGACGGTGGTATCGATATTATGGACGATGATGACGGACGATGAATGGAGGAAGTGTCCTCTTCCAAATTCAAAAATAGTCGTATAATACGTGATTTAGCTTGAAGTATAGTAATTTTTTCTTTACGTACAGCAGTTGGATGTAGTTTGTTATAAACCACAACGCTGTTTGTAATTGCTACGCCGAAAATCATGTCGATTGCAATTTTTTTATACCATATCAATGACTTTCTTATTGGTGATTGATAACTGCATAACTGGTCCGAGAAATCAATGCCCTTTTTTTGAATTATATTCTAAAACTACTTTGGGTTTTGGTTTAGGATTTCTTTGTCTAGTCATACACATTTCATCACTATGACAGGTGGAAATCATAAGAACGTCTCTTTTATCCTTCCATTTGCTGACGGTAACATTTTCTTTTTGGCTGGCAATAATTTCACCCCGTTGTAGCTTTTTTGCTTTCACATATTCCGGTAGATGTTTTCTATTTTTTCTTAGAGTGCCACAAAGATCAGTTTGATGAGCTAAAAGATATGTCGCTAGAGGAAAACTAGTATAAAAATTGTCTGCGACAATCAAACGACCAGCACCAAGTAAATTACGACATAATTTCACAACGATACTGCCAGGCTTATCCAAATTCTCTATAGTTTCGTCGGCGCCGCAATATATCTCATACTTCCAAGTATAGCCATCTGCCGCACATAACTTATAAATTTTTATTCCGTATTTATTAGTTTTGGATGGATTGTATTGTCTAAATAGAAGACGACCTTTGAAGGGTACCATGGACTCATCAATTATAACACAATCGCCAGGAGTAAGCAGTTGTTGAGATTTGTTTACGATTTTATCAACAAGGGGCTGTACTTTGTATAATCTATTATTTGGATCTCGTGGGGCTGAATTATCAGCAAAATGCCAGCATCTAAGCATTAGAGCAAATGTATTATAGGACATGCCTAGTTTGTGCATGAGTGGATGGTAATAAATTGGATCCTTTCTCCAATAGCATTCCAGGGTTGGCTTCACAACAATACCGGTGTAAAGAATAATTCCTAGAAATTTTTTCATCATATTCCGATCCACGTCTTTCCATCTAGCAAGTCTACCAGCGTCCGAACTAATTTGCGCTGCATATATATTTGTTTGTTCCACCATCATATCCAAAAACTCGTCGTCTATGATATAACAAAAAATAGACTCCACAGTGGAATGACTTTCAACATCGACGCCTAAACGTTCTTCAGCAGTAAATGGTAAACGTTGTAGATCACGAACGGTATAACTCCATCCGTTGTTCACATCTTTAGTTTTCAAATGTTCATGCGGATCACTTCGAAGGCTATTTTGAGAAGAAAGTTCACTTACTGAAACTGCAGACACCGACGGCACCTGATTTTCGATGGGATTTGGTGACTGTGCAATATTCATAGGAATGTCGTCAAAATCTCTCTGGTCTGAATCATTTTGCGGTAAAAATAATTCCTCGTCAACGTGCATTTGTTGGGGCTGACTATATTGAATGAATCTATTTATATTTTCCAATGTTTCATTATCAGAACTTCCCGAATCATGTCGATTATCTCGAGGCACTTCATAATCAGGATCATCTTCATCACTAGCGTGGAATGGATCTAATGACGAATCACTGCAATAATCTAATTCTTCGTCACTGTTTTCTAAATAACGTAAAATATCTTCGTCATTTGTTCTGCGAGACATCTTTCGTTTTTATACAATTTTATTAAAAAATGTAAACAGCTGATTGCTATAGATTAATAACAAAATGTATTATAGATATAAAAATAACCCCACAGATTAAAATTAAAAATGGGTCACATGTGGGACCTAGGACTCCTGATGCTAATTACTCGTCCCAATCAGCCCGGGGAGTTCAGGGATCCACATGCGGTACCCAGCACATACTATATATAATTGCTTGGACGTAGCGGGAAATTTGTAATAACTGCTTGGACAGTGAAAGTGATAACTATGTTCTTGGCCATGGCCAAACGCAACAACGCATTCGACACAATATTATTCCTATTCTGGGCTGTGCAGCCATCTGTGAACAATACTACATCCTTTGGGTCATTTTCCAGTAATTTAGTTAAATAATCTACAAGAAATGATGCGTATGTAGTAGCTTTTAAGTCGCATGCCGTCTCGTCGAACCAGTAACACGCGACTCCATTAGTTCCCAGGTTGTAAATTGTAAAGTTGTGGACGGCAAGTTTTGTCTTAAAATATAGTGCACTGGCGTTGAGTGAAGGACACAATTTGACTGCTTGAAGATCTGCTGTTAATGCATGTATCGTCCCTTTCCGTGCTGCTTCTTTGTCAAGGGTTTTTTCAATTCTAGCTAAGTCTTTTAGCTTAATATGTTTTATATACTGCTCATCTGACATGTTACCTGCTCTGTGAGCGCAGCACTGGTCGCATGCGTCTTTCTTTGGTTGAAATAGACTGATGTTCTCTTCGAATAAAACCCCTTCAAATACCTTCCTAGAGGCCACAGGTTCATTTCGCGAAACTGAGTAGTCTACATATAGACGATGATACAATTGTGATTTTGTTTGTATGATGGGTTCTAAATATAGCTTTGAAGTAGATTGTCTACAGTAATGAGACGGTAGTTTCGGTAGCGCCATCAAGTATTTTCTGGCTGATTCTTTTTTTGTTTCTGTGACTACTACAGCACTTGGTTCAGATTCATTGTCGATAGTCGTCTTCTCTCCTAGCCAATATCGAACTGTCCATTCTTTTATGCCCAATGTTTCCAAAAATGTTTTTAAGCAAACTCTTTCCTTTTTATCGTTTACTTTTAAATAGTAAACTTTGGTGTCACTGCGCCTTGAATTTGAGTTCTTAGTTTTTCTAGTTGTAGGTGTCTTATCCACCATTGAAGCTATATACATTTTCTTTTCATGCCAACTCATTTTCCAATAGGTTTTAAAAATTTCTGACCGCACTTCTTCTGTTAGCTTTGGGCAATACATAGCTTTACCACTGAAACATCTCTTCGACATACATATTGGACCCATTATTCTGGCGGGTTTAGGATCATTTTGAACGAATTTAGTGCCATCTTTTTTAAATCCAATGTATTCCTCGCCCATCATCCTTTGCCGTTTATTTATTATTCTTTTCCAGTTATTAGGATTCCCTTTCCGCTTTCTTCCATTTTTCTTCGCCGTATTTTCTATTTCCCTTTCGGGAAACCACTCCGTATTTGCTGGTGATAGTGGCTTTAAATTTGTTATGTCTGAGAGGGCGACAAATGAAGGATCAGTGACTGAATCATCGGACGAAAATTCAAGGTCATTTTTATTAGGCTCCACTATATTAATGTTTACATCAATAGAAGTAATATTCTCATCTCTATTCTGTGTTGAAGTAGTATCCAATATTGTTGTAAGCGTAGTCAATTCGGATGTCAAATTTTGGTTCGGAGGTTCTTGCTCTAATTCCCCTGACAAAGGAACGGAAACTAGTTCTTGTTGCTGATTTTCTGCAGCAATTTTATTTGCATAATATTGTTTATTCAATATTTCCTTCTTTTTTCGCAACAATATTTTTCGCCTTTCAAATAGATCTCTTAAAGTTTCCACGTCATCGTTAATATCAACATTCTCTAAAAATAACTCTTCATTTTCTCCGTCCTCCATCATTATTCGGTTACTTCAAATTATTTGTACCGTGAAACCTTACAACTTTGCCCTTGGGGGACATCTTTGCCCAAACACGAAAATTAACTAAAACTACCGATAGAAATTTTATTTTAACAAATGGTAACTTTGTATGGTGTCTAGGAAAAACTAGAATATCTGTTTGGCAACTCTGACTACTGCAATCGCAGCTAAGTTTATTCAGTCATCCGTCATCAACCGTCAAAGTGACAGTGTCGAAGGTGGTGCAAAAACATTGTTGCAGTTTTACATCCCGCATTGACAAGAAACGCTGCGCAGGTAAGATTCATTATTATTTACGTGTAGGGCATTAATTGTTGCTGCTTTTAATCATGGTCTTTTTCTTACACTTGTCTTAGTTAGCGAGAAAATTGTGTGGGCAATGTTGTAAGCAATTTTATAGACTTAGGTCGACAACATTGCCCAGCTCAAAAATGTTATTAGGGTTGACACTATTGACAAAAAAAAAACAAGGAAACATGTACCTAGACCTAGGTACATGTTTCCTTGTTTTTTTCTTGTCTATTATTTTTGTAATTCATTATATTTAATATATATATATAAAACAGTATCTATTTACCTATACTGTTATCTATATATTTACCTATACAGTAGTTTAGTTTGCAGTTAACAGTAGTTATTGTTAATAGTTTTTTTTATATACCTATATACATTTATGTATTTTATTAAGTATACCTATATATTTACAATTTATTATATATAATTTTATTTAATATACTATATTAATATTTATATAAACATAATATATATATATATATATATATATATATATATATATATATATATATATATATATATATATATATATTAGTATATAAAAAAACTATTAACATTAACTACTGTTAACTGCAAAGTAAACTACTTTTCTGATAACTATATAGGTATCAGAACAGTAGTTTACTTTAGAGAGCTTAAATATTCTCAGCTTCAAACTAAAGTTTTAAATAAGATTTATGCGGCAATTCGTTTGCAAAAAAAAAAGTCTAAAAGACAATTTTCTCCTCAACGACAGACATTAACGATCGCAGGCAAAAATGGCCGGCAAAATGGATTGGTACGCACAATAGGTGAGCCACGCACATCAGTGGTAACAAAATCAGTATAAGCTGGCCTCATATTATATTAAATAAGTATCGTCGGCGTCTACTTTTCCTTACCTCTCTTATCAGGGTTGATTTCTGAGATAATTTTCTAGAAGTACTTACCTAGTACTATTCTATTTATTTGCAGGATGGTGAAACCTAAAAAGCAAAGCCGAAGACGCCTCGGTGCCAGGTATTACAAAAATTATAATGACGACATGTTAGATCTCGCAGTTGGGTACGTTAAAAATAAAAAAATGTCATCGAGAGAGGCTGAAAAACATTTTGGTATACCGAGACGGACCCTTCTGAACAAAGTTCAAGAGCTGCACCAAAAAAAAATAGGAGCTCCAACGCGACTTACTGAGGAAGAAGAGAAGAATATAGTAAAAGTGGCAGTTGCAACTGGTGATTTTGGTTGTCCATTATCAAAGCTTGACTTACGAATAATCGTATACGAATATTTGAAAAAAAATGGGCGTGAGGCAATTTTTCATGGAAATCTACCAGGAAAACAATGGATTTCGAGTTTTTTAGAACGAAATGCTTCAGAACTAACAGTAAGATCTTGCCAAAATATAAAAAAAGCAAGAGCCGAAAAAAGTGTTGAAGAATTTTTAGATTATTTCAAAAATTTAGAAGAAACTATGAAAGACGTTCCCCCGTCAAACATATTAAACTTGGATGAAACAAATTTAAGTGATGATCCCGGATCATCGAAATGCATTTTTCGTAGAGGGGTAAAGTACCCTGAAAGGGTATTAAATTCAACGAAAGGAGCCATTTCATTGATGTTTTCGGCAAGCGCAGACGGAACGAACCTACCACCATATGTTGTGTATAAATCAGAAAATATTTATTCTGAATGGATAACAGGCGGTCCACGAGGCGCAAGATATAACCGCACTAAATCGGGGTGGTTCGATTCGTCCACTTTTGAGGACTACTTCAAGACAATAGTTTTAAAATGGTCGGAAGGTTTGCCGGGAAAAAAGGTGGTCATATGTGATAACCTATCAAGTCATCTAAATGTGGACATTATCAAACTTTGCGAAGAGCATAACATATCTTTTGTTTTCATTCCTGCCAACTCCACGCATCTTACCCAACCCTTAGACGTGGCTTTCTTTGCTCCGCTTAAGAAAGCGTGGCGGAAAATTTTGCTGCAGTACAAAATGGAAAATCCCAATCAAACATCTTTAAATAAAAATCATTCCCCGAAGTTGTTGACGTCTTTGATTAACGCAATAGACTTTACCAGAACCAACAATATCAAAAGTGGATTCAAAGCTACCGGAATTTGTCCTTTAAATCCACGTGAAGTGCTCAAACGGCTGCCGGAATATGCTGAAGAACTTGGAAATTACACAGTTGATAACGCCTTATTAAATTACTTGCAAAAGTGTAGACAACCGAAAGCAGTGAGTGTAAAACGCAATAAAAAAGTTTCAGTAGAGCCTGGCAAGTCTGTTTCAATAAGCGATTTCGGTTTGTTGAGTTGTTCAAATCAAGAAGTTACAGAGACTCAGACCTCTAAAAAAAACAATGGAGTTGGAGCGAAAAAATCAAAAACAACAAAAAAAAAAGACTTCTATTACAAATCAAGATAATCCAGAAAATAATGATCCCGTATTTGACCTCTTTTTAGACAATACAGCTATTGGACAGCCAATAAACGATAAAGATGAAACCGCTGATATCTATAATTATTTGGAAGAAGATATTTTGAATGATAGCAATATACTGTTAAATCTGACATGTGACTTTTATAAAATTGATAAACTTGAGGTATCGGCCAGCAAAAAGGGTGAAACTGTAACAAAGTGCATCTTAGATGAAAAAACTGTGATAATAGACACTAATAACTTTGACGAAATCAATGAAATTAATGATGAGCCAGTACACAATGAAAACAAAGTCGGAACAAGTTGCACTTTGGATAAAAATGGTAAGATAATAGCCATCAATGACAATGACGACATATTCAATGATAACACCCATAAATTTACTGTTGAGTCTGAATACCAAGAGCAAGAGAATGTATCAAGATGCATTCTAAATGAGAAAACTGGAGTTCTTCAATATACAATAGCCACCCGAGTGAAGCAAGTTATAAACAACAAACCAGTATTGCGAGATAAAATAAAGTTAACCTCATCTAAAGCCATGTACACTGAAACTGTGACAGGACCTAAAAAAACAAGAACATTTAAAAATGACACCAAGATTGCATCTGACAACATTTGCCCTAACATTGTAAATATTTTACCACGTCGCAGCACATCTGATTATGGTAGCACACAACAAATTATAGACTTAAATGAGAAGAGAGAAGAATTAAATGCAAACAATTTAAATATAAAAAAGTACAAAAATACTAAACATCACGAAAAGCTACAAGACTCAAAACAAAATATTTTAACCGAAATAAATACTTCTACGAATGAAACTAAAGTTATTTTGGAGACTGGCAAAAATAATGGCAAAGAAAACAAAACTTTTAAACATACTGATTTAAATAAAGAAATAAATAAATGTGCAGATACAAAACAAAACACCAATCGAAAGTCCGGAAAGAAAATAACTAATCAACCAAAGAAAAAAAGAAAAAGCAACAAATCAACCATTGAACCAAAGACAAAACCAGCCCGCAGAACATACAAGAGAAATATAAGTGAAACAAGTAATAGTGATATCAACATTAGTACTCACAGTGATTCAGATATCTGTGATATAGAATCTGATAAGTCCGACAAAGACATTCAAAGTTTAAATACAAAACAGCCTAAAACAAAGTCAATGAAAGATAATAAAACAACAATAGCAACGGAAACAGAAAAACCTTCATCGAGCTACGACGACCATTTAAGTGAAGCTTGTTCTAATATCAATTATGCTGTTGGGGATATTATATTAGTCAGATACTTTTTTAAGAAAAAGGTTGATTATTTTGTCGGTAAAGTCATAGCAAAAGTAGGAAATGATAGAGTAAATGCATCATTTTTCAGACGAACCGGTAGAAACGACAATACCAAGTTTATAAAAACCAAAAAACAAGAAGTAGAAATAATTGATTGTAAGAATATTGTCAAAACCGTGAATTTACTTACAATTAATACCAATGAAACAGAGTTTGTTCTAGATGATGATGATGACTACTTATATTTTGATTATTAGATCTCACTTATCTTATCACAATATAATGTAGGTACGTAGGTAAAGTAAAAGGTACAAACCTTATTTTTAAATATTTTTATTACGTACACCTAAAATTTATTTACAATAGGTACAACAATGTTGATTTCGAATAAGATTTATTTCTAATTATGTGCAAATGTGTATTATATTAATCTGTGATTCTTGTGCCATAGTTCTAGTGCTGGAACTAAGTTCCATCGTGTTTAATTTTTTAAACTTCTCATCATAAAAATCGGAACACCCCACGAGTTTATGCCTTGTAATGATTATCTGAAAAATGTGTATATTTAGGAATAAATAATAAATCTTTGTATTTTTTAAATAAGCAGAATGTGAACATTAATTTTATTATAATAAAATGATATTATACGTTAAAACTATTTTTTGATAATCTTTAAAAACAAACTCGTGAGGTGTATCGATTTTTCTGATGAGAAGTGTAATGTGTAGCTAGTAATTATAGGTATAAGTATATATACTTATACCTATAATTATTAGCTAGAATCGTAAGGGTAACATCAAAGACTGTTAGTAATTTTTGTTTAATTTTTCAATTTCAGAAGATATTTCTTGAAATTTAGCACTATAAGGATAATGTTTTAGGCTGCTATTGTTAATTTTTTGTTCTAGAAGAAATATTTTGTTATTTTTTTTTTGTATGAGGAACGGTAATCTCCCTTGCGTGCGTGTGATAAAAAATTTCTGCGCTGCTTACCTATCTTTTCTTAAAAACTAATACTCACGAAGGTAACTAATAGGCACGCTTGCGTTAGCGGACACCTATTTGTTTCTTTTTATTAATATTTAATAGGTACGTTACCTACCTAAACATTGATTTTCTTGATTTTTGTTGTTGTTCAGTTAGTTGTTGTTTTTAATTTAAAAAAAAATACATTATTGCCTAAATATCAGTTTATTATTTTCCTTTCATCTGATGTACAGCCCTAGCACCTCAAATCTCTTAGTATGAAAGCGTGACTAAATGTGGTGATAACATTGCCCACCTCCATTAAAACCTAAAATGGACTTCTATTTATTTGAAAATGTAATAGTATACAATTTTGCCGGTTTGCTAACAATATATCTTAAAATCAAAATCATAGAGCTTATAGTTGGTGAGAAATTTAGGTTGAGCAAAGATGTAAGAAAGTGGAGATAACTTTGCCCGCGTCTGTTTTTGTTTTTTTCTCAGCATCTGTTAGGAATTAGGTCACCTGGATTTGACAGGTTATTTGTTGCATAGAGTGTCGTTTAAAGCTTCAGCAACCATCAAAATAAAGTGGATATTTTTTGAAAAAAGTAATAAAAACCGAAATATGTGGGCAAAGATGTAAGGTTTCACCGTATCTAAAAAAAAAACATAAATTTAATATAATGCAATACCGCGTAAATGATAAACACAACTAGTATAATGTAGTATCAATACCACTTAACTACGTGTTACAGGTTATTATTACTCACAATCATAAAAATACTAAAGAATTGTACTTAATTGCTCTATTCAAGCATAAATACATTAAAAACTAAACACTATAAAGAATAAAAACGTACTTACGTGGTTATTATTCACTACAAAATAATTATTTTCGAGAGCACGCACTAATCGTGTTTCAATTTGTTCGCCCATTTCGTAAATACGCGGATTTGCAGCCAACTTCAAACGCAAGTACTGTTACGCGGTATTGTTTTGATTGAAATATGACGTTTCTTATTGGCTAATTCAAATTGTGTGAGAAGTAGTATAAGCGAATCAGCGCTAAGGGTCTGTAGCCGCGAAATTTCAATTTTGCACTTTTTGCTGTTACGCGGTATTTACAAACTGCTCTTCCGCGGTATTGCACGCGCAACGACGATATCTTACCAGGTCGTCACTCCATCTAGTGGGGGTGGCCCTACACTTCACCTACCGGTACGAGGCTGCCACTCTAGAACTTTTTTTCCCCAACGGTTGTCGGTTCTTCGAGCCATATAGTCGGCCCATTGCCACTTCAGCTTATTAATTCGTTGGGCTATATCGGTCACTCTAGTTCTACTGCGGATATCCTCATTTCTAAGTCTATCACGCAGAGAAACCCCGAGCATAGCCCTCTCCATAGCTTGCGGAGCGACTGAGCGTCCTAATACGGCCAGCAGTGAAGGACCACGTCTCTGATCCGTAAGTCATCACTGGCAACACGCACTGGTTGTACACTTAAGTTTTCAGAGATTGAGGTATACCTGACGAGAAGATGTGTCGTAATTTCCCGAACGCTGCCCAGCCAAGTTGAATCCGTCGATTGACCTCTCTGTCGAAGTTGGACTTACCTAGTCGGACTATTTGTCCCAGGTAAACGTACTCGTCAACAACTTCGAGCATAGTGCTCCCAACAACTACCGGCATAGGTGTGACATGGACATTAAACATGATCTTTGCTTTCTCCATGTTCATCTTAAGACCTATCCATTGGGAGACACCATTGAGGTCATTGAGCATAGTGCTAAGGTCCTCCAGCGATTCTGCCATAAGGACTATATCGTCGTCAAATCGAAGGTGAGTGATGTACTCGCCATTGATGTTAATACCGTATCCTTTCCAGTCCAATAACTTGAAAACGTCTTCCAATGCAGCGGTGAAGAGTTTCGGGGAAATAACGACACCCTGTCTTCACCTCACTCATGTCACCTCTCTGCAGTTGGGTGGGTTTCGTACTCTGGTTCTGTACTCGGATAGCCATCGTAGCCCTACTGTACAAACACACAGCATACCGACAGTCAACTTGGCACCGCTGAAGAGTGTAGCACAGCCCAAATTTCGACGGAATCAAAGGCTTTCTCATTGTCAACATACGCCATGTAAAATGGTAGATTGTACTCTTCGGACTTCTGTACAATTTGCCGAAGGGTATGCATGTGGTCTATGGTACTAAAGCCTTTCCGGAAGCTGGCTGGAAGTCGTCGAGTCTGTGGGCGAGACGGTTCATAATGACTCTCGAAAACGGCACGTAGACGTGGCTCAGAAGGGATATCGGTCTGTAGTTCTTTAAGAGGGCGTTGTCACCTTTCTTGAACAAGGCCACCGCACTTCTGCTCCACACCTAGTGAGTAGTGCCTCCATAGAGGACGGAATTAAAGAGCTTCTGAAGGACTTCAAGTAGGTACCGGTTTTCCACCCGCTTTCAGAAGCTCCGCTGTAATTCCATCCTCGCCCGGGGACTGGCCGTTTTTAAGGTGCTGGAGAGCCATTCTAATCTCGCTCAGACTGACGTCCGGGATATCATCGGAATAGTGTCGGATAAGACTTGCTCTTGGATCGTTACTCACACTTGCGTGTGGCTACAACGATTATTTCTATTATGCATTGACAATCTATTCCTACCATCATAATCTAAAAGGGTTATTCCATTTATCCATCCTAAAGTATCCACCCCAGAGTAGACACTCGGAAACGCGTGTTCATTTAGCCACCCCAGATGGTGGATAGTCGGAATTAACTTTTATTTGTACTTCATACTTTGTACCCGTGTTGTGTTATACAATTCAACAAACACTGATCATTAATTAATAGAGAGTATTTGTGAAACCCCTGAAAACGAAGACATATTATAGTACTAACAATACCTTTGATGATAGGCCCAAAAATAATTGATTCCGAAGAATAAAAGATCATTTTTTCACGTTTTATTAGCTTTATTCACGCTCCATCGTGTTGTTACAGCTAAATGAAACGATAATTTAATTTAAAAAAATCATGAAGATACCTAAAACCGGTAGGGAACTTTCTGCTGACAAGGGTCACATTCGCGGGTCACCGAATTCACGCAGCCCGCGATCGTACCAATACCTATAATTTGCAATACTTGTCTAAATACCTAACTTGTCTAAATTTTAACAAGGATGGAGTCATGTTTTTATCGATCGTGTAGGTATGTTTATAATTCTGATGTCTACAGTTATGTAACTATTCATATGAAACTATTGATATGAAACAGCTTACCGATCTAAATCTTCCGTGGCCCTATGAGATGCAGCACAAATTGTGCCCCATTCATTTCGAGGCAGATTTAGGCTCGACGTTGCGTCTCCTCATGCAGGCGGGGCATCATCATAGGGTCTTCGATACAGTCTGCACGTAGTTTGTCGAAAAATTCCACGATTATTTGCGTCAGCACTATCACACTCATGATTAAGAACCTTTTCTTTCACATACCTGATCTGTCAGATCTGGTGAGTGAGGTGGTCAAGCGTGTGGTTCTAGTTTGCCGATCCAGCGATCATCAAATAGCTCGGTGAGGCGCTGACGGACGAACGTCACGACATGTGGAGGTGTACCACATCCTGGAACCACATGCGGCGATATTCATCCAACGATAGGTTGTTGGCCGAACGGGTTCCCGCCTTGTCGTGACGGGGAACTTAGTAGCCGTGGCTTATTTACCCGTGGTGAACAAAACAAAGAGGAACCACATGGCTGGCCCGAGGTGTAGGGCCGGCCCGAGGGGGCTACGTCGAGTGGGCTTGACGAGCCCACTTCGGATGTGTGTCGGTGGGCTGCGGTGAGAGGGGTGCCCTCTCCCTACCGCTGCAGTCAAGGTGAAGTCCCGGAGGAAGAGGAGTGCTGGTATGGCGATGCGCCATTCGTCCTTTTCTCCGTGAGTGACGGGGCCGCACCGTTAATTGATGCGGTGGTGGTGGGTCTGCGGGGGGAGAGGAGTGTCGGTATTGCGAGGCATCACTCTCCCTACCCCCCGTAGCCGAATCTTGGTTGGCGTCTGAGCCATAGACCATATCCGTCGCTGGGGTCAGGAGTGCTCGTTTTTCCTGGCCCCATGACCTTCGCGCATCGGACATTGGGGCGTCTGCTGCGCACGTGAAAATGGAGAGCGCGCCACGTGTTCTGGTGGTTTGTTCGTGGTCCAGATGACGTGCTCAACGAAACCAGGCACACGTTGTTGTTGGTCTAATAACCAACGTTATAAACTAGCCAGCGGTCGTGATTGCCGGAGACTAAAAATAATAAAACTAAAGCTTGCACCTTGTGCACTCTGTATGGACAGTATGACACTTGTTCCATCCCGACGCCTCAACAATTTAGCGATACTTCGTGTACTTAGGTGCGGATTCCGGCGAACGACATCTAAAATGCGCTCCTCGGAGTGCACTTGACTTTCACCTCCTACCACTACCGGAGCAATATGCCGATTTTCTAACACTCGCTGTAATGTTGCTGTTATCAGACGAGAGTCAGCTGGGTGTCGAGCGGTCGGGAGTTTCTCTCGGTGAATTCGTAATGCACGCAAAGCATTCCCGCCAAATTCTCCAAGACACTTTAACATTTTGGCGTATTCACGAACACTATAAACGTTGGTACGCGTTAGTCATTATTAAAACAAAACAAGAAACACAAAACGAAAGAACAAGAAAAATAACAACAACATAGAATTTAATAAACAAAACGATTGAACTATCGTTCACGCGCACGTGATGGTCTACACGGAACTTTCACAAAAACTAAAATGAATAATCAATCCCGCCAAAACAAATGCTTTGTTCATTTACACAGATCGTTATGCCGTTACGACATTCTCAACTTTTATTTTATAAGTTTAGTTATCCCTACGACTAGTCTCCATATGGAATCTAGAAGTTATAGTTGTAATTTATAATACAATTAGACAATCAATTGAACCCTTACGCAACAAGCAGTTCGTTACTACAAAAATTATATTGAAATTAATAAACGTAGGTACCTAATTGGGTACTCACACAATTATAATCACTATTTCATCGTTATCTTTGATGGTGGAGCGTTAGGGTGCTAATTTTAAATCCGACCTGAATGAACCAGAAAATGGTGCGGCGGTTGCAAGTCTCGATTCTAATCCGGGTTGAAGTAACCAGAAAATGGTGACGCTAATTGTTCCTGGGTTCGAATCCGAAACGGATGATCACTAAATGGTTAGGGTGACTATGTTACCCCAACTGCCCTTAGTATCCGGAACGAAGGAACCTGAAAATGGTGGAGCTAAGCATCCTGGTCGGACCAGAGAATCGAACCCGGGTGCTACAAGCTAACAAGTTCTAATATGCGAGATTTTACTATATGCGTGGTTCTCTATAACCAAACAAGATGGCTGATGTGGCACGTGGCAGGCTTGGGCAATGCACTCGCTATTAACTAGCCGGTGCCCCGAGCGGGAATTAAACTTGAGGCTGTTGAGTTGAGGAGATACATTAAAAGAAAACAAAAAAAGCTGAAGATAGTTAAAAAAAAAGCACTCACCGGGGTGGGTTTCTTTTGGCGGGTCCGAGAACGATGCCCACGGTGATGCGACTGCGTTGAAAGGAGCGATGCGCGATGACAAATCGCACTATGCGAAGCGGTTGATTCTAGATTGTTCTGTGGCCGACAACCACAGGTGCAAATCACATCTAGCGTCAATCTTCAACTGCGATGCAAGCGAGCGAGCAGCGGTAGCGGACGTCCTTTTATTTGTCGGCCATACCCACTTCCATTTAGGCGGGGGCGCGCTTTCTCATTGGTGACAAAACTCACGCCACATAATTTGGCTTCCCCCCATTTCAGTGTGTGCGGAAAGGAATGTGGGTAGGATGGAGGAAGGCACCGGCTTAGCTCCTAAGCAACTAAACAAAATAAGAGGGTACTCGTCCTCCGCGCAACCGTTCCCCCCGGCTTGAAGGGTTCCCTTCAACAACTAAAGCTACTACTAAGATCTAATGTAAACTACTAACCTAGCCTAGCCTAGAAGGATAATTCAAAGTATTGATTGGGCAAATGACATAGACAGACAACTGGACGCATATGTGACCCCGTTGCGGTCCTAACACGAGCCATCCTAGTTACAGTTACAAACGATACAACGCACGCACCCTGAGGACTGACGAGATGATACTGGAGCTGGAAGAAGAGATAGACAAGTTGCGCTAGCATACTATAGGATTATCCGAGGTCTGAAGAGAGAAGGAGGACACGGTGATTCTCGAATCCGGCAACTTGTTGTGCGCAACTTCTTGTAGCGATTAAACATCTTTTCATTAATAAATTAGTATTTTTAAAACGTCTTCCGGCCTCTGCATAACTTGACTATATACAGTAAGATCTGAATAATATTCTAAACTAAAGTATCAAAGAATTTTTTTACTTTAATTCGTTTAAACAGGAGTAGTTAGTTAGTACCAGTTCTGGCTCACTGATTCAGAAGTGGTCACGTTCGTCGAGACTCACGATCCTTAAAAAAAAGTTTTGGCATGCTCTGATCACGAATCTGCGTCCATTTTTGCGTAGGATACACGGTTCCGGAGATGTGCAGATCAATTAACTCTTATCTAATTGATATCCGGTGAGGCCCTCCACCGTCATTAGCGCTCCCTTGTTCTTATCTATTTATCTATTGTTCATTGAATACCGTCATTATCTATTCTTCCTCAGCGTGGTGCTATTGTATTATACTCCTTTGTTCCTATCTACACTAATCTGACGCATCAATAAAACGCTTTACTTAATTTTGTTAAAATTTTTATTTACAAAATACAAAATTTTATTACTTATTATCTATAAAATTTTCTTTTACATTTCTTTCAAAATTCCATCTTTTACAATTTCTTTTTAAAAACTCTAGATGATATCGTACAGGTGCTCGTCCGAATGAATCAAAATATTGACCGACGTCATTCATATCGATATATAAAGCTACCCAATGTGACCCTGGTTTATCATCTGTATCCAAATTGCATATTATATACGTTGGCACGTGGGTGTACATGGGCAGTCTATTGGCAGCATAAACATTATTTTCTAGACTGGGGTGAATCTTTTTCAGATGTTGTTGTACATCTAGTGTATCCATGATATTACTGCTATTAGTAGATTATTACAGTACAATCTACTCAATGACTAACATAGGAATGATCAATTATAGTGATTTCTAAATATTAAATTGCATTATTTTGTGTTATACAAAACGTATTTGAGTCATCAATACACTGAACAAGACGCGACACGAAAAAATGTTGAGATAAGCAACAAAATGTGAGATAAGCTTGTTGACGCATAAAGTTACTATCAATTCCACTGCAGAAATTCTTTAGATTAGAATTATTACTTACTGGTACTATATAAGACCAAGCAAGGGCAGTCATGGAGTTAGTGTATGGTCGTTTGACCGCAGTGGATCTATCAATACTACATTTGTGTTACTTCAACGCATCAAAGGCCATGGGTGTAAGTGTTTATTCTATTGACAAAGTTACTTTTCTTTCTGTTATTTTCTTACGTGTGTATGATTTAGTGTTATACTCCGGCCGCTGAGTTATTACCGATTTGACACATGACGAATTGACAATACTAGTGAAGTGACTGAACCAGTAACCCTAATATCATTTGGGAACAGTTTGTTTTTAAATATTCTAGTATAGTGTTTAATTAAATAAAATCAAAACAATAATAGTTAAAGACACGGGTTCTTTATTAGGTGGAGTATCCTTGATGAGCGTAGATAATTGGTCGAGGACATATCAAAATAAAACAAATTTGTAAACACTGTTACACATTTTAATGAATAGAGTAGGTACAAGATGTTTTAATAAATGACTACCTATCATTTATTAAAACAATTATTCAGACTCTGAACCAGATTAGCCAGAGCTGTCATCGCTATCAGTCACTTGTATGACAATTTCATTCTCTATAATGGTGTCCACTCTTATATCGCGTTCATAATCTTCTGTTATTAGTTTTCGAGTCTTTTCGACGACCTTGACCCAATCTTCTTTCGTTATTTTGCTGCAAGCATCTTTTAATAGACCCATCATTTTATTAGTACTGAATGGCGGAGTCGTATTATTACGAGCTGCGTAACCTGTAATGTAAACATTAAATAACGTTAATTTATTACATTAAATAAACGAAATGTTACACAATTACCTACATGTAAGGAACATGAGATATTTATTTTCTTAGTTATGTATCTTTTTACTTATATGCTGAATATTGGATGTTATAATAGTACAAATTATTCATATTCATAACTTATGCGATAAAAAACAATAACTTTGATTTGTGCCCATATTAGCTCAATGGCATTGTACTGGCAGTGATAAGGCGGAATTCGAAGTACCCGATGTCCATGTGCTAGAGCTATCTCATCTACTTCATAACGGACTCTTGATGTTTTATTTTCGCGTACCAACTTTACTAAGTCAGACTTTAGCATTTCGGCAGTAGTTTCAATTCCATTTTGGTGTAGCCATGCTACGAGATCAGCTTTCTTGTCGGCCTGAGTAGGCGCTTTATTCACTTGTTTCGAGTGATATGAAGCGTTGTCCATTATTATGATAGAAGGCTCTGGCAGGCTGGGTAATAATTAATTTTCGAACCAATTCGTAAAAGTGTCTGTATCCATCTCCTCGTGGTAATCGGAAGTACTTTTTGACGCGAAAGCCAGCAGTCCATTTTCAAAGAAACCACTTCCAGCAGAACCGGCGTGATAAATTATCAGTCGCGATCCTTTTCCAATTGGAACCTTTGAGGTTGATGCTTTTGTTTCGTCAGTCCAAGAGCGTGACACAGTGTGGTTCGCATTTAACCATGTTTCGTCAACAAAAACGACGTTGTCCCAAGACTCGATTTTTCTGGCTTCTCTTAAAAACTCGCTCCTTTCAATTATTAAATCAAATCTTTCCATTAATATTTTCCTTTTATTCGTTTTTTTATATTCAAACCCAATTTCGTGCAATAGTTTTGACAACGCCGTTTTACCGCCTCCCGTTAGCTCTGACAGCGCGCGACATGTTATACTCAAGTTCCCTCAGGCCCTAATGGCGGGAAAATTTGTAAGTTAGGAAATTTTTTGCTATATTGCAAATTTTGCTATATTTTCACTTTGAGACAATATTTATGGATAAAACTTTCTTTTTGAATGTATAAACTATCGAATAAAATTATTTTTGGTTGCTAGAAATTGTAATAGAATACATAAATTACCCTGTATAGCATAGTAGTAGTATAAACTTCAATTTTAGCGACAAAATTACTACTATTTGAATTCTACACTTTTGGTTTTGGAGAAATTTATATGAAAATGTTTGGAAATATGTATATTTTTATGTTTTATGTGTTTCTATTCGTTACTCATACCAAAATATTAAAATATTAAAAAATTAAAAAAAAATAATAATATTTTATCTGTATGACATTTCGAACAATATTTCAAAAATATCTTCGTGTGAATTTGAAATAAATACAACGTCAAGTTATTTGAAATATGTAAGAAAACTATTTTTACTTACATTTTACACTAAAAATAAATGAGAATTTGATAAATAACACATTTATGACCCAACCCCCAAAATGGGCCTTCCGGATTTTGAAGTACTTTTGGCAATTTACTTTTCACTTTTTATACCACAAATTATATATCTACGTGTTTACTATATTACAAGGAATATAAAAAAGTATAATACTTTCGTTTTTAGTCCAGACACAAATGTAAAATTCTATAAAAAAGACGGAGCACCTTCATCAAAGCGACACGTGGAACGCCGAAAGTTCAGAGTGGTTTCTTTTTTTTTTCCAAGAAACATTGCCAGGTTATGGTTTAAAATAAAAGAGCATATCTTTGTCTTTGATACTATTATCTATTGCATAGTGTCTTTGGTTTTGTTTAAAAGGAAAGAATAGATAAAAAAAATATTTCATAGGGCAGTACTTCTGATCTAATTGGCCCCGTACTAGAGCCGACGTCGAGACCTGTCCGCTCTGCAGCTGCTCTTTCAACTGACGGACCTGTTCCTGCAACATCACCATCAGAGCACCTAAGTCGGGTGCTGCAGATGTAGGAGCTACTGACGGGCCTGCAGCCGGTGGCTGGCCCTCCGACGTCTGCGGCGTTGCACCACCAAATCTCCTCTGGTCCGTCTCCTGCTGGCGTTGACTTCGGGTACGGACACCCTCCGATTCCTCCTTTGGTAAAATCGGCATGATTTTATCCCACTTCTGACACCAATTGTTACGAGCTTGAGGTTCTTGACAATAAAAATTGCCGATAAAATTACCTAAATTAACACTTTAATTTACTTTACACAAATTAAAACTTAAAACACTAATAATTAAACACACTAATTCACTTAATTCCGCTCCGAAGCTTCGCTTGTGTCGCCGAGTTCAACTCTGCCTCGATCGCATCTTGCAGCGCCTATTTATTTAAATTAGCAAAGAAGCATCCCGAACATTCAAGCAAATGCGCGCAAAGGGACGAGTGTGCGAGTGCAGACTTTCCAGAAACTTAGTTCTTCGGATGGCGCTGTCGGTTGAGAGATTTGTGATGTCATTTTCTGCAACGCTCTACTCGCTCTCGTTCCTGACACTAGATGTCGCTAGTGTATCGTCGGCTTGAGCGCGTAACAGAGCGTTTAGTTGGTGCCGGCGGGGATCGAACGCCGGTACTGTGAAATTTACAGCTTGCGCTAACCATCTGAGCTACCACGACTTAATCAATACACACACACACACACACACAATATTTAAATATAATTTGTTAACACTAAATCATACACACGTAAGAAAATAACAGAAAGAAAAGTAACTTTGTCAATAGAATAAACACTTACATCCATGGCCTTTGATACGTTGAAGTAACACAAATGTAGTATTGATAGATCCACTGCGGTCAAACGACCATACACTAACTCCATGACTGCACTTGCTTGGTCTTATATAGTACCAGTAAGTAATAATTCTAATCTAAAGAATTTCTGCAGTGGAATTGATAGTAACTTTATGCGTCAACAAGCTTATCTCACATTTTGTTGCTTATCTCAACATTTTTTCGTGTCGCGTCTTGTTCAGTGTATTGATGACTCAAATACGTTTTGTATAACACAAAATAATGCAATTTAATATTTAGAAATCACTATAATTGATCATTCCTATGTTAGTCATTGAGTAGATTGTACTGTAATAATCTACTAATAGCAGTAATATCATGGATACACTAGATGTACAACAACATCTGAAAAAGATTCACCCCAGTCTAGAAAATAATGTTTATGCTGCCAATAGACTGCCCATGTACACCCACGTGCCAACATATATAATATGCAATTTGGATACAGATGATAAACCAGGGTCACAATGGGTAGCTTTATATATCGATATGAATGACGTCGGTCAATATTTTGATTCATTCGGATGAGCACCAATTATGGTAACCACAGCCGAAGGACCCAAAGAAACCAAATTTATTTAAATAATTGTAATAAATTAATTTTACAATTAAACTTAAGTCTATGCCTGATCGATGCTAGATACAGAATCATCGCTTATTGCAAATTACTAGTGAGAGCTTGATATAACACCTCCCCCCTCAGATCATCACTTATTTTTGAAGACTTATCTGAGAAAATAGTGATGGATGCTGTTTGGTCTTTTCAGATGTCTCGGGTACTGCATAGATCTTATCTTTGGGGAGTGATCTTTCACATCTGCGTCGGAATATTTCGCCTCGTCTTATAAGTAGCAGCATGGTGAGTGCGAGTACGCTTAATAGAATTATATAAAGCGGGAACGTTGTATGATATACTGTGTAGTCTGGCGACACTTGCTTTATTTTCAGAGTTGGCTGCGTTATCACCCTGTGCTTAGTGTCATGCAGCCTTCGTAAGTCAATGGAATTAAGATGAATCTGAGATTTTTCTTTGAGCGGTTCCTCAATGTCGGTTGTCAGCTTCATTATTTTCAGCGGCTGTCCTTCAACTACGTCGTTAGTATTGGTGATTGAGTCGGGTGTGTCCAAGGAGCAGCTCGTAGGGACAGTTGCTAAGTAGGTGCCGCTGAGAATGTTGTAATTTTCTATGCCACATAGGTAGTGTATCCTCGTGGCGTTGGGGAAAGACAGGATATAATGTTTCTCGTCTAATTCTTCCATAGCTGGTCTTGATAGGGTTATTGTAACAATGTCGCAGGTCTTGTCGATGGCTTGATTTATTAAAAGATTCTGGATACAGTCTGGAACTTGTCGTAGCTGATGGTCCATTGTCTCTCCACAGAGGTACCAGTCCTTAAACTTCGGGCATTCAGCCTCTATATACACATAACCTTTTCTGTTGGTTGCTATTAAAGGAAAAGGAGGGACGAGGGCCTGCTTAAACTTATTGGGGGCCGTGGATAATTTATAGAGATTGTAACTATCCTTGGTAAATAGAGGTATATTAAAAATTATGACTATCATATTATCAGAGTAATAGTATCCTGGTTTAATTATGTCATAGTATTCCCTAAGTTCTAATTGCAACACATGCTCCTTACCATAGATAGTAATTAAGCGTCGAATCATATGATTTAAAATATCTATACTAATCATGGAATGATGTGAAGTTGAAGCGTGAATAAAAGCTATGTTATTTTCAATTCTAGTTAGCTCACTGAATATTTCGTCAATATTTTCAGTTAAAATAGCAAGATACTGAGCAAATTTAGCATATTTTAGTAGGCTAGAATCTTTATAACTATTACTGTCTAAAATTAATTGTAACGTTTCATTTATTTTTACCTGATTCTTGACTAACTTTTCTAACACATTAGAATGCTGGACCATCCACTCTTTACTAAGACTTACGTGATTGTTAAATTCATGAAAAATAACGTTACTATTTTGCTGAAGGATTTTAATTGCATTGTCATACTTCACAGCATCTAAATTACCAGTAACGCTCTTAATTGTTGAACCGAGTCCGTCTACGAGACCTCTCCTTATACGATGGGATTTTAAGGTTTCTAATTGGTTTAAGACCTTACTAAGTTTGATGAATAGGAATTCTATTTGAGCCTCATAAAGCATATAAGTATCGTTTCCTAGAGTTTGTCTAAAATATATTAGTTGATTCTGTAATTGCGAGATTTTATCATTAATATCATCGAATTCTACGAATTGTATAAAAGTATGATAGTGTGTAATGAGCCTTGTTACGCTAAGCCGAAAAGGTAGAAGTCCGGGGCCATCGTCGAGGCTCTCAAGTGTTATCTCTTGATTCATCCTGTGGGATGCTATCGAAGGAGCAGTCAGGACCAGTAGCACCCTGTAACAATTTGGCACTTTTGGCTATTCTTTTAAGACGATTTTTGGCAACAGGCCCGCGTTTTCGTGAGGTGTATATATGTATAGGTAAGTCTGCCAAGACTGTGTCACGACTATGCCTAGGGGCCAACTGTTGACGACTCGCAAGAGGGTTCTTAACAAAAATACGCTGATGTGGCTGATATTCGATTTCAGGATCGCGATCTTTATTACGGTTATTTATGAATTTCCCCTAACGTTTCATAAACTAACTTCATCTGATCCTTATGATTCTGTACGTATTGCTGCGTTAAATGTTTTGTCATATCTACGTCAAAGGGGTCTCGCGGATCGAAATGCCCGGTTATAATATCAAAAGGTCTGCATTTGTTAAAGCTGTGTACGGAGCTTCTGTAAGCTTAAATTGCGTACGGCGTAAGGTTTATAGCATTCTCATTTTTATTGCATAATTTAAGGATTCTGAGATGTTCCAGAATCGTCGCGTGGAACCTTTCTACTACGCCGTTATCGTTGGGGGAGTGAGGTAGCATTCTATGATGGTTTATCCGGTGTAAATTAGTAAAATCATTATATATCTGATTGGTAAATTCTGTGCCATTGTCTGATACTATTGTTAGAGGTAACCCATGATGAGTGCAAAAATTTAACAGTGCTTGAACGATACTGATTGCCGTGGCATCGCGAACATGGTATGCCTGCGCGTATTTGGAAAACGCATCTACGATAGTTAAATATTTCTCATTTTGTATAGAAAGCAAATCTATGTGCACAATTTCGAACGGTTTAGTAGCAGGAGGAACGATGTTAAATTGCGGTTTGATGGGATTACGATCGTACTTAGCTTGGCCACAGCTAGTACAATCATTGATAAATTTGGTAATTTGATCTCGCATCTTTGGCCAGTAATAACGGCAAGACAAGGCAAGGTGACACTCATTTATACCACGGTGGTTAGTTTTACCGTCGTGATAATTTTTGATAATCTCCTACTGCCTTAAATAGTCTTTTACATTTTCCACCTCAGTTTTTGTTAGCACTAAATTGATGGCCGAATTTTTAAACTTATCTTGTATGATTGGAATAATGTCGTACATTGCTAAAGGCGGATTGATAAGTAAGGCCGTCTTAACTTAAGGGATTACGTATTCCTTTATAAGATTTACAACGTCATTCTCAAGATCTGCATTTAGATACTTGCACAGCTATTCTGTTATGAGCGTCAAACGGCTTGGAAGCTACAGGGCGTTTCTTTATGTCACCAACCACAGAGATAACAATCTGCCTATGGAATTTGTTAAGCGGCTGGTCTACAATAGGAACTTCAAGAATGGGGTTTTCCTTACTGGTATGTGCGGATGCTGTGGACGAATTTTCCACAGAAGGCGGTCGTTCCGACGCGAGAGCAATCATCGAATCCGTTTCCTGGTTATGTATCTCTACGCGCGAAAGGGCATCAGCGTTAGTGTTCGATTTACCACTTTTACACTTTACAGTGAAATCATACTCGGATAACTTGAGTTTCCATCTAGTTAGACACGCATTAGGTTCTTTTAGCTGCATGACTGAAGCGGCTTATGGTCGGTAATAATTTTAAATTTGCGGCCAAAAAGGTAGGGCCGGAAATGTTTTGTTGACCAAACGATCGCGAGGAGCTCCTTCTCTATTGTGCTATAATTTAACTCACTGTCGTTTAGCGTGCGAGAAGCGTAACAAATCGGTTTGTCTGCACCTTCGGGGCCTTGTGATAATATAGCGCCTAAAGCTACGTTGGAAGCGTCGGTAGTTAAGATGAACTCCTTATTAAAGTTTGGGTATTGCAAAATCGGATCATTAGTTAAAAGGTTTTTACATTTTTTAAAGCAATCTGTATATTCCGAATTAATAACAACTTTGTTTCCTTTCTTTAGGCATTGTGTAAATGGCTTAGTGATGCGCGCGAGGTTCGGGATAAATTTTCTATAATACCCTACTAGGCCTAGGAATTGCTTGATTTCTTTGGGGGTTCTGGGCATTGGATAGTTCTTAATAGCCCTAATCTTGTCAGGGTTCGGCTTGATGCCGTCTTTGTTAATAATATGTCCTAAATAGGCGGTCTCCAGTTTGAGAAATTCGGACTTGTCCATTTCGACTTTGAAATTTGATTCTCTAAGTCTTGAAAATACCTTTTCGAGGTTGATCATGTGCTCTTGAAGTGAGGTACTAAAAACTACTATGTCGTCGAGGTAGACCACACAGATGACGTTTTGGAGACCCTTCAAGACATTGTCCATCACCCGCTGGAAGGTAGATGGTGAATTTTTCAGGCCCATGGGCATGCGTAATAATTCGTAATGCCCATTTTCTACGTTAAATGCTGTTTTGGGTATGTCTTCTGAGTCCATCTCGACCTGATAGAAACCACTAGCCAGATCGAGGGTCGAGAAATATTGGCAATTACCTAGCTTATCCAAAACGTCATTAATGTTGGGAATCGGATATTTGTCGTCAATAGTTTTTTCATTTAATTTCCGAAAGTCTACGACTAAACGCCATTTGGTCTTTCCTGAGGCATCAGGTTTTTTCGGTACTATCCAAATAGGGGAGCTCCAGGCAGATTCCGATGGTCTAATTATACCCTGATCTGATCCCTGACCTCGTCGCGGTGTATGTAAGGGTAACGATAACTTTTTGTGAAGACCGGCATCTCATCAGATGTCCTAATCTTGTGTTTAATCTTATTTGGAAAAGTCAAAGCCTCTCCGTCAATATAAAATATATCTGCATATTTTTGACACAGATTCTCTAAGTTAATGCGCTCTTCCATATTAAGATGGTCTGTGCGCAAGCGTAACAGTACTTCGCGTTCCCGTGACGTCATTTGTTCAGTGCCCGTGCATTGGACGTTATAAGCCTCTGCATGAACGGCGCGATCCATAAAAAATATTAAGTCGTGCGAGGTTGGATTCGTAATTTCAAGAAAACCACGATTATTTTTGACGGTGGTTAGGCATTCATTTACTACGCAATTAGAAATAATCTGTTCGTCAATATAAGCGTCTCCGTCTTGCAAATTAATGGGGACCCTAACTAGCTTCGTCGTTTTTGCAGAGATCACGTCTTCATAAAAGTTTATATTCCGTGAATTATACATATTGTTACGAGCTTGAGGTTCGTGACAATAAAAATTGCCGATAGAATTACCTAAATTAACACTTTACCAAGGTACCGAGAATTCGTGTTTCAACTTCAAGAAGTTCAGTTCCTCGGTTCGAGACTAGATGGCACTAGTGCCATCGACTTGAGCGCGTAACACTGCCCCCTCCTAAGACATGCTCGTCCCGAGCATTATCGGCCCCATAATATCGCGCCAGGCGATCCACATGGACGATCTTAGGAGTCCCTCTTGCGCCTTTCTGTAACGGCTCCGCAATGTCAAGGGCTGTCCTATCCCATGGTGCACCAACATTGTACAATTTCGGTGCTCCTCTACTACGCGTCTGAGGTCCCCGCACGGCCGCACAACTTGAACATGTACGACACCAAGCCTCGACATCGTCACGATAATGGACCCAGTAAAACTGTTCTCGGACCTTCAGCAGAGTTCGTTTAACTCCCAGATGGACTCTTGAACGACCATTATGGCACAGCTGTAGAACATTCGGCACTTTAGCCTTAGGGACAACCATTTGCAAATGACAGCTGTCTCCTCGACCATTGTCCCATTTACGGCACAGGACTCCATCCTGAATCAGCAAGCTGTCCCATTGGGCCCAATAGCTTTTCGTGGTTGAACTCATCGCTGAGTTCAACCACGGTAGGTGGTAGGTTGGTAGCACGGGCCTTCATCCATTCCAGAATCGGCTTGATATCCGGATCTTCCTGCTGTGCAGGTCGTAGGCTGTCCTTCCACTCGTTGCTGAAGTGGTCTGTCCTGAGCATCCTCACAGATACCACTCCCTTACTCTCTTGCCTAGTACAATGTTTCCAATCTTCAGGACAAGGTCTTCTTGACAATGCATCTGCGTTGCCATGAGATTTCCCGCTGCGATGTCTGATAGTAAGTCGTATCCCGGCTGCTGCTGGGCGGTGATGTTAGCCGCACTTCTCTTCTGAGATCGTTCACCTTCCCTTCCTAGGGTGTGCTTAGGGCAGCTGGACCGAAGATGGCCCCTTTCCCCACAGCCATAGCACCTAGGGCTGAATCCTTTATTATGGTTGCGAACCGTAACTGCGGCAACCTCCCTAGCGCGAGGGGAACGACGATCCGGCCACCGCCAGGCGGTGCCGTTAGCTGCACTACTCTCTCGAGATCGATCAACTCTCCTTTCTACAGTTCGCTTAGGGCAGCTGGAGCGAAAATGGCCCCTTTCCCCACAGCCATAGCACCTAGGGCTGTACCCTTTGTTGCGGTCGCGAACTGTAGCTGCTGCAACCTCACTGACGCGATGGGAACGATGATCCTGCCGCACGGCTTCCACCTCCAGTGCATGGGCCAAGGCGTCCTTAAGCGTCTCGTGGTGCCCGAGCCTCACAGCAGCTCTGACTTCCAGGTCGCGGATGTCGTCGATGAATGTCTGCACCAGGTTCCCTTCTCATTCCTGGTGCAGACATTCATGGCGCAAGTACAGACCGGTATGCTTTTCGCACCAGCTTCTCCACCTCTAGAGCCCACTGCTGCAGGTTTTCGTTGATGCGCTGCACGCGATCTTTAAGCTGCGCACGAAAGACGTGTTCCAGGTGAGCGTCACCATATCTCGCCTCCAATGCCTCAAGGAGTTGCACATAAGTCACTTCCTCACCGAGAGCTTCATGAACAGTTAAGGCCTGGTCACGCAGGTCTAGTGTGAGAGCAGTCATGGCCTGACTTTTAATCCAGCCGTTCGCCTTCATAATAGCCTCGAACTGGATTTTGTAGGCTGACCAGGAAGAGGTACCGTTGAACGGTGGCACCTTGAACCCACGTAGCGAAGGTGTTGTAGCTACTACGGGAGCTGTAGCTCCATCACCAAGTTTGAGTTCGTCCAGTGATTTCTTCATGTCAGCCATTACGTTGTCAACCCGATTGTTCACTTGTTCGATTTGGGTTTTAGCTTCCTTGATTTGAGTTTCAGCTTCCGACAGGCGGTTGTCATGTTGAGCAACCCTATCCTTCACCTCCTTTGTCTCTTTCCCAAAGGTAGCATGAAGGTCCTTAATGAGGAGCATCTGCTCTTCCGAGCGCGTAACAATATGAATTGGAGTAACAGAATTACGCGTGAATAATTTTTTATCTTTAAGATCAATTTTGGCTTCCCAATTTTCTAATAAATCTAAACCGATAAAGCCGTCGAAAAAGTCATGAAATTTATAAACGAACAGTTTAATATTTTCTGTTTCCCGAAATTCGCTGAAACATGGCAAAGTTATAGAATAATCGTTGCGCGTGATAGCGTGTACGTTTGTTACCTCGAAGGGGTCAAAGTTTAACGGGATTTCGTGAAAAAATTTACTTACAGCTTCCGGGCAAATAAAAGATTGATTAGCACCCGTATCGATCAAAAATTTTAAAGGTGGATTTGAAATTTGTATGTACGGGAGCTGTCTCTGCGACTGCAAAGCGTGTACGTTTGTTACCTCGAAGGGGTCAAAGTTTAACAGGATTTCGTGAAAAAATTTACTTACAGCTTCCGGGCAAATAAAAGATTGATTAGCACCCGTATCGATCAAAAATTTTAAAGGTGGATTTGAAATTTGTATGTACGGGAGCTGTCTCTGCGACTGCAAATTCAATTCTATTTTGTCTTTTCGGATTTCCCTTGCTTGGGAAAATCCTGTTCCTGTGCTGAGCTCGTACTAGGCATTTCGGGATCAACGTAGGATCCTGATGGGATCTCTTGAGATAAATCGTAATTTGGTAGCTCGTTAATCACGTAATTTATCGGTTCTGGGTCGTAATACTCCGGGTAGACCCCATAGTAAGGATCATTGGGTTCGTTATATGTGTACTCGGGAAAGTAATAGCAATGACCATCACCATAGTTCACAAATTCGTTCATGTTCATCTCCCTAGTCTTAAAGTAGTTAGATGGCGGCGGATTTCCGAATTTTCGCCAATCGTGACCAGACATTTGACCACCCGTGGGCCTTTCCTTTGTAACGTAGTGGCTTACACCACTCATAGGCTTGTGGCCTGAATTATATGAATCGTTAGGTGGTTGCGCGCGGAATATCTGTTGCGTGCGTGTCGGCATATCTACTGGCCTATATGGTACGGGAGCATTGTTAAAATTATTCGGCCGCCATTGTTGTTGAGAGAATTTAAAATTGGGCATAGGCATTGGTTGTACGGGGAATTTATACGCGGCTATTGGCGAAGGAATGGGTACTTGTGGTGCCTGCGGTTTTTTATCTGCGGCAGATCCACTGCGATTCTGAAGATACATTACATTTAATTCTTTTTGCACAAATTCAAGTGTCTTTTCTACACTATCAGGACGCATGCATCGTATGCGAGAGCAGAGAGGCTCTTTTAATCCGCGAACAAATGCCTGCATCGTGAGCTTTCTGTAAAGGTTGCGCTTAGCTTTAATAGTCGTATTGACAGTATCGTGTAAGGTGACATAGGTCATGATAGTGCTGAACAAGTTTATACATCGGTCGTAGAATTCTTGGGGCGAACTATTCCCCTGTGTGGCTATCATAAGATCGTTATAAAGGGCGGTCTCATCTCTCTGATCGGAGAAATTATTAATTAAAGCTGTTTTAATGCCATTCCAATCTTCAGCTATACCGTTAGAATTAATTATGCGTGCGGCAGGTCCAGTAATCTTATTTAAGATACCATTCACGAGGTAAAGTTTAGCTAATGCATTACCTTCGTTTTGATTTATATATTCCGTTGCGATCCGATCACATAAATTTATAAAGCGGGGCAAAATATGCGAGTTACCGTCGAATTCGGGTACTAGGCGTAAGGCCTTAATAATTACGTCTACGTCAGCCATTATTGCGGATTCCGGATCGCTTAGTCCCTTAGAATTATGCGATAAAGTATTTGAACCTACACTTATATTCCTATTTGTATCTAAATTAAGTCTACGGGCCACTCGATTATTCGTAGGCCCTCTAGGGGTGGATTGCCTAGGATGAAAAATCTTGGCGGTAAAAGAAAAAGGTAAATTATATGTAAAAGGAAGCAACACAGAATCGGTTTCAGTGTACTTACATAAACTGCATTCTGGTTCCTCTGAGATCGATTTCTTGATTTATCCTCCAGCCAGGCTCCAGGTTCTTTTCAAGGATACTCGAAGACGCGCGATCGCTCGCGATGGTAGCGATTGATTTACGATGCGGGATTTCGATGTGAGAAAACCCTATCAAAACCACCTCAAGACGCCTTGAGTATCCTACCGACTGCGCCAATTATGATAACCACAGCCGAAGGACCCAAAAAAAACCAAATTTATTTAAATAATTTTAATAAAACTAATTTTACAATTAAACTTAAGTCTACGCCTGATCGATGCTAAATACAGAATGCTTAAATTGAATTTTATGAAATAAAATGTTGCATCGCGGTAAACGCGCATTGACGTCAATCGGGGTGCAGTGTCAGCGATGGTGATAACGTTGCGTCCGGTGGCGGCACGTGTGAGCGGTGTCAGCAGGTGCTGTATCGAGGTCATCGCTTATTGCAAATTACTAGTGAGAGTTTGATATAACCACAGACTAATATGATACTTACGTATGGATGGATATAACACACCTGTACGATATCATCTAGAGCTTTTAAAAAGAAATTGTAAAAGATGGAACTGGAATGTTGATAGGATTTAGAATGAGTGGACTTCAGTTTGTGGCGAATATTGCTTAATGTTTTTGCTATATAAGTTTCAGGGATGTTCAATGCATAGTTTTACGAGTATATTTACAGGGAACACGTTGTACAACGATATTTTAGTGGATGAGATGTTTCGCTCCTATTTTATAGATAATAAGTAATAAAATTTTGTATTTTGTAAATAAAAATTGTAACAAAATTAGGTAATGTGTTTTATCGATGAGTCAGATTAGTGTAGATAGGAACAAAGGAGTATAATACAATAGCACCACACTGAGGAAGAATAGATAATGACGGTATTCAATGAACAATAGATAAATAGTAAGAACAATGGAGCGCTAATGACGGTGGAGGTCCTCACCGGATATCAATTAGATAAGAGTTAATTGATATCCGGTGGAGGTCCTCACCGGATATCAATTAGATAAGAGTTAATTGATCTGCACATCTCCGGAACCGTGCATCCTACGCAAAAATGGACCGCAGATTCATGATCAGAGCATGCCAAAACTTTTTTTTTCTTTAGGATCGTGAGTCGACAAACGTCGTACTTGTACCACTTCTGACTCAGTCAACCAGAACTGGTACTAACTAACTACTAAGAGGACTGTGACCGTGTGACTCATCGCGCTAGGCGTGGCCGTGGTGGGAAGAGCCGCCATTTATGTAAGACATATTCATGTAAAACACACGGCCGTGTCCACGACACAGCTACATCCCGATTTTTAACACTGCTTTAGACAGCAAGAAGACGTGATTGTTTTTCTAAAAATTCAGATCCAATATACAATGTCGCTACATAAACTGATCACGGTTTTTGTTGCATAATATGTGAGCGTATTTATAAAAAAAAAAAAAAAACATTTTTTTCTATTAAATTGATTTATTACAAAATTTCTATAAGTCGACGGCAGAATCTTGACTAGGCCCTTAGAGATAAATGCCCTTCATAATACGTCTTGGTACAAAATGTAGGAGAAGGTAAGCAGCATCTGCTTGCGCAGCAATATTCAACGATTAGGCAAAATTTAGTTTCATACAATAATAGTTACATTTACATAGCTAGATGTACTTAATGGGTTTAATATTAGTGGACACTTTTGTGACAGCTACAGAGTATGCCTCTACTTGAGCCCGTTCCCAGTTGCCGGGTGCCCATGGGTGCCGGTGGGTGCCGGGCACGACAGAAACCGCCTGCTCTAGTGGCACAACATTTTATATGAAGCTGTTCACATTTATCCGACACCGTAGTTTTGTAGGCGCTGATAAGAAATGTCGGGTGTTATCAGCCCTCTACCTCCGTAAAAACTCGCATCAAATCTTGTTCGTCTATGCATGGCGCTGTTCACATTCTATCAGATGTCGAGTCTGATAACCCTCTGTCAGCTCCCCTTTTTTCCGCCCATCGCTAGCTGTTCTGTGCCGCAGATCGAGCATACCCATATCACGGTTGGTTTGGTGAACCCAACATTTTCTTTTCTTGGCTTTTTTCCTTTATTTCTTTTCATATAATACATCACAACAAAAGCTTCGTCGACGTTCATCGTTTATGGTCACCTCGCGTAGACTGTCAAAAAATGCCTCCAGATTCAATCGGGTCCGACAACTGACTAGTGTGAACAGAGGCGCCGACACCCGATAATTAGTGGAAACTAGCTCGTACAGCCGTGTATCTCCCTAAAGAGATCGGCCGCACTTCACTCTCGTGCCGGTATGTGCACAGTACGCCTTTAGATACCTTCTCCAGAATTACATAACCGCAACAAGCTCAGTGATGTTCGTCTCGGGCTGCCAACTCCGTTACAAAAGTGAATATCATTTCAAAACAACTGAATATCAAACGTGAAGGAACAATTTGTCACAAAAGTGATTAATAATTTTCTCAATAAGGTTTCTGTACGTAAACTAACATGTGTATGCAACAATTTTGAATCGGAGACAAGGAGCCATTCTGCAAAATTTTAGTTCTCTTCTGATATTGTTAGTCGTCAAAATTAAGACGTTGGCAACCCTCTGACTCACAAATCGACTGCCAGGATACAACATAAAGGAAATACTATACTATTCATTCCCAGTGAATCATTTCTAGTGAACTAATTGTGTTTACAAGTATAAAAACTTTTTGTCATTTTACTGTCTTTTAAAGTTCTAGCCTCTAGAGCACATTTCAGTTACTGCAGCCACTCTAGTCGGAGACTAACCAACTGCGCGGGCAGTGCATGCGCCAGCACGGCTGCACTCTCTGCTCCCTCACCCTCATCGTCTGATGAGACGGTAATCGGATACGACCGGAGAAAGATCAGGCGCAGGACTAAAGGTTCTAAAAAACCCAACCCAATAACTGGTTTTGTTACGGGTTTTGGAATTTAAAACGTACAAAAACTATACGTACGTGAAAAAGACGTTCATGTAGAAGTGATAAATCGTATGCATAGGAGAATAGAGTTCAGTTTTAAAATAGAAAAAACCAATTTGATTGTTTTTTATATATATATATATATATATATATATATATATATATATATATAGGGTTAGTTTGCAATAACCGACCAAATTTGTGGAGCAAGTACAAAATAAGTAAAATAAGCAAATGCTGAAGAAAAATTAATTAAACAAAACTAAAACATTCTGCCCTTTTTATCTTTGAAATTGAAAATGCGTGGCAATGCGTTATTATAACCGATTGTACTGCGCACTAAGACACGAGACTTCCCGGGATCCAAACCCTACTGCGCACGCACACACCTACTGCGCACGCACACACCTACTGCGCACGCACACACCTACTGCGCACGCACACACCTACTGCGCACGCACACACCTACTGCGCACGCACACACCTACTGCGCACGCACACATCTACTGCGCACGCACACTCCTACTGCGCACGCACACACCTACTGCGCACGCACACACCTACTGCGCACGCACACACCTACTGCGCACGCACACACCTACTGCGCACGCACACACCTACTGCGCACGCACACACCTACTGCGCACGCACACATCTACTGCGCACGCACACTCCTACTGCGCACGCACACACCTACTGCGCACGCACACACCTACTGCGCACGCACACATCCGTAAGGTTCGATCGGTAGGTAAAAACGTTGCTGCCCGTAAGTCACATTCAATTTGATATAATTTCAAATAAAAGTAGAACTCGTATCTACTCGTATTTTCAAAATGCAATAACGGTGTATCATTATTTATGTATTTGAAATTAAGTTTAACATTTGGTTACTCTTTGAAAAACAACCCTGTGTAAGAGGGAGCAGCATACGAGCATGCGGCTCACATAATGGTGCGTGTTCACCGGCGCCTATAAACAACTGCAACACCAGAGAAATCTCAGACGCAATGTCAGCCTTTTAAAAAAGAGTAGGCTCTGTTCTTGAACGTCCGTAAATCGTATTGGATCCATTCTTTGTTTACTTTTACATTTATACTGCTTTTTTGTTTTTATTATCAAACTAAGAAACTTTTATTAAGAAGGCGCAATGCCGGTGAACAAACAGTTTAAACAATTCATTCTGATTTCATTTGAAATGATTTATTGAAAATGAACTTTAAAAATGAACAAGTAACATAGTATGATGTAGTATCCGGCGCAGTCGGTGGAGTCAGCTCACAGCGATCCGTGTGACGAGACGATACAACTTTTATAAATTATTTATCGAGTATGTCGGAAATCATTACAATACATGAATAATATCTAAGATTATTTTATTATAACGTGAGCAGAACACTTCCATTCAGCAAATGATACAAGTTCAGCCGTCTAATAATTGTAAACACTGGCGGGCAACTTGCACTGTACACCCGTACCCCGTTGGCTACAAATTTACATTATCACAAATCAAATTACAAACTAATAAAACACTAGAGATGCATTCGATACCGATACCAATACTGATACAGTGGCAAAGTCGTGGGATATGTCGGAATCGGCGATATTAATTAAGTTTATGTACAATTTATTTACGCTCGGGAAATACACACATTTTATAATTTCATTCTGCAAGAAATGGCACGAAATATTTCAACTTTTCCACTGCATCTGAAAAATTATTCTTAACGGCAACTCTCGTCGGCTTTCGCGTAACAATTTAACGATGTTTTATTTTCCGACTAAAAATCTCATGGATGTGAATTTTAATTACTATTTTCTAATCTGAACTAAAATTATTATTTTGTTAAATAACAATAATTTTCAAAATGTCGTTAAATAGTTAACATTCTAAACAAGTATTAAATGAATAACGTTGTTCTGTTTTTCGTCTGTTTATAATCTAAGCCAGCAGCTTTTTACACTTTTGAAGCCAGCTTGATCGACATCGGTATCGGTATCGTTGATACTTTTTTTATAAATAACGGTATCGGTATGATATCGGCAGAAATGCGCATCAATGCATCCCTATAAAAACCAACAGCTGACAATTTTACATGCAGTGGAACAAGTCGTCCTTACGCGTCGCATTTGAATACATCCAATATAAAAAGTTGTTACACAATTGGTCTATTAATTATTAATTTAATACAACGCATTGTATTCAATGGATGTCACCGAACCGTTGCAGTCGGCTTACATCGACACTATCTAGTATCTACATACAGTTTGCTTATCAACTAGACGCCGCACGCGCGGGCACGTCACGGGCGCGTCACGGACGCGATGCAGCTACGTCACGGACGCGTCACGGAGTAGTCACAACACAAACTATTGGCTAAAAAGTGGTTATCGAACATTAAACTAGACAAGTCCCACAGGGCGAACGGTGCGCGGCGTGGCGTGCGCTGAGATTTGGTTTCGTTGCCTCCTTCACTTACAAAGTTTTCGCCTTTTCTAGCAATTCGTTGATGAATTTCTGGAAACAACAGAAGATACAATGCTAAAATTTAACTACCAAATACACATACACTCTATATATGTAAAATACTACCCTAATGTATTATATCATTCATGTATTAATGCTTTGAGACTGATGATAGGATACTAAAGTCACGTTTTTATTATCTTTATTATTTACTTCAGAATAATTTATTTCGTTAATAATATTGTAATTCTTAGCTATGGAAGAGCGAAGTCACCTGTTACAGGCGTTATTTTGCTTACTAGGTGACTTCGATCACTGATCATTGTAACATAAAGGTTTGACGAGATAAATAATTTATTATTATTATTATTAAAATGAAAACTAGACTTTTGTATACTGCCACTATCTTCATAAACATAAATTGTTCAATTTAAACTCTGCATGTGTTGTCTGCCCCACAGTTCTGATCTGCATCCAGGCCTACCGTTGGCATTCTGACAAAATAAGCGTTACAATCCAAATTCAAACGGCACGGTACCACAGTGGCTAAGCATCGAGTCGCGACGCTGAGGGACGCGGGTTCCAATTCCGCACGCAACAAGTGTCAATGTAGCCTACAAACTCTTATTTGTAAGTTGTTTGTCTATGTGCAATTTACGTAAGTTACAAGTATACTATACTACTATACGAAAGAAAATCATGTTGGGATAACAAAGTTTTTTTAAAGAAATAGAAAAACAAAGAACACTGTCCAATGGATTTAAGTTTAACTCTAATCTCAGCTCAAATTAACATGTTTTATAATATATTTTGTTAAATAATAACACTCGTAAAACATCTTTGAATTATAAAAAATGTACAACAATTATGTTATGAAATATACAACATGTAACAAAAACCCTGTGGTTCCCGTTAACTGCGTTATCAGAGTCGGTATCCAAGCATGTAGAAACAATTTTTTTTTTCAAAAAAAACACATTTAAAAAAATTAATTTTAATTTAAAAAAAATTATTTGCAAATTGTATGTGGTTTTATTATCTCTGCATTGGCCGAGGAGTGAGAGGATTGTCTAAGACCCCGCATTACCGATACTCGTGCGAGTTAGAGGAAATAAAACCACATACAATTTGAAAATTAATTTTTTTTGTTAAAAATATTTTTTTAATGTGTTTTTTGAAACAAAAATATTTCTATACGCTTGGATACTGATTCTGATAACACACTTAACGGGAACCACAGGGATTTTGTTACGAAAGTAGTAAAATATTGCACGATAGTTTTGTTCATATTGTAAATAAATAAATAAAATAGAAATGAAAAGACACTTGTGCCCAGCCGTAGGATTTATATAAGCGGTAACTCATCACCATCCTATGCAGGTGGGTCAGTCAGTGTGCACACAGTCGACACCCACGCGCTTATGATGACACTGTACTGCACCAGAGCAACATTTGGGTACAACGTTTTTCAATAAAAATATAAAATCACCACTCTGAGTGCAGTGCGCTTCAATTAGGGCAAGTGGAAACTTCATTTAAAAAAAAATCAACATTCCAAAAAGTAGTTTTAATATGTAAAACTATTTTTAATATGTAAACTATTATATAAAGTCCGCCCCACAGCTTATCACTAGCTTCATTTCATTTATGAAGCTTAAAGAACAGGATCTGTCGCGTCACTCCACCATCAAAGGTTCTCTCTCTAGATTTCCCTTCAACGTCGAGCATGAGATAAATCAGCACTTTAAATTGTACTTTACAATTTGTAGTTTGTAGTCCAGTTTTAATTGTTGTCTACGGCTTTTTATAGAATAAGATCACAAACGAGAACACAGTCCACCTGATGGTAAGTGGATGCTGCAGCCCATAAATATCTACATCCATCATCGATTATGAATCAAAATGCAATTACGTTGTCATCCCTTAAGATTAAGATAGATTGCCTGTTTACAATTAAAAAGGGCCCCGCCCCGGGTCTCTAAATTCACCATACGAAACACAGCAGTATTGAGCTACTATTTCACGCTGGTATTCTGTGAGAACGCGGTCCTTCCCCGGCCGAGCCGATTCGTTCGTGCTACAACCATGGTATAGCTGCAGCATGACTTTACCGTGTGAACTAAGGCTACGGATACATATATTGTGGATGCGGAAACAATTTCTACTCACATGTACATCCTTCTGCGACTTTTTGGCGCCGACCAGGAGCGTCTGCAAGGAACAAGCACTCGTGTTATTATGTGTGGCTCAGTGCACGTCAAACTGAGACTGCAAGTTGAGAACAACACGAGGTGAGAATTTTCTTCTTTTTTACGATTCACGAGCCGTTAAAAGTCCGCACACTGAATGAACTGAATTTGTTCTGATGTGGGGTGAACTTGCCGGTATTTTATACAGAGTTATTCTTCAAAGAGTATTCAAATTTTATATTTAAATCCAAATATACAAATAATGATATACCGTTTTTGCAGTCTTTGAAATCATGAATAAATAAGGCTTCTACTTATATTTGAAATTATCTAACCTCTGTATGGAATTTAATTCACAACGTTTATGCCGACCGAGCGACTCTTACGAATGTGCGTGCGTAGTAAAATAGTAGGCGATAGATATATATGAATGTTGACAATAACTTGAAATAATGCATTCTGAATTTAGATCTTTTAAATAAAGGAGAGAATGTTTGAGATTTTTCATTCACCATTCCACTATATTACTTATTCTGAACCTTCTCTGAAAATTTGGGCATATAGTGCAAAATAACCCTGTATAGTAGCGACATCCGCCCCAGCTTCGTCTGGGTTTAATAATGTGGTGTCATTAAAATTTAAGTTTAATGATGTGGTGTCATTAAAGAGCATGTATTTTATCAATTACAAACAAATATCAAAAATAGTTCAAGTTTTTCAGTCAAAATTTAGCTTAGATAACTCTCGAGATTGTTGTCTAGCCATTGATCGGTTTCCACACAAACGGTTGAGCCATTCCGCAGATTTAGCCCGGAGACACAGACAGACAAACATTTTAAAAATGATTATTAATTTTTAATAACGCCTAACATAGTAGACAGGCATAGTAGGCGACAAACGATTACGAAGTCCACCTGATGTTAAGTGGATGCTGCGGTTCATAGATATACATTTATACTCAATTAAGAATCAAATTGGAGATACGTTGTACCCCTTAGGATTAAAGTGGAATGCCTCACTTGCAGTAAAAAGGGTCTCCAGTTCTCTACATTCACGATATGAAACACAGCAGCACTAAGCTGTTATTTCACGCTGGTACTCTGTAAGAGCGTGGTCCCTCCCCGGTCACTTCAACGTTAAGAGCCATTCGTGCTACAACTGCGATATAGCTGTAGCGTGTCTCTACTACGTAAAAAGTTTATTCGATACTACACACAGACATTTCAATTTTATTTATGTGAATATATTTGTACGCTTGTCAAACGGCTCGGCGTTCGCAGGACCAGACGTCTCGCACCTACGACTCTGCTGCCCGGGTCAGCGTTGTCTGGGTAATTTAAAACTGGCGTAATCAAGATAATTATTTCACCGAACATTGGAATTGGATGCCATAAAAAATTCTTGTATACATTTCCCATAGTCGTTTCTTACGAACGGCACAAAATGAGGTGATAGGTTTCCATCCGTTCCTACCATAAGAAGAAATCAAACCCGTTGGGTCGGCCCAAAAAATGGTTATTTGAGTACTTAGCAGTTGGGGTCAGGAAGTTGACGGTATCTCACCCCTGTGCCTCGGAAAGCACGTTAAGGTGAAGTGGGCGCCAAAAGCAGATTTTTCACGTTTTATAAGGCCTGTTTGGTCGGCCCGCGCGTTATTTATTCGCACAATATTCATTTGAAATTTCTTTTTAAACTTATATGTACTCTATTATTGAAAAAAAAAAACACATAATTCACTCACGTATTTACTGGTGAACACATAGCTTGAGCATTTAATTGAAATTGATTTCATTACATTCAAATGTAACAGCTTTTACACTTTGTGGACGTTCCTAAAATTCTAGATTATGAGGAAATTATGCAATCTTTTTCCATCGAGCCAAAATGTGTCAATCATGTTTTGGCCAACATAATTCACTAAGAATAATTTTTAACTATCATAATAAATTTTAAAAATATGTGGATTCGTAGTTTTTAATGACCAAAAATTGTTTTTCTGCGCACCTATAATCGTGAAAAATCTGCTTTTGGCATCCACTCCACATCACCTAAAGCCGTTGCTCCTGCGTCTGATCTCTCTCCGGTTGCTTCGGATTGCCGTCCCCATCGGAATACAAAAGTGATGGAATAGAGTGCACATGCACTTATAATAGAGTGCACATGCACTTATAATAGAGTGCACATGCACTTATAATCCTGCCTTGCGCAAACGAAAATCGTTGAGACTTACCACCGTGACAGAATATTCAGTCTGGAAGACATTATTGATCGACTTTAAAGTTAAAGTACCGTTACATTTTTTTTTAAATTCACTGGTCGAAGGATACTGAGAGCTCATAAGTTTCAAGTGCGAGGAATTTGGTTTAATAAAAAGTCAATGCCAACGTAACGTCATAAAATGACGTTTAATTTGTATTATACATCACCTATCACTGTACGCCAGTATATTTAAGTCTATGATTTTAGATATGGAAATTAAATTTGTAAACAACGGAAAACTTTTGTTCACAAACATTTGTTATACTTACTTATTATATTGAAAGCGATTAATAATAAAGTATATACATGTAAATAAAATCGACGTGTCCGTGTGTAAGGTTCAAACAACTAGCGTCTGTGAACCTTTCTGTCTGTCTGTCCGAACTAATGTTCGGCTCAGCTGGAGCGCTAGTGACGAAACTTTACGAACAGATTGGTAGCAGTGCCAGGAGTGCCTTATTTATAAAATGTATAAATGTGTGCTCTGAAATTACCTATCTTAAATCTAAATGACGTCACATACTAGGTGCCTGTCCAGGCGAAGCCGGGTCGACTTCCGGATTATTATAAATTTTCACTTTATCATAAATTTTCACTTTATCATAAATTTTCACTCTATCATAAATTTTCACTTTATCATAAATTTTCACTTTATCATAAATTTTCACTCTATCATAAATTTTTACTTTATCATGAACCTAGGGACCTTTAATTACAATAAAATCAATAAACGACTATCTAAAGATGATCCGATTTGATCGAGCATGGCGATTCTATATTCTTTGTATTGATACATTTCAGAGTTGTGCAGTTATTATATAAGTTGCAGATAGGGTTAACACACTTCTTTTATTTTAAAGGACGTCCTCTATTTCCCACCTAAAAATTGATCTTGTCCCCCGATTTGAAATCTTTAATGAGAAGACAAGGAAATATTGCGCGTATTCGACTTTCCCTCTGTTAATTGAACTTCAAGAGTTTAAAAATCCCATTGAAATAATGCGCGATATTGGAGAGACAAATTATGTTATTTTGCGTAATTACATTTCTTTCTTTATTAATAAATGTCGCGTTTGATATCATAACAGCATTTTACAGAAAAAATGACATCCTCTTTTTTGTGCTATGTCCCTTACTTAATCTTATTAAATCCTCTAGTCTAGAACATAAAACAGGAGCTGGCAACCCTTGTCGCAGAGCACGCGAACGGGCTTACGTTTGTGTATGATTTACAATTTATCGTTATCTACATAATGTTTTATGGATGCTTGACCGCGATAAAATTACTCGATGCTAACACAATGTAATACGATAAAATGATAGCGCAATTTTGTATTTCTGTAAAAATATAAACAGGTCGACTGAGAACATATATTATAAGAATCTTGACTATTAAATTTGTTTTCATTTTGATTGCTTGTTAAACTGAATGTTATTTAGTTCTTAATTATGTCAAATAGAGACTAATCGCGTTTTGATTAAGCTCTTAACTTAAAGATAAAAAAGACTTAAGAGAGAGAAAATTTTTAATATAAGAGCAGGACTTTTAAGTTATTCCACATTGCGTGTTAGTTGCGAGGGACTTGCTAACATTGAGGTTATGAAGGAATAGTTCCTTCATAACCTCAATGTAATCATTTAAGCCACGTGCGGCTTCCAACTCTCTGCATATTCATCATGTCGTCGTTGCATGTATTGAGAGGTCACAGTATATTTTTATAGAATAAGGGATGTTAGATTGGTCCCTAGTATTCTATATAGACCCTCGATAATGGATCATAACGCAGATGCGTTGTCACCACTGATGATGGAATATTTTGTCTCCAGTTAAAAAGTTCTCCGGTTCTGTACACTCACCATATGAAAGACAGCAGCAACAAGCCGTTATTTTACGCTGGTATGCTGTGAGAGCGTGGTACTTCCCTGGTTGAGCAATCCATTTGTGCTACAACCATAATATAGCTGCAGCATGATCCTATCACGCATAGAAATATACTTGTAGTGCAAGCGCATACTGCGTAATATGAGGCTGCCACCACGCAAGTAACCTGTACAAGTATCTCCCAGCAGTAATGAATCGAAATACACAGCGTTAAGTACCGTCAAATTGAACGTAGTTACATGCCATATATTACGTTACGTATTGACGACTGCACAACGATGGTCAAGTACTCTTTGCTTAGTCTTTATCGGCAGCGTGCAAATAGCTAAACTATATATCCTGGTTTGCCGGTGCAACTAGGTGTGTAGAATGTACAACAAAGCCTTCTATGTATACTACTAGACCGGCAATTCAGAACCAACACAGTGTTACAGCTGTGGATCCCTGCGGGCAGCCGGCACGATAAATATAATATCACGCTGTATTAACATTTAAGACAGTTTACTGCTTTTAGACAAACAGGAAAGAAAATTACATACTTATCAGAAATAAACTTCAAATCACTTTGACGAAGTACACTTTCTTAGTCACATAAAAACTAGTGATTAAAATGGTTTACAAAACAAATAACTAGAGTGCAGTCGCTTGCTGCTGACTAAAGGAGTAACAGAGAATTTGGCGTAATTTAGTGCACAATGTGTCAAGTCCGCAGAGCTCGTCTGGTAGTATCCATGGCAGTCTTAGACAGTATACAGTCTTACTACAAAAAAGCATTTAAACACTGGTCCAACATGCGTTTAGTTACACACGGACTTAAATGATAAACACATGTTAAACAATGCTTTAAATTTCGCTACCACTAAACCGTGTTTAACGCGTGCCTCTATAGTTAACGTTTAACTTTATTCTCCAGGTCACACTGCAATACATTCGTTCAGCATTCGACTATGACTCACTACGTAAAAATTTAATTTTGTTTTGTCTCAAAGTTCGATAATAAAAGATATATATATATATATATATATATATATATATATATATATATATATATATATATATATATATATATATATATTGCCGTGTAGTGGCGGTTGAGAATATCCACTACCACATATCTTCCCGTGGGTGTCGTAAGAGGCAGCAGAGGGAGACAGGCAGGAGATGAGCAGCAGCATCTTCCTGATAACAACTGTGAGATAATAAAAAACTGCGGTTGCCAACCCGCTCGCCATGCGTGGCAACTATGGCAAATATCCCCCCATGAGTAACGACGCAAACAAACGGCCCCCACTCCCCGGCGGCCCCGCTATTCCTGGCTACGGTGGCGACCATGGTAACGGCGGGGCAGGGGGTGCTAAGAATCTCCGGTGGAGGTTCGGTTGCCACCTACGACGACTCGACCTGGCAACATATAACGCACGCACCCTGAGGACTGACGAGAAGATACTAGAGTTGGAAGAAGAGGTAAACAAGTTGCGCTGGCATATTATTGAGTTATCCAAGTCCGAAGATAGGGGGAGGACACGGTAATCCTCGAGTCCGGCAACTTGTTCTATCACCTGGAGGGTGACCATCTGTCCCAAGGAGATGTCGGATTTATCGTCCACAAGTCTCTCGTCAACAACGTTGTAAAGATTGGGAGTGTGTCGACGAGGGTCGCGTACCTGATACTCAGAATCACCAAACGGTATTCGCTGAAGGTCATCAGGTTTACGCACCAACCTCGACACATCCCGATGAGGAGGTGGAGGAAATGTATGAGGATATTTCCAGAGCCATACATTCCTCCACAACCCACTACACGGAGTTGATGGGAGACTTCAACGCAAAACTAGGCACAAGAGAAAGCGGTGAGCTGAAGGTAGGGAAATTTGGAGTAGGGCAACGGAACCGTAGGGGCCAGCAGCTGGCCGACTTTATGGAGAAAGAGGTACTCTTTATGATGAACTCTTTCTTCCAGAAGCGGCCCCACAGAAAGTGGACCTGGTCGAGCCCCGACGGTTCGACAAAAAATGAGATTGACTTCATTATGACGACCAGACGCCAACTGTTCAGTGATGTCTCAGTGATCGCAAGGGTGAAAACTGGCAGCGATCACCGAATGGTTAGAGGCACACTGAACCTAAACGTTAAGTTGGAGAGGTCTCGTCTAATGAAGTCAACGCTCCGTCCCCCTCGTGCTCTAATCCAGAATCCCGAAACCTTTCAGCTCGAGTTACGTAACCGCTTTCAGTGCCTAGAAGATTGCAATTCAGTGGACGATATGTATGACAAGCTCGCGGAAACTGTCCATGCGGTCGGAGCTAAGTTCTGCAAGACCGGCCGCAGAAGAACACAAAAGCTCTCCGATTACACTCTTAATCTCATGGCTGTTAGACGGGAGATGAGGCTGCAATCGTCGACAGATTTGACAGCATACAGGCAACTGAACAGACAGATCTCCAAATGCATGCGGCGAGACTTACGCAAATTTAATACTGCTCGTATTGAAGAAGCGATTGAGCGGAACCAGGGCTCCAAAGTCTTTGCCAGAGATCTGTCTGCCAGTAAGAGCCAACTGTCAAAGCTGAAGACTGAGTGTGGCAGCATCGTTTCCGGGACACCTGAGTGAGATTGAGAGGTTCTATGGGCAGCTGTACACATCATCGTTGGAGCCACACGCAAGTGTGAGTAACGATCCAAGAGCGGGTCTTATCCGACACTATTCCGATGATATCCCGGACGTCAGTCTGAGCGAGATTAGAATGGCTCTCCAGCACCTTAAAAACGGCAAGTCCCCGGGCGAGGATGGAATTACAGCGGAGCTTCTGAAAGCGGGCGGAAAACCGGTACTTGAAGTCCTTCAGAGGCTCTATAATTCCGTCCTCCATGGTGGCACTACTCCGGAGGCGTGGAGCAGAAGTGCGGTGGTCTTGTTCTTCAAGAAAGGTGACAACGCCCTCTTGAAGAACTACAGACCGATATCCCTTCTGAGCCGCGTCTACGTGCTGTTTTCGAGAGTCATTACGAATCGTCTCGCACGCAGACTCGACGACTTCCAGCCTCCCGAACAAGCCAGTTTCCGAAAAGGCTTTAGTACCATAGACCACATACATACCCTCCAGCAAATTGTACAGAAGTCCGAAGAATACAATCTGTCACTATGCCTGACGTATGTGGATTATGAGAAAGCCTTTGATTCCGTCGAAATTTGGGCGGTGCTACAGTCCCTTCAGCGGTGCCAAGTTGACTGTCGGTATATCGAAGTGCTGAAGTGTTTGTACAGTAGGGCTACGATGGCTATCCGAGTACAGAACCAGAGTACGAAACCTATTCAACTGCAGAGAGGTGTAAGACAGGGTGTCGTTATTTCCCCGAAACTCTTCACCGCTGCATTGGAAGACGTTTTCAAGCTACTGGATTGGAAAGGATACGGTATTAACATCAATGGTGAGTACATCACTCACCTTCGATTTGCCGATGATATAGTACTTATGGCAGAATCGCTGGAGAACTTAAGCACTATGCTCAATGACCTCAATAGTGCCTCCCAACGGATAGGTCTTAAGATGAACATGGACAAAACAAAGATCATGTTTAATGTCCATGTCACACCTATGCCGGTAGTTGTTGGGAGCACTAAGCTCGAAGTTGTTGACGAGCACGTTTACCTGGGACAAATAGTCCGGCTAGGTAAGTCCAACTTCGACCGAGAGGTCAATCGACGGATTCAACTCGGCTGGGCAGCGTTCGGGAAATTACAACGCATCTTCTCGTCAGGTACTCATATCTCAAAACCTGAAAACTAAGTTGTACAACCAGTGCGTGTTGCCAGTGATGACATATGGAACTGAGACGTGGTCCTTCACTGCTGGCCGTATGAGGACGCTCAAAGTCGCTCAGCGAGCTATGGAGAGGGCTATGCTCCGAGTATCTCTGCGTGATAAACTTAGAAATGAGGATATTCGCAGTAGAACCAGAGTGACCGACATAGCCCAACGGATTAGTAAGCTGAAGTGGCATTGGGCCGGCCATATAGCTCGAAGAACCGACAACCGTTGGGAAAAAAAGGTTCTCGAGTGGCAGCCTCGCACCGGTAGACGAAGTGTAGGGCGACCCCCCACTAGATGGAGTGACGACCTGGTAAGACATGCAGGAAGTCGATGGATGCAGGTGGCTCAGGACCGTGCATACCTTGGGGGAGGTCTATGTTCAGCAGTGGACTTGTAAAGGGCTGTAATGATGATATATATATATATATATATATATATATTATATATATATATATATATATATATATATATATATATATCTTTTGTTAAATTTCCATGAGTTATTTTATTTATGAACAAAAATAAATAAAATTGCAAATAATAGGTAAACATACAGGCTGATGGGTGAAGCTATTCTTCTCTACGTAAGCATAGTTTAATTTTGTATGAATCGAACTTACTTGATGACGAGCCCAGTACCGTGTACTATGTACGTGTGTAACGCACAAGCCACTTACACTGCTGGATCTATTGTGTTACCGTGAGAATCACTCGGGATATCGTCTTTCACAAGATCTAATATTAGATCTAGCAAAGTTAACCCTCACACGAACCGTATTACTTTCTCAGAACATTTCCGCATAGTTATTCATGTCATCTTCATCGAAGTAATCAACAAAATCAATTATATCCATGTTAAATAAAAATCCTGAACTGACAGAAAGATAGGTTAGACACTAGTTAAACAAGGGTTTGCGGCTGTTTAAATTTAAACAACGTCTAATCCGTGTCTATCAATAAACCACCGTTAAACACTCTTTTGTAGTAACCAATTTGCTAAACACGTATTGAACAGATGTCTAACTTTTTTGTAGTAAGACAGATAAAGAGCCCCTCTTCTATACACTTTAGTCTTTTGTGAATTAAGTCCAGAGAACCCGTCTTTTAATATACACACAAGTCTTTGGTGCATTAAGTCCTAGAGTATGTCTAGTCTAGTAGTGTACATAGAAGTCTTTGGTGTATAAATTCCAAGAGTCTATCTATTCTAGTGTAGTATACATGGAAGTCATTAGTGCGATAAGTCCCAGAGTCTGTCTAGTCTAGTGTAGTATACACAGAAGTTCGTCCTAGAGTATGTCTAGTCTAGTAGTGTACATAGAAGTCTTTGGTGCATAAATTCCCAGAGTGTATCTATTCTAGTGTAGTATACATGGAAGTCATTAGTGCGATAAGTCCCAGAGTCTGTCTAGTCTAGTGTAGTATACACAGAAGTCTGTCCTAGAGTATGTCTAGTCTAGTAGTGTACATAGAAATCTTTGGTGCATAAATTCCCAGAGTGTATCTATTCTAGTGTAGTATACATGGAAGTCATTAGTGCGATAAGTCCCAGAGTCTGTCTAGTCTAGTGTAGTATACACAGAAGTCTGTCCTAGAGTATGTCTAGTCTAGTAGTGTACATAGAAATCTTTGGTGCATAAATTCCCAGAGTCTATCTATTCTAGTGTAGTATACATGGAAGTCATTAGTGCGATAAGTCCCAGAGTCTGTCTAGTCTAGTGTAGTATACACAGAAGTCTGTCCTAGAGTATGTCTAGTCTAGTAGTGTACATAGAAGTCTTTGGTGCATAAATTCCCAGAGTCTATCTATTCTAGTGTAGTATACATGGAAGTCATTAGTGCGATAAGTCCCAGGGTCTGTCTAGTCTAGTGTAGTACACACAGAAGTCTTTGGTGTAGAGTACAGTAGTACAGCGAGTGTGTGTACCGTAAGGTGCCTGCGGCGAATCTCGTCGCTGTCCATGTCGAGCAGCTCGTCGATGTCCACTTCCACCTCCTGAGAGTTGCCTGCGCTCCCCGCACCCCCACCACCGCTGCTCTCCTGCAACGCACAGAGGCACGGCATTATGAATAGATACCATCTTAATCCTAATTATAAATCTTAATATATAACTATAACCTTAATAACTAAGTTCTTAAACTAATGTAAGTATACCTAAGTAATTTAGAGTCAGCACCAAACAAGCAAATTAATTAATTACTTAATTAACACAGTGCATTGTTAATTTAATTTGGTTATTTCTTTAAATTTAAGGTAATTTAGTGATCTTTGTTCATTGATTGCTTGGCGCCAACTCAAAATTACTTAGGTATACTCACATTACTTTAAGAACCTAGTTTTTAAGGTAAAAGAAAAAGGTTTTTATTTTTTTTGCTTTTCAGTTTTTTCGGCGGTTTAATTTTTTGGTTAAAATATTTATTTTATAATTTTTCGTGAGTATAATCTACTTATTACTACATCCTTAATTTCCGATTACTTTTGAAATAGCTACTTACTTTACTTTAGCTATTAACTGTTACATAAGTCTACATTAACTATTATTTGTTTAAAGCTGTAATCGACCTCGGAAAGAAAGTTTTTACCAAAGGGCAGGCATATGTGGTACTTGACTAAAAACACTTGACGATATTCCTTTATCTGATCTAGAGCCAAATGAGGTATTACGCAAATCTCACGATGAACGAGCCTTACCACAAATGCAGAGACTGAGAGGTCTACACACAAGAGACTGGCAGGTCTAAAGCTCATTTATCGTGAGGTTTTTTATGTATTGTAATGTAATTATTATGTAATGTTGCAATACGCAACTCAGCATTAAAATCTGCGAGTGAACAATAAATTACGACAACGCCGCAACAAGTCCACCCTTAGAATAATAATTTTTTCCAAATTTATATGAGACCAATTTAGAGGTCCCTATCCATTAAAAATAATTGTTATAATTGGACCATTCTGTAAAAAGTAATACGTGGTCATACATATAAAAATATACACGTCGATTTGAAAACCTTCTCCGTTTTTATCCGTCGGTTTAAAAACAGAGTTACAAACAGCACATCAGACTGAACTCATTCCCATTTCAGATCACATTTTGATGTTTAACATTCGGTGTCATCAATTTGATACATTTAGTTTTAGTGCCACTTAAAAGCAAATAATTTACGTTACAACTATGTAGATAGGAAAATACTAATTCAGATATATATAATATCTGAATTATATCTGAAACAATAATTTGCCAATTATCGTTTTAGTCTCAAAATCAATGAAGTATCATCTTATAGATCTCGTCATTATTTAGAGAAGAAATAGAAAGGGACTGAGAATTGAGCCCTGAGCAACGCCTATTTGTACTATAGTCTTGGAAGTACTCTTACAATTGATAACTTCGTTTTACGTTCCGCTATTTAAATTGATAATGTTGTAATATCAGCTGGTCTATGATCATAATTGACTTCTGAAGCAATCTAATTTAAATTGATAATGTTGTAATATCAGCTGGTCTATGATCATAATTGACTTCTGAAGCAATTTAATTTTATTTGAAGTCAAGGTAAAAAATTGTACTCCAGAAACCATACTTATATAGTCATATCGTACAATCGAATGGGGGTTCAAATAGAAAATTATCAGCTGTCTGCCGGTAAATAGTGCTCGTTTTCGCAAGCGACCGAGAATCCGTTTTTTGTTTACAATACGGTTGTTATATTTACGTTATGAGAATATTGGAGAAGTGAATTTTTAATTTGTTAAAAAGGATCTCCCGATAAAAACACGGGTATGCCCAACGGCGCTGATAAAAATTGATTGCCTATAGCTCGATGCTCGAATAAAATTGGTTCGAGAGTAAGCTTTAAAATTCGAAATAACATCAGTTTAAATAGAAAACCGAATTGAATTGGAAATTAAAACCGGGAGTAAACATGCAGGATATCAGTACCATCGCTAAAAATCTCGCATCCGCGTATTTTACTATCAAGTAATTCATTCAATTGTGTGTTTTTATTTGATAATTTTGTTACATATCACAAGTTTATATCATAAACAAATTGATAGGATTAAGTTAGAAAGGAAGAAATTTCATTTACGCAGAAGTGATACAAGAACAGACGTAATCGCTATCCCTTTACGCAGCATCGCGCAGAAGAAAGCAGTATCGCTATCCCTACTAGTAGGAAGAAATCGACAAAAGTTAACTGCCTACTGTAAGGGTAGACCATGTTACCGTGTAGTGGTGGTGTAGGAATATCCACTATTCCCGTGGGTTGCGTAAGAGACGACACGACAGAGACGACAGGGAAACAACTGGGAGTGTGGCCAGCAGCGTCTTCCTGATAACGACTAAAAATAATAAACGGCGGCTGCGGCCGCTCGCCGGGCGGCCGGGCGTCAGGCGACATCACAGTGACAGTGACAAATATTCCCCCTATGAGGTAATCTGTGGGGGGGGGGGCTTCTTTCAGCAGTCAACTAGGCTGCAGCGATAAGAATGGACCATACGGAGTAAATCGAAGGTTTCAAATGTCGGCTCCTTTTGGGATCCAAACGACGAGCGCTGAGGGCTCCACAACTTGTTCTGCCACCAGGGTGGCGCCACTTGAACACGACGCGACGTGTAATGTTTAACAGATTTCAATTTCATTACTTTTAATGAGATTATCGAATGTCCTTCCTTCTTATGGCAGAGGGACCAAACGACCATGGCTGGTTATGAAGTGTGTGTTCATTGCCGGAAGTTATCAGACACGCTGCGTAATTCACAGCTTCTTAATTACGGATGTATTAAAAAAGTTACTACGCATGTGCAACAAACACATAACACTATAAAGGCACAATAAAAAAAATATGAATCGCAATACGCGTGACGCAAGCCCCAAATCTTGATTTTTTTTTTGAATACGTCAAATTTTGATTTTTAACAAAATTTGACGTATTCAACGGATAATAAATAGAATCAGGCGTTATTTTGCGAAAATCAATTACCTCAAAGATGTTAAAATACACTGGTTTAAAAACACAAGGATCTTTATGTTTGTCCTAAGTGAGAGAGAAGACATTCACAATCTGCTGCATCTTGTAGAGTAATATTACACTTGACGGGTGGTAAAAAGTTAAAAACCGACACTAAAAAACTAAATAGAATATTATGTTCTAATTCGTGGAAATTTTTTTTCTTTCGTAAAGATATTTAAAAACTTTGTGAAAACATAATCTTATTCTTTTTATTTTAATAAAGTTAGTTTTCCGTTTTTTAAGTTCTCTAACTCAAGGCAAAAATTTTAAGGTCGAGTAAATCGCGTTACATAGGTACATGCAAATAAATTCAGAAGAAATTTACGTTTTGATAACGATGTAATGCTCGTTTACTTCAAGGAGTTATCAATGAAACTGTAAGTGTGCTGTGTGATAATGATGACGGGGATAGTTCACGCAGTTGGGGGGGGGGATAGATCACGCAGTTGGGGGGGGGGGGTAGCTCGGTACGACACATCATTTTATTTTATTACGCGGAACTTAGAAAACAGTTTTTAAAATCGGTTTAGGTATGTGGAACTAATTCTGAATGTCCGATGTGTCTGATGTGTATAAAGATGTTGTGGCCTGTGGCTACTCACAGGCGTATCGTAGAGTTTTTGCAACTCGTCGTAGAGCCACATCTCGACGGCAAGCCGCTTGCGTATCAGCGCCATCTGGTGACTGCCGTATTTCGCCGTCAGGAATTTCTCTCGTCGTTCTTTCACCTGTTCAAAATCACAAAAAGTATCAATAACTACATACTTTAATGTATAGTTAGCAGAACCTTAAAATAAAGGAGTATCTAGATAAGAATTGATTATAGATGTTGATAGTCAAAGCATCTTTCTCTGTTTTCAATATATTCATTCATACGTCCATTCTATCACTATTGTCGTTATTCTGTTATGAAAGACACAAATAAAACTGGGCAGGTTACCGTCTTCCAATAATTGCAAGAAAACCTAACAGATGACAAGAGGAAAAGGCTTCTTACCTCTCACCAACTCCTAGTTTTTCTTTATTTGAATTTGTTATGAATTTGTACCAAGGAACCTCTTCTCAGTACAAATAGTCACTTGAATATTTGTAATTAACTGCTAGACATTAGTTTCCTAATTTAGGAACAATTTATCGTTATCACCACGCTCGGACCAATCTCGAACCAAAATACCAGATGCAGTCCTGTTGCACTTTTGACATTACGTCTCGTCGCTAGCTAAAAAGAACAATATTATGTACAAACTTAGGCTAGCGACGAGCGGTATATATTTAAGTCACTCGTCGAAAAGTTTAGTTTATCGAAAAGATTAGCTGTCTTTTAGCTTATGTAAATCTCGTAGTAACGAATTCTGGCAATGTCAACTCTTGATTTGTATGATTGCACTTCTGCCAGTATCAAGTATTAAGAAATTATACTATAAAGTACACATCTCCACAATATGTTGATGCCGTCACATTACGAAGTTTTTAAGAGATATTGACAGCAGCTCGAGCCAGAAGACAGTGGACGGCGATAGTGTATCAAAGCGCCTACACAGACATTATCCTAAGGTTCACATCGCCACCGGAGCACTTGCTTCACATCGCCACCGGAGCACTTGCTTCACATCGCCACCGGAGCACTTGCTTCACTGTTCCCACTAGCAGCTCATGCCCAGACATTTAATACATATAATTGCGCCAATTTTACTCTTTAGTGTTCTGCATATTCTAGTTGCTCTAAAATTGTAAAATAAGAATTTGTTTACTGTGTCCAGAAAATTTATGTTTAGTAATATAAAATTGACTCTATCTTCAAATTCCAATAAAGACGTTAGTCAATCTTATACTATTCACTACTATTCTAATTACCACCAGACTGGTCGACTCGCTCAAGCAAGTACAGTAATCCGCCGGGAGCATAAAGTAACACGGGCCACCAGTGGACAAGAGGGGGTAGCCATAGCGTTTTTCCTAGATACAAAACTGTCTGTCGTGTGTTGCGGGGGAAATTTGCGCACGCTAAAATAAAAGACTGTCACTATGAAACTCACATATACAATAAACTAACAATTTCACACAAACATAGATACCAATATAAAAATACCGTTCGGTAACAGCGACAGCTCGGATACAGGCTAGGATTAGTTATTCGATCGATCTGCATATTATATGTGCGGCCCGTGGTGGTAAACAAATCCGAAACAACACGACTGTTATTATTGTAATTTTTAAGTTTAAAAAGAAGTTTAGGGCAATATTGTGATAAAAATTACTTATATAAGGTAACGAAATCTTTTTGTAAATTTTACGTGCCAGATCTCTTTTTGCAGCAACAAACCGAACAATGCAGTATTTTTGTAAGACGTCGCTGCAAGTGCGCAACTAGATTTACGAGTAGTCCAGTGAGCAGTGCGGCTGCAACTATATATAATTTTATTAACTATATATAGTTTTATTGTACGCATAGGACCGCGTGGACTTTACTTTGACAGAGGGGACGCCTGTGTATGGTTACACCCCTTCGATCCGCCAGTTTGCTCTAGGAGCGGCGGTTAGGTTCTCGCCAAAACTACTGGGTGTACCCACCTCGCCCTTATCGCTGAAGTTGACGTGCAGGCCAGCTTTGGCCGGAGAGCGCTCGGTAGGCGAGAGCGCGGTGCGTGTGGTATGCGGGGGGTGCGCGGGGGGCGCGGGGGGTGCACGCCCGCCAAAGCCCGCCGCCGCCACGCCGCACTCCATGGCGCCGCCGCTGCGGCTCTGCGTAAGAACCGACCTAATTAATCTCACGGGAACATCCAAAGACTTATATGTATACTAGACCGACTGATCAGAATAAAAACTGTGTCACGGCTGTGGATCTCGCGTGCGAGTAGCTACTCGCGTGCAAGTAGCTTGGCGCGTGCGAGTAGCTTGGCGCGGCACTTGAGTATGGGAAAATATTTTTGAAGAGAACCGGAGACCTTTATTACCGGAAACGAGGCATTGCATCTTAGTCCTCACGGTTGACAGCGCATCTGCAATCAAAAATAAATGTGCTATAATGTCACACGGGTCGACTCGACCATGAAAGCAGCATCTGCATTTTAATTCTTAATTTAGCTTTCGAAGTTTTTCAACCTGTCATCATCCAGGATTTGGTTACTGATGATATTGTAAACTGTGATAGTTATTGTAATTACAGTAGGTACGGCGGTCCCATAATGAATTGGCCTAACTATGAACCAATGAAGGAAATGAAACGAAACCAATTTTATTTTTCAATATAATCACCATGAATACTAACACACTTCTGACATCTGTGAATCAACATCTCTAAACCTTTATAAAAATAATCACATTTTTTATCCTCAAAATGACTGAAGACGGCCGCCTGCAACTCTTCATCGCTTGAAAATTTTCTTCCTCTTAAGTCCCGCTTTAAATTTGGAAATAAATAATAGTCGGACGGGGCCATGTCTGGACTGTAAGGTGGATGTTGAACTTCTGTGAACCCGCATTGACGAACTGCATCCTTCGAAACACCAGCGGTATGAACAGGGGCGTTGTCATGGAGCAACAGGACACCTTTAGACAGCTTGCCTCTTCGTTTTTCCTTTATCTTGTCTCGTAATTTATATATTAAAGAAGCATAATATTCGCCGTTCACGACTGTATTACGTTCTTTAAAATCCACCATCAAAATGCCTTGAAAATCCCAAAATATTGTGCACATCAGTTTTTTAGTCGATTGTTGCACCTTTGCCTTTCTAGGGGGCTTTTCACCCTTATAACGCCATTCCATTGACTCGCGCTTGCTTTGTGGATCATAATACAAGATCATAGTTTCATCACCAGTCACTAGCCGCTCTATCACAGACTTTGGATTTTCGCCACAAAGATCCAAAAACTCCGAAGCGCAGCGCACTCTTTCCTGTCTCTGTACCGCTGAAAGAAGTTTCGGTACCCATCTTGCACTCACTTTTTTCATGTGAAGATGTTCATGGATCGCGCGATGAACGGTACTCTTAGAGAGCCCAAGCCTTGCCGCAATTTCTCTAATCTTCAAACGGCGGTCACTCAGAACCTCCTCTTCGATAAGAGCAATCGTTTCGGGAGTGAGGACTTCCACAGGTCGACCGTCGTGGCCAAAGTCTTCGACGGTTTCTCTCCCGAGACGAAACTCTTTCACCCAATTTTTCACTGTGCTATAGGAGGGGGCAGACTCCTTATACACGCCATCCAATCGTTCTTTTATTTAGGCAGGGGATAAACCTTCTTTAAACAGAAACTTTATGACACTTCGATACTCAGTTTTCGACATTTTGAAAAAATACGCGACTCTCGTTATTCAAATGCCTGTTAAACTAAGACTAAGCATTTCATGTCGATGCATGTTTCTTATATTAAGTACACGATAAACGTACTATTTAATGCAACACAACATGTAGCGACATGTCGCGTTGAACTATATCAGGCCAGGTCCTTATGGGACCGCCTGGTATGTGTTATATAGAGCTAAGTCAGGACATAATATTGGACAAATTAATACCTTAAAAAGGTCACTCGATTCCTCAAAAAGGAAGATTCTGTTCTAACGTTTATATTTCATATTATTTAACACTTTTTGCACATTCAATTTAAAAAATTAGCGCATTCGATGACAAATTTTCCATGCGTTTGTTTTTCTGCTAAAAAGGATGTATTAGCTCAACGACCATTCATTACTGGCATGACATGTAACCCTGAAACCTACAAAATATGTTTTTTCATCACATCTCAGTAAAGTTAGAAAATGCTCGGGAAATTTAATACTTAAAATGTTCTTCTGTAATATAACCTTATTAAGGTAATTAATAGAATCAGGCGTTACCGTTACTTTGCTTCTGTTCTTCAAATTAGGTAAGAGCACAGAAATCGAAATGATAAGACAATAGGCACATAGAGGCATGACCTTATTGTACTATTATTTTGTTTTTTTTTTGTTTTTATTTTGTTTTATTGTATTGTACAATTACCATTGCTTCTTTTGCTCTACCGTAATACACGACGCACGCGACGTTGACAAACTCGCCAAGCAATGTAATGTCAAAATTATGTATCGTTGTGCATTACGTATGGTTATAATACGGTAAGATGTGGCGACATCGGTTTTGGAACTAATCGAGCGCTTATTGATTTCTATTGTCTTATTATTACTATTTCTGTGGGTAAGACACATAATTTTATTTTATTACACAGGTCTTAGCTACATAATAATTTTAAAATCTTTAATAACCTTTTTTGTACGCAAAAGTTTTTTGTTTTGAAATTACTACACTGATACGATACGGTTGTATTTGTTAGTTTATATTATTGTACGTCTGCTTTCATACATTGTTGAAAACAGCAAATAGCAGCTTGCGACCTTGTCGGGTGCTTACAACACCAAACAATTCCGATCTTCGTACAACGTTCACGTTCTCTACGTTGTACTCGTACTTCAATTGAACCCAAATTTCATAACTATTTCTTATATTTGCGCGAACACACATATATATACACATTCAATTATATATATATATATATATATATATATATATATATATATATATATGTGTGTGTTCGCGCAAATATAAGAAAAAGTATTCTTACGGATTTTATCGCCAGTAATTGTAGCCCCTGTGACCACCGGTGCCGCAAAGCACCCAAAACGTCGGGAATTAAAAATAAGTAAAATTAACGCGATAAAATTCGTAATAATAGCTTAAGTCAATGTTGTTGTCATGTTATTCTTATGTGTTTGGACTCTTTAACAGTAGGTTAGCATCTTTAACACATTTTTAATGTATTTGCTGGACAAAGCTTTTTTCAGAACACGCTCATTAAATGTTTGTCAATTACTGTAATGACTATGCTCTAAAAGGTTTTTGACGTGAAATTATTACGTAATTTTTTAGGAATTTTGATAAGTGCTAGACTTGCAACGAAAAATATATTGGACCACACGCCGAATACAAAATATTCCCAAATAACCGAATATTTAGCAATAGTGTTAGGCCGGGAAACTAGTAGTATTTATTCAATGTGTCTTATCTCTGAAACTGGGATCGTCTATGAGAAGAAACTGAGTAACTACTGCCTCCAAATGTTGAAAAATTAGTCTTTCTACAGCAAATTTTTCAATTATAAATTTTAATTACGATAATTTAAGTGCATAGACATTTATTTGATAGCTTTTTGAAGTGAAAACTTCTTTAGCATCGTTGTGATTTGAAAGTCTATGAAACGAAAAAGCGACAATAAAAAGAGACAGACACATAAATTCATAATATTTAACGTGGGAGAAAATGAGATAGGAAGCATTATAGCTAATGGTCGCAACTTTTTACATAATTTAGTTACAGTATACGACTTCACGTTTTTGTCTCTGTCCTCCTCCTAAGCTTTGGTTTTATAGGGTGACAAAGCTTAAGCTGACCATATTCCCCGTAATCACACGTCATAAACGCCACCGAAACGGCGTCGCTTACGCGTTTTGTTCAACAAGGTACGAAGGTGTCGTGTGCGTATGGAATAAACAAGCAGCCGGGCTAGCATGGGCAGGAGACAAACATTTTATCCCCCGATTCTATTCTCTGACAAGAGATAAAATTATCTTATCCCTATGCCTGAGTTTTATCGACCCTGCAAGCATGGGCATATGGTGGACATAATATCCACAGTAGATAAAATAGGAAATAAACTTGTCCCGTATCCCCGCGTGTACAAGGAAGCAAAGCGGTATGCCACGAAAATGAAAATAAAATTCGAAAAGTGGTAAAAACTTAAAAAGTTAACGGATTTCAGTGTGTGAAAAATTTGCATAGTTTCAATTTAAACAGTTTTTAGTGATTTTTCAAGTGAAAACTGTTTTTCTCATATTAGCAAAACAGTAAATCGCGTGCGGCGCTCGGTTAGTCGCCACAACCTACAATTTTTTTTAGTGATTTTTGTGCGTCACCTGGTCATACATCATCCTATCACATAAAGGACACCCGAGTTATTAGAGTAAAACTGAAAACCACGGTGTAGGTGATTTTGCGAACCAGTAGTCTGAGCTGGAGTTGGAGGTGTCGCTGTCGGCGTCTCAAAAAGCTCTTTCCGAAAATATATGGATCATCAGCCGCAAGTGTATAACCTCGGAATAACCACAGTTTTGCAGTTGGTGACCCACATCTTGTAAGTTTGGACTCTAATTACTTGAGTGACGACCCCCTTCATTTTTTTGTATATAGAGGAAAAACTCATGCCCGTACTGTGGGTGAAATTTAAAATTTTTTAGATAATTTTTTAACAATTTTTTATAAAACATCCCTTTTCGCCATTCCGATAAGTTTGTTTTGCGTTTAGTGACGTAGTGGCTAGCTTAACCGCAAGCGTTTTTTATATTTAGTTTTTAATAGTTAGGAATACATTGATTTATATCCATTTTACATTTTTTTTCTTTTCTTAATATTATTTCGTGCCCAACCTGTTTTTATTCTGTATGTTATAACATCTCTGCACTTTGTCAATTTTACATATTAGATTTAGTGTAAGTTTTAAGATTTAGTATTAGTATAAGATATTAAGTTGAGACTCTTTCTACTGGAAATGAGGCATTACATCTTAGTCCTCACGGGTGACAACCTGACAACGCATCTGCGTTTTGGTTTGTAATCGAGGATAGATTTAGATGTCTATGGGCCACGGCAACCACTTACCATCAGGTGGACTGTGTGCTCGTTTGTCATCCTGTCCTAAAAAAAAAACTTTAGTAGTTACTTGTAATCTAGAATAAAAAATTATGTTAATCGTAAGACCTGTCTTCTTTCATAGCAGTTCTGCCACACAAAGGACCGCTACGTTCCATCAAGATACATATGTAATTACCGCAAGGTGCCTCGAATTTCCACCTGAACAGTTCGACTCACTATTGTCTGAACACTACTAAAACAAGTTCATGCGTCATCGGAAATATCCGAGTCATCCGCCGCGAGACCGTTGACACTTGACACGAATAGGTATATTTTTGTACTTTGGTTTTGTTGTTTTGATTTTGGTGCATCAAGTTTCCTAAAAACATTTTTCATAGAATAAAAGTGACAAACAAGCACACAGTCCATCTGATGGTAAGTGGGTGCTGTGGCCCATAGACATATACATTTTTATCCTTAAATATAATCCTCAAAATGCAGATGCTTCGCCACCGTTGAGGACTAAAATGAAATGTCTCGTTTCCAGTAAAAAGATCTCCGGTTCTCTATGCTCACCGTACAAAACACAACAGCATAAAGGTGCTATTTTACGCTGCTATTCTGCGAGGACGTGGTCCTTTCTCGGTCGAGCCAACCCATTCGTGCTATAACCAAAATATAGCTCCAGCGTGACTCGATGCTAAGCTCATTATTTTGCGCATGGAAACAGTTGAAATCAAGGTACGTACAGAAATTAGAAATGTGACTAAAATGCAATTTTACTACAATTTCCTACCATTGCTAATGTTTATTCATACCTACCTTATATTTTACTACGTGGAAATCGAGATATGTAAATTAACCTATGTACACAAAATAAACAGATTTGACTAATTCATTACAAACAGTAAACTAACAGCAGCAAGCGGTAACATTACAAACAGTAAACTAACAGCAGCAAGAGGATGTATGTGTGAACCGGACAAATGGTAGGTCGTCCTCTGCCGACCGTCTTATAAAAATGTTTAACCTTTGAGTCACAGTTGAGCAATGGAAAAACTAGTCGATGTAAAATTCTCGGGGTGCATACTTGATTGCTTTATAATTCTCGGTTATTACAGTGCACCGAGCGTGACGCTTTGTGTGCGTAATACCACGTCTGACTACGTCGCTGCAAATGCTCGGCCGACGTCGGCGTCGGCGGAGCAGAGCGGCCACCCCTCACCCCCACCCCACCCCCCTATCCTCTGCAGCCGCAGTACTGACATCCACGTTCTAGGTTTTTAAAGATCCATCGCAGAGGCATCTTCAAGGTAAGAATGAAAAGGCACTGGCGGCGCTTAGAAGTACCGTATGTGTGGATTTGTCCTGACATGTCAGAACTTTTGAGCTCTTTTCAGGATTGCGGTCAGGTTTTGGAAGTGTCAAGCATTTCCATTTTTCAATAAATTACAGACTTTTGGAAATCAGGTTATTTTTCAGGGCTTTTCAATTTTCCATCTGGTGACCACAAGAGCGCTTGTCACCTTCAGCTACACCTCTAACCACCGGCACGATACACATTCTGTTGCGTTCAGATGAGGTGATGTGGTAGTCAAAGACTGACTTACAATAATTGTAAAAACAACAACAAGCTTCGAGTTGAAAAATAAATAACAACCTCGTTATATTTCGTTATACTTGGCCAAATGTGTTTTGTTGCTTTACGCTATACAAAATATGACTTCCGCTAGTTTTAAAAACATTATTAAAAAAGATAGTACAAAAAATGCTGTTATAATATTAAGGAATTTACGGATGATAATAATCTGTGGTAATGAGGTGATCGCCACCATGCTATTTTCAATTTGTTTTGAGTTGTTAATTATTGTGTGACTTTAATGATTGTAAACTGAACTATTTTGTTTTCAAAAAAAAAAAATACGTTCCCCTGGGTTTCTTGCTGGCTCTTCCTGAGACAGAGGTATTTTTTGAAATTGGTGAATTAATCATTGACTTTCAGTTAGTATTATTTATAATCTGTACTGAATGGAAATGTTTCTATTTCTGTCGGCAGTGAACCGACCAAGCGTTCGGATATAACGCAGCGATTCCGATTTCCGCACGGAGCCAGTATTTATGTGGCCTGTAAATATTGGTTCATTTTATGTACTGGGTGTTTGTCTATATTATATACATTAATATATTCTGCAAAATGCCTCTGTAATTCTGGAGAAATGTGGGGCGGAAATTTAAACAAAATGAAAACACGAACAGTGATGTGCCCATGGAATATCTATGGCGCCGAGCATCGAAGTAGCACTTTTTGCTCAAGATATCAGATAATCTAAATAAACAATCAGCAATTTAATATTCATGTTAAGTATATGATTATTTTAAAATACTCTTTCGTTAAGATGCAGACTAGGTACCTATTTCATTCAACAATCCTTTGCAACTTTGCAAAAAACCCAATCGTGAAAACAGTATTAAAAAAAACCCACTGCTTAAATTGTACACCCTGCGTCACTCCCACAACTGGGACGCATCTAACGGCACACATAAGTTGAAATAGTGTACACATATATATATTTAAATCTCTGGTTAAAATACACCGGACATAGAGCGTGCCAAAGACATTCACTGGAACAACGTCACCCTCCTTCTGGGACAATCGAGTAAAAATTATACTCTATAAAGACAAGTTTAAAACTTTATGGTAGCACCAGCACAAAGACTACTATTAGCATGGTAATATGGTTTTCGTCTTTAGGTAGTCGGCTTATAAATAACCTAGTACAAATTACTACACTGATCGTAAACAAAGCCCATACAAAACAGAACACACGTTATAAACTACGTCACACTACGGATCGTACTTTGATTCACCTGTAAAAAGTTGTATATAATCCGCGAAGCAGAGTAAAGAATAAATAATAATATATAGCAGAGCTTGAACGAAAACCTGAGTGTAAGGGCACGAGCCTCCACCCGGGCGTTCACCCGCGCCGGTTGCGCTCCCACTCTAGTATTGACCGTCCCCTGCGGCTGTACCGACGGCGTTGATTTCGTGTAAATTTATAGCACTTTTTATAGAATAACTGTGACAAACGAACACACTGTCCACCTGATGGTAAGTGAATACTATGTAGTGTGTACATTCTTGTCACCCCCAGGACTAAGATGGAATCTCCCGTTTCCAGTAAAAAAGGTCACCGGTTCTCTATAGTATACGAAACTCAGCAGCAATAAGGCTATTTTAAGGTGTCATTCTGTGAGCGCGTGGTGTGGCGCGTTCCTCGGTCGAATATTTGTGCTGTAACCGTAATATAGCTGCAGCTGGCTCTACCGCTTAGGAAGGCTACTGCTCAATGTAAAGGCTGACACGTTATCACTAACTGTACATATTCCTTGTCGTTAAAACATGAATCTTTCCTCTATTTGCATTGAGCGTGGCGCTATTTATTCGAGTAACAACAACATTAAGCGCCACGGTTCACGGAGAGGTCACAGCCTTGCTTACCGAGAATTTTTAAATTGGCTGGATGTTTATTTTATTATGAACTAAGTATCAAACTGCTCTGGCTTTGTCTGGTTTATATATGAGTATTATATGGAGTTATTTAGATTTAAAATAATCAAAGACCATACTATCGAAATTTTAGTAACTTTGCAAACAAAATCTCATTTAATTTTTCGCATAATACCTAGAGCCTGACCTCTCCTGGCACGCTCTCTATCCGTGCGTAGTTTCGTCAGAGTCGGTGCAGCCATCCCATAGGCTATCCCGGAGCTATCCCGGAGCCCGCACGGACAGACAGGCAGAAAGTTTAAAAATGATCGTTTAGTCCCTGGGCTTAGTAGCAACCCGTTACTTAAATATTACACACTTTCAATTTTATTTATACTGTGTACAGATTATATTGCAGAAAGTTCTAATTAGGATCTCGCGCCCATCGCCTCGGTGTCTGCGTCACAGACGTTATCTCAGCGATGTGAAGTGTATGGGTTGGGCTATTAAACGAGTTTTTGCCTTAATGAAACTAGCAAACTGCCACGGCTTTGCTCGGGTTGAACAAACATATATACTAAATATTTGGTAAGTATAATTTATTTTAAAACTTCATAGTATATAGGTACCACATTTTTGGTCCGTTTTTCTTATGATTACATTATGGTATGGCACTTTTTAAACGGTGAAAGAATTTTTCAATTAAGTGACTGCACCTAATTGAAAAATTCTAACAGCATTATAACAGCAGTATTAAGCTGCTACTTTATGCTGGTAATCTGTGAGAGCGTGGTCCTTCCCCGGTCAAGCCGACCCATTGGTGCTACAACCATAACAGCTGCAGCGTGACTCCACCACGTATAAACCATACTATGGACATTGTAGCCTTATCTAAAAATAGCGCTCGGAGGACAGAGATTTTCGTCAAACGAGGAGCCAATCACCTTCGTGAACAATTGTCTTGCATCGCTTGGAGTAGTGTGTAGAGTTACAAGGGGACTATGTAGAAAAATAAAAATAAATTTTAAGAAAAATTTCTTGTATCGTTGTTAGGTGGGAAACTTTTCGGACTACCCGCGTATAGTTCGAAGTTATGGAATGGTAGACTACCTTCCACATACACAAAAACTCAGAAATTCAAACTCCCCCTTTATAATCTGTGTGTAAATAAGAACAACGAATGTGTCTCATGTTGGTATCGGCTCTGCATACGTTTCTATTATCCCGGGTCACCGAGGCGACGCGACGTGTAAACTGCGGGGAACGACCAGCTATAATATATGCGCGCCTTCCGCTCTTTGTGTCGCGACGCTTCAGACCCTCCGCTACTGCCATTATTTGCAGTCACTTATGAGTTTTAAGAGCTTGCACGCGAGGGCTCTGTCGAGACGTTCGATTGAATCGTGTACTTGTCGTTAGAGCTGGAAGGCTTTCACGAACTAAGGTCACACACGAATGCACAAAATGCAACATATATTAAGTCATATACATATATCATACGAGTAGACAGTGACTTATGTATTTTGTAAAAGAAAATATAAAAGCTCGTGTTAAAAACCTGATTTTAGTACTTCTGAACATATTTATATGCTACCTACAAAAAGTTTAAAATTACAGGTAATAATTTTCTTCTCATTTCTAAATTTATCATTTTACTTTATTACGCGGATGTTAGCTAGTTATTTTTTAATATCTTTGTAATTGATTTCCGCAATATAACGCTTAATTAATTTTTTTTTAAATTTAAATGAGTAAATGTTTTACATTATGCTAAAACAGTGGGTGACGTAGTTACATATTTGGTTACATCACAGAAAGCTGTGAATTGAGAAACTCGTTTCGACATCTAGACAGCCATAGATTATAGAATAAAAATTCTGGTATCTGGTAGACACCGCACACCGCAGGCTCGCCAAGCGGCGCCCGTCGGCCGGGCTACCATATTCAACCCAATTGTTTAGACAGCGTTATCTAACTCAAAAAGTTAATTTTGCTAGAAATTAAATTAGGTCGCAAAATGTAAAGTAAGTAGTAATCTTTCTCGAAGGCAGGCCGTCCAGCCAGTAGTGCTGGTTGCCGAGAAACTAATTATTCTGTTTAACACAAATAGTACAGAGGCATTAATCCGATTATGCGCTCCAAGATGTCGAACACTTACGCGAGTTCCAGCCGCGTGATACGGACTTGGAAGTTAGAATGCCCGCCAAATTTTTCGTTGCAACCAAAGATTTAAAACTCTTTGGTTGGAACATGCTCATAGCTCCTCTACACGATGGGCCATCGCGATGGCCCACTATGATGGGCCAGCGCCCAGCGTGTGGAGGGCGTAGTTGTGTCGGATGGCTTACGGCGCGTGCGATGGTCTTCGGGATGGCGACGGTGTCGGTTTTTCCGCCGCACATCAAAGGTAGTGGGCCAGCGATGGCAGTACGCATCTACACGTGGCCCATTCCACAGTTGTGCGCGCTCGACCGTGTGTAGTGAGTGTGGACACTCGTGCTTTGTTTATTAATATATAATAATATATATTGTTTATAATAATAATGAATGAATTAAAAATGACGAATATGTGGCCTCATAATGAAGTTATAAAATTTTAATAATAGAGCTACTAAAATCAGAACATATACATATGTTTTTTTTAATAATTAATTAATAAATATTTACTAAATTATTAATTATAATTATTTAATTATTTTTGTTTAAAGAAAACTAAATTGACTTAGGACATATTTAGTTCTATTGCGATAGATAGATATAATCCATCATCTTCTTCTACTCCGTTTCTTTTTGATAACTATTCTTGTGCACATTAAGTACGTGTCGTATAGGTATATTGCCGCGGCGGATCATTCTTCCATGTCCATCTCAAAAAACGTTTCGATCACGACTGAATGAATGTCGCCATCGTGCGTTTCAACTATTGCATGGCCATCTCGCTGGACCAGCGCTGGTCCATCGTGTGGAGGAGCTATCAAAAGTGGAGCAAGCCATTCCATCTGTTGTCGGTTTTTTACCGCGTATCAAAGTAGTTAAGATTTGGATTATAAGATTCGATCGACATTTTTATGTAGTATACGGGTGACAAACGAGCACACAGTTCATTAGATGGTAAGTGCATACTGTGGAGTGTGGACCATAGACATCTACATCTATCCGCGATTAAGAAACAAAATGCAGATGCGCTGTCACCTCTGAAGACTAAGATGGAATGCCTCGTGTTCAGAAACTGGGGTCTCCGTTTCTCTACACTCACCTTACGAAACACAGTAGCTTGAACTGCTATTTTACGCTGGTATTCTGTCAGAGCGTGGTCCTTCCCTGGGCGTGCCGACCCACTCTCGCTACAGCTTTAATATAGTTGCAGCTGGGTTCTACCACGTATCACACGTCACGTAAAATGCCGAGACTAAGCACTTTAAATCTAACACAGTACGAAAAAAGAAACAGAGTAATTAAATTGCCTATAATAAGTCTTCTAGTTAAAAATGTCTATAAGCTATTAAAAAGAGTACCAAGCTGTATTTAGTAGCAACACAAATAGGTCGCCTAAACCGTGGAAGTACCACGCTTGTGATGAGAAATGAGTAACATTGGTGGTAATCGTAGTAGGCTCCATGTATATAAATATGCATGTGCATACTGTTCTGCGTCTTCGTATTATGTTAACCCCTTTACTACGAGAAGAATAATAAAGTGAATTTTAAATAGGTATATGGCCCGCTTTAACAGATACAATTTTTTTCTATATAAATAGCAAAAGTGAACGGGGTAAAGGCTTGAGCTTGGGCATTCCCGTCGCTTCTTCGTAAAGTTGAAGGGTTCTCAGCGCTACTTCAAGAGCGCTCCACTCTGTTTGTTTTAAATATTTAAAAGGTAAAAAAAGTTTGAAACATCGTTACCCTGTTAGACTCTAGTTTGCTTAACGTTACGTATGAAGTAATGCGATATGATACACACGTCGTAGGATAGCTGGAAAGATCGATTCATTGTGAAAGTCTTAGGTCGATTGCAAAGGATCGGACATTTGGAATGTTTGAATGACACGTCGAAACCTATTGCACTTTGAATAAAACTCTATTTACGGATTTTATAATTATTGAATATTAATTTTTGGTCATAGTAAGTTTTGGTTGGTGTACTCAAAAACTGAAGGTAGCCGTGCTAGCTGTGATATTGAGACGTCAAACATCTCAGTTGCACCCGACAATTGTAAAGCACCCGAAACGTCAAGAATTAAAAATAAGTTAAATAGTTAATTAAACGCGATAAAATCCGTAAATAGAGTTTTATTCATGGTTTAGTGTTCGCGTAAATTTAAGAAGCCTCTTGCACTTATTACATTGTATAATCATTTGTGGCCTTGGGGTTTCCAGCCACACAACCTAGGTTCCAACTACAACTGGGTCTAGCCAAGGTTTAGTGTATTCAATTTATTTGTGGTTAAAACATTCTACGTATATAGGCATTAATACGCGTTTTTTGTCGGCAAATAGCAATTCGTGCTCTGCTGTGTTCTGCTCTGAAGAGTGCAGAGAGCGGAGAGCCAGTATAAGTGCAGGCTGCGAAGCGTTCCATCTTACTCCTCAGGAGAGAGCACGCAGCTGTAGCCTGCTTAGTATACAGTTGCTGCAGGTGTCCGTGCGCCGCAGCAGTCAAGTACAGCGGGACTGTACGTTCGATCGTCACTAATGTGAAATTTACAAAAGTATTGACTGTCTCGTTAGCTTAGTACACTGCCCGTCATGAGGTCCTGGGTTTGAATCCCGGATCAAACCAAAATCAGTCACTGCATTTTCAGTCAAAAACTTTAAGTAGCAGCCCAGGGAAAGGAAGTCGGCGGTGTTTTCCTGATCTATCTCCGGTCGTGTCGGTATACCGTACCTACTACTCGTATTGGACTATGAGCGTGAAGCAATAGAGAGTGCACTTTTGCATGCGCACACACTCGTGCACTATGATTATGTCTTACGCAAATGGCTAGTCTCCACTGTGCCTGGCCGCCGCGACCGAAAGTCGCTTGCCAGAACATTAAATATTTTTTAAAAAACATTTATATATAACGTAGTAAATTGCACAGATATTAAATATTAACGCTCGGATGGTTAGAAAAATTTGTTTTATGTTCCAAATATCAGATTCATTGCATACGTCGTAGGTTTTCGCAAAGCTTTGATTCGTCCGATTGATGACATATAGAATAGAATCTATAATTTTTTTTTGTTTTCTTACCGTCAAACGCCGATCAATATTAGTGAAATCGAATACAATCAGGATTCACAAATATTTTAATTTCTAATACGGAAGCGACGAGTGTTTTGTAATACTTATATGCAAGTCTTGCTGAGAGTGTTGCGTAGGTGAAGCGTTCCGGCTTCCGCGAGTAAGGTTGCCAGCCCCAATAGTATAAAAACCGGACACAGATTCATATTTAACCGGATACTTGGCTTTGAAAGCCTGACAAAGTAATCTTAAAAGAAAAAAACTATTTTAATACTTTTATTTGTGTATTTATTACTGTTATACATTTGAGACTTACTTTACTTTGAATTATATTATGTTATTATAAATCACATTTTAATATTATTGAATTTTTTGTAACTTATTTACTTTAAAAACCCTATCCACGAGCCGTAGCGGTGCTCTCGTGCGGCGGCGCGGCGGCGCGGCCTGGCGGTGCAGACGGCGTCGTGCTTCACTTCCAGCTGTGGGGGTGTGGAGCACGTTCGTTGCATAACTGTGTCCACATATTAGATGATGTTATGAACAAATGCTGCAATAATCGTCATATCTTTTAGATTTCGAAAGTCAAACAAGGAACTATTATAGTTAAGCACATTCTGTATTTAATGTTGCGGTTATTTAATTACAGGACTATTAGCTTAACTACATACGACTCAAATTTGACGTTTATTTTTATAGAATACGAGTGACAAACGAGCAAGCAGCCACCTGCTGGCAAGTGGATGCTGTAGCTCATAGACGTCTGCATCTGTCCTCGACTGAGATACAAAATGCAGATGCATTGTCATCATGAGGACTTACGAATATTGCGATTTGGGTTCAATGTTGCCACTTTTCCGCCATTGTGATTATCCCACATTAACGGGAGACTATATAATTAATGGAGTAAGTTAATTTATTACCTCTGATATTAAATATTTTGGAAATTATAATAAAAACTACGTTTTAACTCTCATACAAAATATTTAATTATTCTTATTTTAGTTTATTTAAGAATGATCTATCAAATATATTTTATTGCCTATTTTATATTAATAATTTTATACTAATTATACTTTTATATTAATTATATTTTATTACATATTTTATACTGTTTGATTTATTAGTACAATAAAAATATGTTTTATTTCATCATTATGCTTACTTCTATTCATCTGATAAGCTTTGTATACTTTTTTTCTAAGTGGACGCAATAAAGATTTAAAAGAACATACATACGTTTTTAAATTAAAAACGATTAACTGCAGCTTTAAAAATAAAATCATTTTCATTGCGTACTTTGGGTAAAAATTCATATAGTTAAGCCACACCAACCCGCCATTGCATGTTTGTGTGTCTATCTTTATCTAATCTTAGCGACGGTAATGTTTTCACGTCGTCGCGGTTGGATAGTGGTTACACTTTTTTCGACGCACGGTAGTGTGGTTTGCTCCTCTAGTTTTGTATAACTCAATAAAAATCACCCGTCACATAAACTCTTCTTCTTGATTAAATGCTTTAGTAGTCTTTAAAACCAAACATGACGTGACGCAGACGATCCGTAACGAACGGACCTCAAATAAACCTTCTTTTCAAAAAAGATAATAACTACTTGTTTAGAGTTCGAGCTAGGTGTATGGAAGCTAGTTTTGCTGTTCAACAAAATAAGTTTAAAAAAGCTTTCCGCTGGGGAGCACAGGCTTTGAGATGCGATTTAAAAGAGTTATGGAGCTCTGACATCTTTTGAGCCGCGGCTTTAGATTGCTCTCTCTGTTTATGACAAGCATTCGGTGTTGGGATGGTTGAAGAACGCGCAGACGTGACCCGATTACCACTAAACCAATGTTGAGAATTTAAAGTTGTTTTTTAAAAGTTTCCTCGACGCTAGGATTTTCTCCTGTGTCGTGGGGGTAATTTACATATTATATAAATTTCACAAGGAGAAACATCCAGACCCGGAACAATTATTTGTAGGCTATACGTTCTGTGCGGGATTTGAACCAGCAGCCCTTAGTGCTGCAACTTATTGCTAAGCCACTGCGGCATAGCGTCGTCAAATATATAGAATGTATAGAAATTTTTATGTATGTGTATTGTGTAGGAAGTAAGTAGGTAAATGGAATTAATTTACAATCACAAAATACACGGATCACAGGTAATCAACTATAAATTGTACTGAGACTGTACGTAATTTAATAGCTGATAATAATAATTAATTCGTTTCCACGAATAAATTACCCGAATAGTCTAGGACTTTCAAAAGAGCCTAGATTGAATGCGATACGAGACGAGAATGGCTGTATCCTGAAATCCTGAATGATGAAGTGTTGAGTCTAAAGAGATGGAAAGAATATTTTGAAAGCGTATTTATGAGTGAGGAGAAGTATGAACTAAATGAAATAGAAATTCCGAAAGAAGATGAAAGAGATAGGGAGATAAGTATAGATGAAATAATGAAAACAATGAAAAGCATGAAATTAGGTAAGGCAGCCGGATATGATAGAGTTTCACTCGAAATGCTAAGGGCTGGAGAGGACGTGGTGGCAGGCCTGCTGTACACCTTGTTTAATTTATGTTGGGAACTAAAGCGGGTACCGGGAGACTGGTGCAAAGCCGTGATAGTCCCAATATATAAGGGAAAAAGGTCACAGCAGGACTGTAAAAACTACCGTGGTATCAGCCTTCTTAGCATTTTGGGAAAACTGTATGCTAAGGTACTAATTGAAAGAGTTATAAAAGAAACTGATGAAAAAATTTGGGATGTGCAAACGGGATTTAGAAAGGGAATGGGGTGTACAGATCAAGTCTTTTACATGCGCATGATCGCGGAGAAGTTTTTGGCGAAAAACCAAAAAGTTTTTTGTGCGTTCATGGACTTGGAAAAGGCTTATGACAGAGTGGACAGGGATGTGTTATGGCAAACGCTGAACGTATTTAGGTTGAGCGCTGTTTTGATACAGGCATTAAAGTCTCTGTATAGGGACTCGAGTGCTTGTGTTAGAATTAACGGGGTCTACTCGGACTGGTTTGGCATCCATAAAGGTGTCAGACAGGGCTGTGTAGCTTCCCCGTGGCTGTTCAACCAATTTATGGACAGTTGTTTGGAAAATTTGAAAGTTGAAGAATGCGGGTTGAGAATGGGTGAGTTAACCATCAAATGCCTTCTGTACGCCGATGATCAAGTCATACTTGCGTCGTCGGCGGCCGAGATGCAAATGATGGTTACATTAATGAACAGGTCATTAAAAGAAAGGTGAATGAAAGTGAACGCAAGTAAGACGAAAGTGATGGTTTTTGAAAGAGAAGAAAGCAAAACGGTATGTGAAATAAGAATAAAGGAGAGTTAATTGAGCAAGTGGATGAGTTCGTATATTTGGGATGTGTATTCAGCAGGGATGGGAGATATGATAAGGATATTGAACGACGAGTGAATGCAGGAAATAAAGTAAATGGGGCTCTACACTCTATTGTGAAAAGTCAGAATGTGTCAAAAAAGGCACGTATGGCAATTCACAGTGCTGTATTAGTCACTACTTTAACGTATGGTAGTGAAAGTTGGGTGTGGCAGAAGAAGCACGAGAGTAGAATAAATGCAGTAGAAATGCGGTCGCTAAGGAGTATGTTAGGGCTGAATCTGAGTGACAGGGTGAGAAACTGTGAGATAAAAGAAGAGTGTGGTTTGCAAGATGATGCGGTGACCAGGATTAAGAAAGAAATGCTTCGGTAGTTTGGTCATGTAGAAAGAATGAATGCGGAAAGACTGACAAAGCAAATATATGTTGCAGAAGTGAATGGAAGAGTCGGAAAGGGACGTCCTAGGCGGAATTTTGTCGACCAAATTGGCGATATACTAAAAATGGGCCAAATTAAGAGTACCCTTAACCGACGAGCATGTATGCGTAGGTATATGGATGTGGAAGAGGCGAGAAAGGTATGTCAGGATCATGCTAAATGAAAGTCTGTAGTCTCTGCCTACCCCTCTGGGTGACAGGCGTGAGTATTTATGTTTTATGTATCTAGGATGAACTAGTAGCGGGATACAACAAGTGAACCGTGCCGCGCCAGCGCCAAGACTGTCTTAACGGCGGTCGCTCCGTCCGTTTTATACAATCTAGATCTAATCTACCAGAGCGCCACTGCAGGTGCAATGCGCAGGTGTGTGGTGCACGTGTTGTTTACAATAATTCCGACCAGCCATAGTGTATAAATTCTTTGCCACCGAGGCGCTGCTGCACGTGATATTCTTTGCCACCGAGGCGCTAATGTACGTGATATTCTTTGCCACCGAGGCGCTGCTGCACGTGCAATGGCGCAGGTACCGACATATGTATATTTTTACGTGGTAGAGTCATGCTACAGCTATATTATGGTCGCAGCACGAATGGGTCGGCTTGACCGGGGGAGGACCACGCTCTCACAGAATACCAGTGTAAAATAGGAGCTCAATGCTGCTGCTTCGTATAGAAAGTATAGAGAGCCGGAGATAGCTTTTACTGGAAACGAGACCTTAAAGATTTTAGGCCTCAGGAGTGCCAACGCATCTACATTTTGATTCATAATCGAGGAAAGATGGTATATGTTTATGGGTCGCAGTACTCACTCACCATCACGTGGACCGTGTGCTCGTTTACCACCCTTATTCTATAAAACATGTAATGTATTGAGTTCAATGTATATAAATAAGAATATATAGAACAGAAATAATTTAGAATCTGCCAAAAACTTTGCCTTGAGACGGCGCGGCATTTTTAAACCCTCATAAAAATGAGACATGTCAAAATACTGACGCATCGTTCTGACGATTTCTTGATACAAATGTGTTTTTGTAGCTGTGCTGGAAATTCACCATTTACGGACAGATGGAGCAACACCTGGAGTTGCCTAGGCTGTATTTTATCCGAAACACTGTGGAGCTTAAAAAGAAAATGAAAAAATGATAAAACAAATAGTCTTTATTTGTCTTAAATCCTAACCAGGCTAAGCGAGAGCAGGTTGCTAGTAGGTAATATAAGACTCGAATAATCAACACGTTTTCTGTAGAGTTTAAATTTGTAAACAGCCAGGTAAAAGTCAATATTAATTCTATTGCGAGTTCTCTGAGAACATGTTTCTCGTACATGCGTAACAGAGCACGTTTCAGTGTACCAAAGAATGAAAATAGAAAATCAAAAACAAACAATGAATTATGTGACATGATTAATAAACAAAACAAGCTCGTTGATCCTTCCGAAAAGTATAAGGTCAACGATCAAGCTTCGCTCCTTACTGCAGCGAGCTGTTTACGGATGGAGACGAAGCAAAATTTCCTTAAAAAGAACTGCAATGAGGTTTTATTGGTGATAAGATGATGCTGAGAAAGTGGCGTAAGGTAGATGCGGGTGGATAGAAAGTGGCGTAAGGTAGATGCCGGTGGATAGAAAGTGGCGTAAGGTAGATGCGGGTGGATAGAAAGTGGCGTAAGGTAGATGCGGGTGGATAGAAAGTGGCGTAAGGTAGATGCGGGTGGATAGAACCATGGATAAAGGTTCGAGTGCGGTGGCAGAGCAACGCTGCAGCTATATTGTGGATGTAGCACGAATGAGTAACCTCGACCGGAGTAGGACAACGATCTCACAAAATAATTGCGTAAAATAGCAGCTGTTATGTTCTCTATGGTAAGTGTAGAGAACCGAGACCTCATTTTACTGAAAACGAGGAATTCCATCTCAGTTTTCAGGGGTGAAAACACATCTGCATTTTGATACTTAACTGAGAATAAAATATAGATGTGTATGGGCCACGGCATCAACTTACAATAAGGACTGTGTACTCTTTAGCTACTCTTGTTCTATTAAAATGTAGATGTGTATGGGCCACGGCATCAACTTACAATAAGGACTGTGTACTCTTTAGCTACTCTTGTTCTATTAAAATGTAGATGTGTATGGGCCACGGCATCAACTTACAATAAGGACTGTGTACTCTTTAGCTACTCTTGTTCTATTAAAATGTAGATGTGTATGGGCCACGGCATCAACTTACAATAAGGACTGTGTACTCTTTAGCTACTCTTGTTCTATTAAAATGTAGATGTGTATGGGCCACGGCATCAACTTACAATAAGGACTGTGTACTCTTTAGCTACTCTTGTTCTATTAAAATGTAGATGTGTATGGGCCACGGCATCAACTTACAATAAGGACTGTGTACTCTTTAGCTACTCTTGTTCTATTAAAATGTAGATGTGTATGGGCCACGGCATCAACTTACAATAAGGACTGTGTACTCTTTAGCTACTCTTGTTCTATTAAAATGTAGATGTGTATGGGCCACGGCATCAACTTACAATAAGGACTGTGTACTCTTTAGCTACTCTTGTTCTATTAAAATGTAGATGTGTATGGGCCACGGCATCAACTTACAATAAGGACTGTGTACTCTTTAGCTACTCTTGTTCTATTAAAATGTAGATGTGTATGGGCCACGGCATCAACTTACAATAAGGACTGTGTACTCTTTAGCTACTCTTGTTCTATTAAAATGTAGATGTGTATGGGCCACGGCATCAACTTACAATAAGGACTGTGTACTCTTTAGCTACTCTTGTTCTATTAAAATGTAGATGTGTATGGGCCACGGCATCAACTTACAATAAGGACTGTGTACTCTTTAGCTACTCTTGTTCTATTAAAATGTAGATGTGTATGGGCCACGGCATCAACTTACAATAAGGACTGTGTACTCTTTAGCTACTCTTGTTCTATTAAAATGTAGATGTGTATGGGCCACGGCATCAACTTACAATAAGGACTGTGTACTCTTTAGCTACTCTTGTTCTATTAAAATGTAGATGTGTATGGGCCACGGCATCAACTTACAATAAGGACTGTGTACTCTTTAGCTACTCTTGTTCTATTAAAATGTAGATGTGTATGGGCCACGGCATCAACTTACAATAAGGACTGTGTACTCTTTAGCTACTCTTGTTCTATTAAAATGTAGATGTGTATGGGCCACGGCATCAACTTACAATGAGGACTGTGTACTCTTTAGCTACTCTTGTTCTATTAAAATGTAGATGTGTATGGGCCACGGCATCAACTTACAATAAGGACTGTGTACTCTTTAGCTGCTCTTGTTCTATTAAAATGTAGATGTGTATGGGCCACGGCATCAACTTACAATGAGGACTGTGTACTCTTTAGCTACTCTTGTTCTATTAAAATGTAGATGTGTATGGGCCACGGCATCAACTTACAATGAGGACTGTGTACTCTTTAGCTACTCTTGTTCTACTAAAATGTAGATGTGTATGGGCCACGGCATCAACTTACAATAAGGACTGTGTACTCTTTAGCTACTCTTGTTCTATTAAAATGTAGATGTGTATGGGCCACGGCATCAACTTACAATAAGGACTGTGTACTCTTTAGCTACTCTTGTTCTATTAAAATGTAGATGTGTATGGGCCACGGCATCAACTTACAATAAGGACTGTGTACTCTTTAGCTACTCTTGTTCTATTAAAATGTAGATGTGTATGGGACCACGGCATCAACTTACAATAAGGACTGTGTACTCTTTAGCTGCTCTTGTTCTATTAAAATGTAGATGTGTATGGGCCACGGCATCAACTTACAATAAGGACTGTGTACTCTTTAGCTACTCTTGTTCTATTAAAATGTAGATGTGTATGGGCCACGGCATCAACTTACAATAAGGACTGTGTACTCTTTAGCTACTCTTGTTCTATTAAAATGTAGATGTGTATGGGCCACGGCATCAACTTACAATAAGGACTGTGTACTCTTTAGCTACTCTTGTTCTATTAAAATGTAGATGTGTATGGGCCACGGCATCAACTTACAATAAGGACTGTGTACTCTTTAGCTACTCTTGTTCTATTAAAATGTAGATGTGTATGGGCCACGGCATCAACTTACAATAAGGACTGTGTACTCTTTAGCTACTCTTGTTCTATTAAAATGTAGATGTGTATGGGCCACGGCATCAACTTACAATAAGGACTGTGTACTCTTTAGCTACTCTTGTTCTATTAAAATGTAGATGTGTATGGGCCACGGCATCAACTTACAATAAGGACTGTGTACTCTTTAGCTACTCTTGTTCTATTAAAATGTAGATGTGTATGGGCCACGGCATCAACTTACAATAAGGACTGTGTACTCTTTAGCTACTCTTGTTCTATTAAAATGTAGATGTGTATGGGCCACGGCATCAACTTACAATAAGGACTGTGTACTCTTTAGCTACTCTTGTTCTATTAAAATGTAGATGTGTATGGGCCACGGCATCAACTTACAATAAGGACTGTGTACTCTTTAGCTACTCTTGTTCTATTAAAATGTAGATGTGTATGGGCCACGGCATCAACTTACAATAAGGACTGTGTACTCTTTAGCTACTCTTGTTCTATTAAAATGTAGATGTGTATGGGCCACGGCATCAACTTACAATAAGGACTGTGTACTCTTTAGCTACTCTTGTTCTATTAAAATGTAGATGTGTATGGGCCACGGCATCAACTTACAATAAGGACTGTGTACTCTTTAGCTACTCTTGTTCTATTAAAATGTAGATGTGTATGGGCCACGGCATCAACTTACAATAAGGACTGTGTACTCTTTAGCTACTCTTGTTCTATTAAAATGTAGATGTGTATGGGCCACGGCATCAACTTACAATAAGGACTGTGTACTCTTTAGCTACTCTTGTTCTATTAAAATGTAGATGTGTATGGGCCACGGCATCAACTTACAATAAGGACTGTGTACTCTTTAGCTACTCTTGTTCTATTAAAATGTAGATGTGTATGGGCCACGGCATCAACTTACAATAAGGACTGTGTACTCTTTAGCTACTCTTGTTCTATTAAAATGTAGATGTGTATGGGCCACGGCATCAACTTACAATAAGGACTGTGTACTCTTTAGCTACTCTTGTTCTATTAAAATGTAGATGTGTATGGGCCACGGCATCAACTTACAATAAGGACTGTGTACTCTTTAGCTACTCTTGTTCTATTAAAATGTAGATGTGTATGGGCCACGGCATCAACTTACAATAAGGACTGTGTACTCTTTAGCTACTCTTGTTCTATTAAAATGTAGATGTGTATGGGCCACGGCATCAACTTACAATAAGGACTGTGTACTCTTTAGCTACTCTTGTTCTATTAAAATGTAGATGTGTATGGGCCACGGCATCAACTTACAATAAGGACTGTGTACTCTTTAGCTACTCTTGTTCTATTAAAATGTAGATGTGTATGGGCCACGGCATCAACTTACAATAAGGACTGTGTACTCTTTAGCTACTCTTGTTCTATTAAAATGTAGATGTGTATGGGCCACGGCATCAACCTACAATAAGGACTG